>CM062374.1:13784241-14286741 GCA_031216125.1 Dalbergia cochinchinensis | reverse complement strand
TAGAGGCTATCAATATTATTTCTTAATTAAAAAAATTCTAAAAAATAATATTATAATATAATAAGAAATTTATTATTAAAATTTATTTCTTATTATTTATTATAATAATAAGATATTATAATTTATATAATTTTATTTTAATTCAAAAAATTTAAATAATTAGAAAAAAAATAATTAGAATTAAATTATTAAAATTTTATAAAAAATTATATATATTAAAATGAATTAGAAATATATAGGTATAGAATTTATATATATAAAAGAAATATATATAAATAAAATATGATTCTAATCAAACAAATCTGATTCTTTCTATATTTCATATCTATTTATTATATATGTTATTAATATATCGCATTTATATATATAACTAAATAACATTTATATATATATAACTAAATAATATAAATTTAGAAAAAATGTTCTCTAAAATAGAAAAAGTATTCTATATTCTCTTAGAAAATCTAAATTCGATTAGAAATATTTTCTATTATTTTATATTATATATAGATAAATTCTATAATTCTATAAATATAGAATATGTATAGTTATATTTATTAGATATAAATATAGAATACATATCATATAGTTATACTTATAGTTTCGATCTATTCTTTCATATAACAAATAGAAGGACATTTGGCCTATAACCGATACCCATATCAATTCCCAGTTGTTAGGATTAAATTCAATGCGGAGAGAAATCTCGTATATCCAAATTTTCCCTGGTCATATCAATTAAAGTCATGAAATCTCGATTTATTTATCTCTTTTTTTACATATAATGGATTTGCCTGAACCACTACATGATTTTCTTTTAGTCTTTTTGGGATCAGGTCTTGTATTAGGAAGTCTAGGAGTAGTATTTTTTACCAATCCAATTTTTTCTGTCCTTGGGATTGGTTCTTGGTTGTATATCTTTATTCTACATTTTATCAAATTCCCATTTTGTAGCTGCCGCACAACTACTTATTTACGTGGGAGCTATAAACGTTTTAATCCTATTTGCTGTGATGTTCATGAATGGTTCGGAATATTACCAAGATTCTCATTTTTTGACCATTGGGGGTGGAATTACTTTGATGGTTTATACAAGTATTCTTATTTCACTAATAACTACTATCCCAGATACATCATGGTATGGGATTATTTGGACTAGAAGATCAAATCAGATTATAGAGCACAATTTGATAAGTACTAGTCAACAAATTGGAATTCATTTATCAACAGATTTTTTTCTTCCATTTGAACTAATTTCCATAATTTCTTAGATGCTTTGATAGGTGCAATTGTTGTGGCTCGCCAATAAGAAATCTTTCAAACTAGCAATAAAAAAAATAGAATTTTTTTCCCATTTTTTCTGTTGAATTCTATGTGAATGTAAAAAAAAATGTTTATATAGAAAATAATTTTTTTGGCAATATATTGTTTTGTTCCAGACTTGTTATATTCTTTAGTCAATTGAATCCGTTGAATTATTGTTCATACTATATTGAAATGAATAAAAATTGATAAGGAGTTAGTTAATTATGCTCGAATATGTACTTGTTTTGAGTGCCTATTTATTTTCTATTGGTATCTATGGATTGATCACGAGCCGAAATATGGTTAGAGCCCTTTGTGTCTTGCACTTATACTGAATGTCGTGAATATAAATTTCGTAACCTGATTTCTTTGATAGTCACCAATTAAAAGGAAATTTTTTTTCTATTTTTGTTATTACTATTGCAGCCGCTAAAGCAGCTATTGGACTGGCTATTGTTTCTTCAATTTATCGTAACAGAAAATCAACCCATATCAATCAATCTAATTTGTTGAATAAATAGTATTAATCATTATTAAAAAAATAATAATAATTAGATAATAATAATAATAAGAATTTAGAATAGTGTAATATTCATCAATTTTGATTTGCATGTTTGGAAAACGTAAGAAATCAAAGTATCTTGGTCTTCTTCTCCTCTTATGAATTGACCCGGAAGTCGATTTTTTTAAGTTAAGTTTCAAAATTCTGGTAAATCGTTGATTCATCTGGTGTCTAAATATATGATTCATTTACGAGTTTACTAGATCAAAAATTTAAAATTTTTGATGTTAAAAAAAACTCTAGATCCAATGTCACATTCAGTAAAGATTTATGATACATGTATAGGATGTACTCAATGTGTACGAGCCTGGCCCACAGATGTATTAGAAATGATACCTTGGGATGGGTGTAAAGCTAAGCAAATTGCTTCTACCCTAAGAACAGAGGACTGTGTTGGTTGTAAGAGGTGTGAATTCGCTTGTCCAATGGATTTCTTAAGTGTTCGAGTTTATTTATGGCATGAAACAACTCGAAGCATGGGTCTAGCTTATTGATACCTTTCAAAAAACAAACATCACTAGAATACAACAAGTTTTTTTATTGGCAAAAACCCGCGCTCAAAATAGAAGAATATTAATATTCTTCTATTTTGAGCACGGGTTTTTCTGGTCCAAGTGTATCTTATTTTTATCACGAATTATTTTCCTTGGTTAACAATAGTTGTACTTTTGCCTATAGCTGGAGGTTCCTTAATCTTCTTATTTCCTTATCAAGGAAATAAGGTAATTAAGTGCTATACGATTTGTATATGCTTAATCGATCTCCTTCTAACAACCTTTGCATTTTGTTATCATTTCCAATTGGATGATCCATTAATCCAACTTACGAAAAATTATAAATGGATCCATTAATTATTAATTCCTGAACAATTCTTGAATTTGAATTGAAAAAATGGTTTTGTCTTTATGAGATAAGAGAATCCAATTTTCTATAAAAATGAATTAATATTGCTCTTTATTACTCTTTTTCATTGAAAAAAAACCTCCTCTTTTCCATTTCAATTATAACAAAGAATCACAAGATATGTAAACCCTAGAATAACATAATTATTAATTGTTACACCGAAAATATCTAATCCGGGTATTTTATATCCGTATTCCATACGTATAGAATAGGTATGCTATAGAGAATTTAAAAAAAAATATCTCTTGTCTCTCCGAATTCCAACTTTTTTTTTGAACAATTTTGAAAAGGGGTTAAGTGCTAAAAAAAAAATTCTATATTGTTTCTGATTTTTAGATTAGGTCTTTATCGAGCGAAGCAAATCACAAATTTCTTTCTTTTTTTTATGGTATCCAATTGAATTGAAATATGTAATATCATAACATAATAAATAATGTTAGAAATTGAATCCATTTTTTTTTTTGATATTCTAAAAAAAAAATCGGAAGTCTAGGTGGATTTTTTCAATTCCTTTCCATTTAGAATTTCTATTCTATCTGTTTGTTTTGTTGCAAATTCAAATTTGAGTATAAAATTCCATTTTTTTTTCCTCTTTTGACATTATTATTATTTGAATTTTCTATTTCTAATTATTTAATTCCTATTTCGAATATAAATAGTTTAGAATATAAACAAGAAATAGAAATATTCTATAAAATAAATAAATAAAATATAAATAAGAAAAATAAAAATCTTTATTGGATTAGAGAGGAAATAAGGTAATTAAGGGGATATTCACATTGCCCTACCCTCGAAAAGAAATAGAACTTGAAAGAAATTATTTTGATTCAACCATCTCTCTCTTTTTTTGTCTGCTTAAATCTTATATTTTGAATACTCACTAGTCACGTAATATTTCTTTTTTTTTCTTTTTGTTTTTTGCGCGATTTAGTAATTTAGTAAAAGTATAGTAACCGATTCTAAAAATCTATGAAATTCCTAACTGAATAATTTATTTTCTTCTAAATTATTATTAATTAAGAATTTCGTATATAGCTAGAACGACCTTCACAAATTGCAAATACTAATTTATTAAGAATTAATCAGATTGAGGCTATAGCATCATCATTAGTTGGAATCGAAATATCTGCGAGATCGGGGTCGCAATTTGTACCAATTAAACAAATTGTTGGAATTCCCAAGGTGATACATTCTCTGAGAGAGTTAAATTCCTCTTGTTGATCAACGATTATCACAATATCGGGTAATCTCATCATATATTTAATGCCACCGAGATAGGTTTCCAAGTGAGATAATTGTCTCTTCAACATAGCGGTATCCTTTTTTGGAAGATTGTTGATTCTGCCCGTCTTAAGAAAGGGGATCAAGAAGTATTATTCTATAAATATATTAAATATATTGAAAAATGTTTCTATTTCGATACAAGTAAGAAACAATCGGACTCTAGGAAAAGATAAAAAATCCCTCCTAGAATCCCGTTTTCCCTATTTCGATTTCTACTGTGCTTAATATTCTATGCCTATTCTTTTTTATTTAGTATCGAGTCGAATTTGCTTATTTTATTACAAAAAAAAAACTAGTAATTGTTTTCTATTCTAGGACATTGAAATCTGAAAACAGTGACATAATCATACTGCTTTAAGGGGGTTAAAAAAAAGTAAAATAGTCTTCTTCACAATATATATATATATATACACACACACACACACACACACACACACACACTATGACTGACTAGTACTACGGTACAAGGAGAATTCTCTAAATATGGTAGAAAAAAAAACTCAAAGGTCCTTTCATAAATTTTTATTATACAGAATAGAATTACAGAATTTATCAACTAAAATTTAGTTCTTTTTACCAGCTTAATATGTTGATAAATTCGCGGACCTATAAATTAGAAATTCATCTCAGACAATTGCACCTTCTCAAATTGTTTCTTTTTAAGAACCAAAAATATTTGTGCCAAAATAATAGATGCTAAGAAGAACAAGAGACCTTGGACACGTAACGGATCTTGAAGTACTATTTCTGCATCTCCCTGACCAAATCCACCCACATTAGGATTACTCGTTAATGGTTGATCAAGTTTGAGAGATTCACCCTCTAAAACAAGAAGTTCTGGTCCCAGAGGTATAATATCAATCACTTCACGTCCATCCGATGCATCCACTATAGTTATTTCGTATCCCCCTTTTTCTTTTCGTATGATTTTTTTTACTATCCCTGCTGCTATAGTATTATACAAATTATTATTACTCTTGCTCCCGTCGAGATAAATTTGACCCCTCCCCCTGTTCCCACCTACATATATAGGATATTTTAAAAAGTGAACATCTCTCTCAGTAGAAGGATTGGGAGAAAGAATAGGAAAGGTGATTTCACTATATTTCTGACCTGGAACAAAGCCTACCACAAGAATATTTTTTTTTGTGGGACGATAGCTTTGAAAAAAGAGATTACCTAGCTTTTCTTTAATCTCAGGCAAGATACGATCGGGGGGGCCAATTCAAAACCCTCCGGTAAAATAAGAACAGCCCCCACATTCAAAGCCCCCTTTTTACCATTAGCAAGAACTTGTTTCACTTGCATATCATATGAAATTCGAACAACTGCTTCAAATACAATATCAGGAAGTACCATTTGTGGAACTTCAATATCCACGGGCTTATTAGCCAAATGGCAATTGGCACATACAGTACTACCTGTTGCTTCTCGTGGATTTTCATAACCCTACTGTGCAAAAATGGGATATGCATTTGAAATGGGTGCTCGAGTTATTATATATACCATGAGCGATACGGAAATAGATCTAGTAATCTCTTCCTTTATCCAAGAAAAGGCATTTCTAGTTTGCATGGTCCAATCATTGATCCTGATAATTTTTATACAATAAAATTTGGTAGGTTGCTAGCATAGTTCCCTATCCTATTCATGATTCTGCTATTTACTGAAATAAATTTCCTAGAATATGGGAAGAATCCCTTGGCTTGGGTAGCTAGAAAGAAAAATATTTGAATGTTGTTTAGCTTTTGTACAAAAAAAAATAAAAAACTTTCCAATATGATCAGTGGATCTTTTTTTCAGTCATTCATTGAATGATAAATCACGACAAGTGAAGGAGATACGCGATTTAAATAACGAAAAATCCAATATTTGAAAATTGTATCTAAAATGATTGGAAAAGTGGAAACAAGACCAGATAGAATTTGATCATTCTGAGCAAATCCAAAATCCTTATAGATGAAACCAATCATTAGTTCCCAACCATGGGTCGAATGGAATCCTATACATAAATCAGTTAATAAAAGAATGGAAAAAGCTTTTATTGTGTCACTTAAATTATATAGGAATTCTTGAACCCACGAGTTAAGAATAATAAGTTCTTGATTACCTAGACTGGAATAACCACTTAGAATAACGAAACAGATTATGTTTGTCGAGAAGTGTAAAATCGCATGGATACGATCCTCGTTGTGCGCCTTGATCAATTGGATGCTTTCTTTGTATATTTTGATACGAGGATTTTGTAGATGTGTTTTCGGGTATTCCTTTAGTATTTCATCCAAGAGGAACAGTTCTTTGAATTCTATGAATTTTTTTAGAATATTCTTTTCTTGAATATAATTCAAGAAGATTTTAGATTGCCTAGTATTCCACCAATTAGTAACCCAAGATTTCAAACATCTCTTAAATGTGAAAGAGATTTACTAGGACAAAAAGACTATAGGTGTAAAATATAGAAAGGGAATGAATGCTTTCTTTTTTTCCATTTTTCGTCTTTATTTAATGAACTCAGCTTCATCTCATTCATCAACTCTATAGGATGATAATAATGTTTGTATCAAGCATAAGTTCTATTACAAGTCCTAGAGCCTAATTCCATCGAATTGAGTATGATTGTATGTGTGATAGCATCTACTATACCAGGAATATCAATGAACCCGATTATTGAAATTGCTCAGGATACCTTTTTTTAGCTTCTAGAATCTATTTCTTAGTTCAAGATCCCTCTTATCTTACTAACTGGAATCAAAGAATTAGTAGATCTGTTCTGCCCAAAATGGGAATGGGCTAGGGTTATGATCTTATAATCTGATGATCAAGTCGATTCCATGATTATAAGTTCATTCCATACCGGACCAGACCAGAATAGGGTTATCTACATTCTCATTATGAGAAAGGGGTTATTCGAGCGTATCTAAATAGATACTATGTTTACATATAGATCCCTGTGTCATTCCATTTAGGATTAGGAATAGGCGTAATTAGACCTGCTTTTTACATATCTATTATTATTTTGGACCCTATTCACCTCTTTGGGCTTCTATTCAATCGAGAAATTTGTTTGATTGTATTGTCCATCTTTTTGATAGAATATATATAAGGTATCCTCCGAATAATTCAAATCGAACCAATTGGATGTCCGACTCAGGCCTATATGACATGACCAATCAATAAAAATACTCTAACACTCCACCTTTGTCATATATTCCATACATCACACTAGCTAGATATCATATTCATGGAATACGATTCACTTTCAAGATGCCTTGGTGGTGAAATGGTAGACACGCGAGACTCAAAATCTCGTGCTAAAGAGTGTGGAGGTTCGAGTCCTCTTCAAGGCATATATTGAGATCTCTTATTGAATTGGATTAAGTTCGGCAATAGATCACAAAATCTTGGTGATCTTCTCTATCTAATGAATGGGGAGTCCGTTTTGAAATCGTCTGCCCTGCACCCCCCCCCCCCGAGTATATGCTTCAACAGGAATCACCCAGGTGTTTTGCCCATTGCTTCGGGGGGTATCCACGTTTGGCATATGCCTGCTCTGACCGAGATCTTTGGAGATGATTCTGTACTCCAATTCGGTGGGGGAACTTTAGGGCACCCATGGGGAAATGCACCAGGTGCCGTAGCTAATCGAGTAGCTCTTGAAGCATGTGTACAAGCTTGAAATGAGGGTTGTGATCTTGCTCGTGAGGGTAATGAAATCATCCGTGAGGCTAGCAAATGGAGTCCTGAATTAGCTGCTGCTTGTGAAGTATTGAAGGAGATCAAATTTGAATTCCTAGCAATGGATAGTTTGTAATCCAGTGATTACCGTTCATTCTATTAATTGCAATTAAACTCGGCTTAGTCTTCTTTTAATAAAAGGATTAAGCCGAATACAATACAAAGATACTTATTGCATAACATAAAAGAAAGATATAATAAATATATTTTTTCTATTTCTTAGTTTTAGTTTAGAATAGAATTCATCTTCTAAATAAAAAAGAAATTCCAAATTAGCATGAAAAGTTATTAACAAAACAGAATTCAAATTCAAATTTATTAGAATTTGAACAATAATATCCCATTCTCAAATTTGGATTTGTTTATTTTCTCGATTCTACTCTTTTTTTTTCAACACTAATATTGACAATAGTGTATCAAACAAATATAATCCGATCGTGAATAAATTGATTGATTTATTCACGTTACAGAGGCTTTTGTTTTTACTTCAGTAAATGGTGAGTTTGTTGGACTTTCTCTGATACAAACATGAAGTTCCTTTTTGATTTACATGTAAATAAATAGTAAATAGAAATGGAAAATAATAAAAAGAAATTACAAAAATGACTAATGTATACCACTCTAGACAAGGGGGTGGTTCATCTTCTTTTTTTTGTTTCTTTTTTGATTGTGTCCACACATCCTACTTTTTGGGGGGGGAGGAGGATAGACCGGTTCATTTGAAGAGACTCTTTTCTATGATCAGACTCGATCATGTCCTGCATGAACAGGCTTCGTAAGATCCCGTAAAATAAGTGATGTGGTAGAATATGGATTCTGTCTTTTCTATTTCACTTAACTTAATAGTATGGAGATGCATTCATTTCCTATCCATTGACTCGATTTATGATACTATCGGAGTGAAACAAGTAGATCTAAAGAAGAACAGGGGTTAGATTCTATTAGTAACAAGTAAATCCTTTGTATGTAAAAAGTCCCGATTTTTTTGAGAGGGGGGGGGATAACAATCGCAAAGTCTGAGATGACCTAGAAAGCACTATAAATTTCAGAAAGCCTACTTGGGTATTGAGCATTTACTTAATAAGAACTGAGTTTTTCACAATAGACAGTTATAGTTGTTTAACTCCGTAAAAGAGAATCGAGTTCATTTTATTACATAGAATCCTCATATATGTGTAGATAACATATAAATTTTTGTATAGGTACATTCGGTTTGTTTGATTCGTGCTCGAGCCGAATGATGAAAAATTATCACGTCCGGTTCTTTTGGAGGATGGATCTATAAGAATTCACCTATCCCAATAACAAAAAAAACCTGACTTGAATGATCCTGTATTAAGAGCTAAATTAGCTAAAGGAATGGGTCATAATTATTATGGAGAACCCGCATGGCCAACTCCGGGTGAATATGAAGCGCATGGATACAAGTTATACCGTGGACTGAAAGAGAATTCCGAATCAGCTTTGTCTACGAGCAAGGAAGCTATAAGTAATGCAACTACATTAGGAATCTCATGGAGAGTTCGATCCTGGCTCAGGATGAACGCTGGCGGCATGCCCTGCAGATGCAAGTCAGACGGGAAGTGGTGTTTCCAGTGGTGGACGAGTGAGTAACGCGTAAGAACCTGCCCTTGGGAGGGGAACAACAGCTGGAAACGGCTACTAATACCCCGTAGGCTGAGGAACAAAAGGAGGAATTTGCCCGAGGAAGGGCTCGCGTCTGATTAGCTAGTTGGTGAGGTAATAGCTTACCAAGGCGATGATCAGTAGCTGGTCCGAGAGGATGATCAGCCACACTGGGACTGAGACACGACCCAGACTCCTACGAGAGGCAGCAGTGGGGAATTTTCCATAATGGACGAAAGCCTGACCGAGCAATGCCGCGTAGAGGTAGAAGGCCTACAGGTCATGAACTTCTTTTTGCAGAGAAGAAGCAATGACGGTATCTGGGGAATAAGCATCAGCTAACTCTGTGCCAGCAGCCACGGTAAGACAAAGGATGCAAGCGTTATCCAGAATGATTGGGCATAAAGCGTCTGTAGGTGGCTTTTTAAGTTCGCCGTCAAATCCCAGGGCTCAACCCAGGACAGGCGGTGGAAACTACCAAGCTGGAGTACGGTAGGGGCAGAGGGAATTTCTGATGGAGCGGTGAAATGTGTAGAGATCGGAAAGAACACTAACAGCAAAAGCACTCTGCTGGTCGACACTGACACTGAGAGACGAAAGCTAGGGGAGCGAATGAGATTAGATATCCTAGTGGTCCTAGCTGTAAATGATGGATACTAGGCGCTGCGCGTATCGACCGGTGCAATGCTGTAGCTAACACGTTAAGTGTCCCGTCTGGGGAGTACGTTCGCAAGAATGAAACTCAAAGGAATTGACGGGGGCCCGCACAAGTGGTGGAGCATGTGGTTTAATTCGATGCAAAACGAAGAACGTTACCAGGGCTTGACATGCCGCGAATCCTCTTGAAAGAGAGGGGTGCCTTCGGGAATGCGGACACAGGTGGTGCATGGCTATCGTCAGCTCGTGCCGTAAGGTGTTGGTTAAGTCCCGCAACGAGCGCAACCCTCATGCTTAGTTGCCAACATGAATTTTGGAACCCTAAGCAGACTGCCGATGATAAGTCGGAGGAAGGTGAGGATGATGTCAAGTTATCATGCCCTTTATGCCCTGGACGAGACACGTGCTACAATGGCCAGGACAAAGGATCGCGATCCCACGAGGGTGAGCTAACTCCAAAAACCCGTCCTCAGTTCGGATTGTAGGCTGTAACTCGCCTGCATGAAGCCGGAATCACTAGTAATCGCCGATCAGCCATACGGCGGTGAATTCATTCCCGAGCCTTGTGCACACCGCCCGTCACACTATGGGAGCTGGCCATACGCGAAGTCGTTACCTTAACCACAAGGAGGGGGATGCCGAAGGCAGGGCTAGTAATTGGAGTGAAGTCGTAACAAGGTAGCCGTACTGAAAGGTGCGGCTGGATCACCTCCTTTTTAAGGAGAGCTAATACTTGTTGGGTAGTTTACCTACTATTGGATTTGAACCAATGACTCCCGATGTATGAAAGCATTACTCTAACCACTGAGTTAAGTAGGTTTTAAAAAAAAGGGGGGTACCCATCTATCAGATCAATGGATTATAAATATAATATTAATTATAAGCAATACGAACGCAATATTAATCAAAAGGATTTGATCATATAATATTCATCTTGACAAGAAATTTTCTACATAATATGATAAAATATGTATCAAAAGCACAAGGGCTATAGCTCAGTTAGGTAAAGCGCCTTGTTTACACGCACGCCAATGTTTGTTTTTCAGAGGAGTCCATCATGTAATCAAAAGAGTTGATCTTATTGAGAAATCGATGTCTTACTCCAGTTTATAGGGAACAAAACAAGAGAACAATAGCCTGACAAAGGGTTTAGACATCAAGTAGAATCCATCATTGATTTGAGAATATTGATAAGGTGAATACCCAGTCTATTCAATGCTAGGCATAACGAGTATAGGGACCTCAAAAAAATTCGCTTTTCATCCTATCTTATGAACTTCAAGGTGTATAAGGTTTCATTTCCTATTTAATACTTTCATTTTTTTTTAGTATAGTAGGTTGATAGAGAATCCATTAAACTTAAGTTGATCTAGGCCAGAAGCAAACCTATGTCAGGATAACCCCTCCTTCTTTGAAACACTTTGGTAGTGCTCTTTGATTGTGATCAAAATAAAAAATTAGAGCACAGGGAGTCATCTTCTTATTCTTTCTGTCAAGAAAAAAGATGATCGACTAACTGGTAAAAATATCAGTTAATGAAAAAGCCCAATGCAAAAAAAATGCATGTTGAGTCTTTAAAACAATTCAATCATTTTTGGAATAATAAGTTTGATTTGTTTTACCGAGAAGGTCTACGGTTCGAATCCGTATAGCCCTAATCTTTATTATTTATTGCTAAAGATACTAATAAAAAGGAATATCTAATATCTCTCATTACTAATAGAGAGTATTTAGTACTAAATAGAATAAAAAGTACTCTATATTAGTACTAGTATAAATTCTAGTAGTTTAGTATTATATTATTCATTTTTTTTAAAACTAGTATACATTTACTACTATACATTCTATTTCTAGTTCTAGTAGAGTAGAAAGAAATTCTAAATTTCTATTAGAATATGTTAATATTTTATAGAATAATAAGTATTTTATAGAATAATAAGTAATATTCATGGTTTAGTAGACTAGTATAAATCTTTTTTTTATTCTATAAAAAAAATCAACAAATACTAATCTGTTCGATTTTCCACGTTCATAGGAGTACGTTTATGTTTTTGCTTTATGACTATGATATTTTTTGGGCATTTCTAATAATATCCAGCCTTATTCCTATTTTCGCATTTCTAAGTTCGGGAATTTTAGCCCCGAAATTATCTAGTTCCAACAATGCTTGTTTTTTAAAACAGAGAATAAACTACAAAAAACCATTCCTCGTTGTTAAATATTAAAATAGAAACTCGAAACAAAAAAAACGACAATGAGAATTCGTATTGAAATTGAACCATTTTAATGAAATAAAATAATATATATATTTATAAATATTTATATAATATTTATATATATATATTATTTATATATTTCTATTTAAATTCTAAATTATATATTTATATAGAAATAATAAAATTTATTATATATAAATAATAAAATTTAGATATATCTATATTTAAATAGAATAATAATATTAGAAAAAAGATAATAATAAGCTAATCCATTTTTTTCTTATATTTATATAAATTTTATATTTATATATAATAATCTTATATATATAATAATCTAATCCATTTTCTTATAAATTCATTCAATTCAAATAATTATAATAGAATTCCTTTCATTCTTTAATGTTTATTTTATTAGAAAAATATAAAATTTGATATGAATCTACCTGATTCAGAAAGGAAGAACTTGCATCAGTATCTCAATTTTAATTCAAACATGGGTTTGATTCACACTCCATGTTCTGAGAAATATTTACCATCCGAATCCAAAAAGAGGAAAAAACAAAGTCCTTGTCTAAAAGAATGCCTTCAGAAAGGGCAGATGTATAGAACTTTTCAACAAGATCGTGCTTTTTCAACTCTCTCCAAATGGAATCTATTCCAAACATATATACTATGGTTCCTTATTTTGACAGGGTACAAATATCTAAATTTAATATTTTTAGATACTTTTTCAAACCTATTGCTGATACTAAGTGGCAGTCATAAATTTTATCCATTTTTCATGATATTATGCATGGATGAGATATATCATGGCGAATTCTTCAGAAAAAATTATGTCTTCCACAATGGAATCTGATAAGTGAGATTTCAAGTAAGTGTTTACATAATCTTCTTCTGTCCGAAGAAATTTTTCATCGAAATAATGAGTCACCATTGATATCGACACATCTGAGATCGGTAAATGTTCAGGAGTTCCTCTATTCAATCCTTTTCCTTCTTCTTGTTGCTAGATATTTCATTCGTACACATCTTCTCTTTGTTTCTCGAGCCTATAGAGAGGTATAGACAGAGTTCGAAAAGGTCAAATCTTTGATGATTCCATCATACATGATTGAGTTGCGAAAACTTCTGGATAGGTATCCTACATCTGAACTGAATTCTTTCTGGTTAAAAAATCTCTTTCTAATTGCTCGGGAACAATTAGGAGATTATCTAGAAGAAATACGGGGTTTTGGTTCTGGTGGCAACATGCTACGAGGTGGTGGTCCCGCTTATGGGGTCAAATCAATACGTTCTAAGAAGAGATATTTGAATCTCATCGATCTCATAAGTATCATACCAAATCCCATCAATATGGCATGGGTTACTTTAGCGCTGTAGTGCCTGGTACTCGAACATTGGCTCGAGGCATTTTCTCTACCCCATTCTTACCCTGAAAAAGCAAGGGCACCTTGCGTCCTTGAACCGATAACCATCTTTCGACTAACCTAGCCTCCTCTGTCCCTCGGGACCAACAAGGCTTAGTACAAGAATATTCACCTGTTGTCCATCGACTATGCCTTTCAGCCTGATCTTAGGCCCTGACTCACCCTTCATGGACGAACCTTGCGGAGGAACCCTTAGGTTTTCGAGGCATTGGATTCTCACCAACGTTTGCGTTACTCAAGCCGACATTCTCACTTCTGCTTCGTCCACCACTACTCATGCAGGTCCTTCCCTCTAAGGTGGAACGTTCCCCTACCGATTCATTTTTACATCCCACAGCTTTCGCAGATCGCTTAGCCCCATTCATCTTCGGTGCAAGAGCGCTCGATCAGTGAACTATTACGCACTCTTTCAAGGGTGGATGCTTCTAAGCAAACCTCTTGGTTGTCTCTACATCCCTACCTCCTTTATCACTGAGCGGTCATTTAGGGGCCTTAGCTGGTAATCCGGGCTGTTTCCTTCTCAACGATGAAGCTTATCCCCCATCGTCTCACTGGCCGACCTTGACCTTTGTTATTTTGAGGTCATATCTAGTATTTAGAGTTTGCCTCGATTTGGTACCGCTCTCGCGGCCCGCACCGAAATAGTGCTTTACCCCTAGATGTCCAGTTAACTGCTGCACCTCAACGCATTTTGGCGAGAACTAGCTAGCTCTGGGTTCGAGTGGCATTTCACCCCTAACCACAACTCATCCACTGATTCTTCAACATCAGTCGATTCGAACCTCCACTTAGTTTCACCCAAGCTTCATCCTGGTCATAGATAGATCACCCAGGTTCAGGTCCATAAGCAGTGACAATTGCCCTATGAAGACTCGTTTTCGCTACGGCTCCAATGGTTTCCCTTAACCAAGCCACTGTCAATGAGTCGCTGGCTCATTCTTCAACAGGCACACGGTTGGAGCCCCGGGCTGGGCTCCTCCCACTGCTTGGGAGCTTACGGTTTCATGTTCTATTTCACTCCTCGATGGGGGTTCTTTTCACCCTTCCCTCACGGTACTAATTTACTATCGGTCACTCAGGAGTATTTAGCCTTGCAAGGTGGTCCTTGCTGATTCACAAGGGATTCCACGTGCCCCATGCTACTCTGGTCAGAGTGTAAGCTAGTGATGCTTTCGTCTACTGGACTTTCGCCATCTAGGGTGCAGCACTCCACTACTTCGCCTAGCAGCACGACGCTTGTATAGCTCTCCCACAACCCCATTTTCACGGTTTAGGTTGCTCCCATTTCACTCGCCGCTACTACGGGAATCGCTTTTGCTTTCTTTTCCTCTGGCTACTAAGATGTTTCAGTTCACCAGGTTGTCTCTTGCCTGCCCGTGGATTCAGCAGCAGTTTGAAAGGTTGACCTATTCGAGAATCTCCGGATCTACGCTTATTTTCAACTCCCCGAAGCATTTCGTGCTTACGACGCCCTTCCTCGTCTCTGGGTGCCTAGGTATCCACCATAAGCCTTTCCTCGTTTGAACCTCGCCCTTAACTTGAAGGCTATGCCATCCTAAGGTGCTGCTAGATGGAAGGATCTTATCAACGTCCATGAATGATAAATCATAGCATAGATCAAACTGCCGAATCGGGAAAATTGGGTGCTATCATAGAGCTTTGTATCGGCTAAGTTCACGAGTTGGAGATAAGCGGACTCGAACCACTGACATCCGCCACAGGGTAAACCACCGCCTTTCGCGTTTATCATGTTTTTGCTTATTTCTTGTTTTTTTTTTCTTTGGGAATCTGATTCTATTTTGATCCTATGTCCATCTCTAGATTCAAATTTTAAACTTAGGAACTAAGTTTTCATCAATTGGTATCAGAGCTTGTTGGTGTTGGAATGAAACTGTTTGAATTCCTAGGTTGTAGAATGATCAAAATGCTGCATACTTTTTATTTCATTGAATTTCACTTCAATTCTTGTTGCTGAACTTGTTTTGATATTATATCTACATTTGTGAACATCTTGATCATCTAAATTGATCATCAGCTACTGAAAGGATTCTATGCTTGTTGCATTTGTGTTCAAGTTTGTTCATGTTCTATATGTAAAAAAAATGAAAAAAATAACAAGAAATAAGCAAAAACATGATAAAAGCGAGATTAAAAGAATCATAGGAAACATGATAAAGGATTCTAGCACCAACCAATTCTGCAGTCCTCTTAGATGAACAGTAGATGATTTTGGTAATCTTCTCTATCTCTCGGAAGAATGCCTGGGGATTCTCCATCATGAGGCATCCCTGAAAGGTGGGTGGATCCATCCTCCGAAAACACTTAAAAGTTGAGCCGGGGATGGCCACAACCAAGCCTCAGCCTATCTGGCCAACACTCCAAAGAGGGTGGCCAAAGCCTACTCTAGGACTCTGAAGTGGGCATTGGTGCTAGAAGAACAACTACTATTGTGGCGGCGTGAAAAAGAATAACATAGAGGAGGTATACTGAATCCTGAGGGAACTCGAATACAGAGGATAAGATATTGATCATGAAAAGGAAGATAAGACTCTCTATGTGAGCCTAGACATGACTAGCTATTTCTAACGGCCTCAATAACGCTTCATTAATGTAAATAAGAACACTTCCATTTACATAAACGTTGTGCTACTTATGGACACTTCTCCAATGACATGCAAGGAAATATATGGCTCTAATACAACTTTATCACGACTCGATTTGAGAACGTGACTAAAACATGAGGAATCTCATCCCTACATAAGCCTTGTGATTGTTTAGTCATACTATATACATATTTTAATCAAAAGTCCATCATCTCTAACGATAAATCAATTTGCAATTTCAAAATCATATTAATCAAAAACAACTCATTTCATTATTCAAATCTGGAACCATAACTGTAGTACATAATATGTCAAGTAAAAGAACCAAGAAAGTTATATCTTTTTAAATACATAAAAGGAATATGAATCATGGTATACAAAATGCAAAATCTATCTGTATAGTCCGGGACCCTGCCTGCACTGTCATTGGAGCACTCTGAAGCAAAAACAAAAGATACTTCACTCCAAAGTAAAGCTCACCATGTCACGTGATCGGCACGTGGGGAATCCTCATTCTCACGTAAGCCTCGTGACTTTGAGTTTCTCTATATGCATACTTTAACATAAAACTGTTTGCAAAACATTATTTCATCTCTAATAAACCATTGGTTCCATGAAACATAAACATAAACAAACTTTAGCACAAATCTCTGGAGTACTATAATCAATCATTTCCATTTCAACCGCTAAACATATTACTGGGTTTCAAAATACAAGAGTTGCTCTTTTTACACAATATACATGAAATCTATAATCATGTAGGCACAAAATAATCATGATAAAATAATGCCAATCCATTTCTATGGTCTGGGACCCTACCCGTCATGTAACTGAAGCACTCTAGTCTCTAACAAAAGCAAAATAGAATACTTCACACCAAGTGAAGCTCACCGAACAATAAATCTCTACTGTGGGGGTGGAGGTGGAATAGGAGAACCTGCAGCGTCTACAACACTTGTAATGGGAAAGGGAGAGGGGTGAGTTTCATCTAAAACTCAGTGAGCAGTGAATTTCATCTAAAACTCAGTGAGCAGTCTTCACCCATAACCCTCTCATGGGACAACCAAGGAGATAGATAATCATATACAAACAATTTAAAATCGGTTGATGCAATAATCTCTGGAATCATACTAATACACATGTGAAAGTAAAAGCTTTAATAGAAATTTCTCTGAAATTATAATAATAATACTCTATGAGAGAAACAGGGATCTTTACTCTATGGTTCCTCAAGAACCGAAGTATTATTCTCTATGATCCATCGGGGATCTAATGTGGACACCTAAATAGATTCCGTTCTCTGCTCTATGAGATTGTCCTTTCGGAACAACTTGGTACCAAGATTAACGATCGGGGTCAGCCGTTAACTCACTGTCTATTTCTTTATAGCTAACGTATAGTCTCTAAACCAATGAACATAATATTTTTCTCTAAATCTCTATTCTAATGTTTCTCTAGGCACAACTCTAGGATTCGTAAATCGTTCGTTCAAAATATTATCATGGAAATTTTGTGGAAATCTCAATTCAAGAATATAATAGTAACACTCTAGCTCTTGTGATAAAATCATTTAACAATAATGGTCCCATGAGTTGCAATAAAACAAATATTTCATGCTCTAATTAGAATTCGCAATTTTAATAATTATAACAAATCAGCGGAGACTCTAGTCTCTTGAAATCCTTTCAAAAAAAACATGCCATCGAATATAAATTTATGAAATTAACTCTAGTGACCAACATAAGGGCCATAGGTTCCAACCCCACTCACCTGGAGGGGAGGGAATGGTGACGTCAACTCCAACGGAGCTCCGGGGAGAAGGAACGGCACCAACATCTGCCATTGGAGCCACAAAACACAAGATTAGTCTCCGTTCACCTCTAGATTACTCAAACCTAACTCTAACAACATTGGGGGAGCACCCCCACTTAACAACAATGGAGACAAACAATAAACCCAAACTCTAGAATACAAAGTGAAAAGGATGGAGACAACAAAACCCATAAATTTCACCTTTAATCTCTTGGAGGAAGAAGGATTGAAGTGGATTTGTGTGAGGAAGGAGTGGGAGAGAGTTGGGAAGAGAGGGGTTTTGGTTTTGGGGAAGAAATCCCGAGTTTGAAGGGTTTAAAAAGGGTTGGGGGCCTTACTAACACGAAACGATGCGTTTTGGGCTGTTTGGGTACTGTTGACACCGCTATAGCGGTCTACCCCCCACTTAGGACCGCTATAGTGGTCCCCAGAAGACCAAAGTACTCGCTACACACTCATATGACCGCTGTAGCGGTCCCCTGGAAGCCAAAATGGTAATGCCACACCCCCATGACCGCTATAGCGGTCGTAGACCACGGTCATCACACTGTGACCACTATAGCGGTCCAAGACCGCTATATGTAACACCCCGATTTTTCTGTCCGAGGGAAATGACCAAAATGCCCCTGAGGTCATTTCCTGACCCGAACTCGAGGGTAAGCAACTCGGTCATCCTCGAAGGGTCAACTCAATGTTTGAAGGGGATTGAATGGCCTTTGAATGCTTCCGGAAGCGAAAATCTCGTTTTCGCAGCTTTGGTCAAAATGACCAAAATACCCTATAGCGCTTTACGCGGGTAAAGTTGCCGCTTGAGCCCTAACTTTCCCAGAGGTTTAAAAACATATTTTCATGTGTCTAGAGGTCTCTGTTCAAGTCCCGGTGGCCCCGGGCAGTTTTAGTGCAAAATTACGATTTTGCCCCTAGAATAGTGTTTTTGAGCTTAATGACGTAATTAAGCAAACCTAAGCAATATTAGGCTCTAA
This sequence comes from Dalbergia cochinchinensis, assembly GCA_031216125.1. NCBI lineage: Eukaryota > Viridiplantae > Streptophyta > Magnoliopsida > Fabales > Fabaceae > Dalbergia > Dalbergia cochinchinensis. The sequence continues at coordinate 14,267,628 of CM062374.1, read as the reverse complement.
ACGAAGATTAATTTATTTCCCTAATTAATCTATAGTCAAAATAATTTATTAAAGTTAATTAGAACCTAAAATTTCTTAGATTAAACTTAAATCCCTTTTTAGAACTCAAGACTTCTAGTCTTGGAATCTTGAATAGTGTTTTCTCTCTCCAATTCCTTAAATCAAGGAAATGTGTCTAGAGTTGTTTAGACTCTAAATTGAGGATTTAACCCACTAATGGTGCAAGACCACTCCTTAATTATGTCTAGACCACCTTAATTACCCATTTTCCTTACCTAAACACTTTCTTACAAATTCCTAATCTTAAGCATAATCAAAGATACACCTAAACACAACTCTAAACCACAATTAAAATGCAAAGAACCCTCCCCATGGGCTGATGCATTTCGGCCACCTCCTCCCCCATTGACCACATGTTTAATTATTTTCTCACTCAAGGAACCATGCTTGAGGCCATACCTTGAACCATACCTCACCATACCTTAAGCCATACCTCACCATGCCTCAAGAACACATTATCTCACCTCATGGAACTCATGGATGCCTCCATTCTGCACCCTCATGGCCGAACACCTTCAGCCCACACACACACTCCATTTGTTTCATTTCTCTATAAATAGAATGCCTTGAGGAGCTTGCACCACTTTTAGATCATTTGCTAAGTTTAGGAACACTCAAAGCTTTTCTTTTTCTCTCAAAGTTCTTGTGTTCTTCAAGTTCTTGGAGTTCTTCACCATCTTCATCTTCTTCTTCCATCTTCAAGTTCATCACATCAAGTAGGGATTTTCTTTCATGTATTCTTTTCTTTAAAGTTCTTGTTTCAAGCTTGATGTTCATAGTTTCTCTTGGTTCCTTTTAGAACTTCTTTTCTTCTCCTTCTTCCTCTTTATGTTTCGGCCATGGGCCTTTGGGAATGAAGGAATGAGAGCTTGATGATGAGAGTTTCATGATGATGTTCATCACTTGAAACAAACTCTAGAGCTTGATCTTTGTTCTTGAACAAAAATGTTTCTAGTTCTTCCTTTCTTGAACTCTTGAGAACTTTAGCTTTGATGATGTTTTAAAATGGCTCTATGAACTCAATGATGAGGACTCATGATGTTGGTGTTAATATATCATCAAGATCATGAACTCTAGAGTTCGAAAATGTTCCTTTTTCTTCTTGATGATTTCGGCCATTCCCTTAAATTTTGCTTGGCTTCATGGTTTGATTTCCTAAAAATATTATGTTAAGTTTTAAGAACTCTAAGCCTGACTTTACCTTGTTTGGATGAGTTTGGGTTATGGTTTAAATTCCTTTAAAGTCTTGTTAAGAGCTCTAGAAAAATAAAATGAACTTGCATAATTTATTTTATGCTTGCATTCATATTTATATTCTTGCTATGCATCTTTACTTTCAAGCTACCACCTAAGAACATAAAGATTAAAATGGAACTTGCATCTTCACTTAAGTTAATTCTCGAAGCCTTTCTATTTCGGCCTTAAAGTCGATTGTTGTTGGGCCTAGAGCACTAAAATAAAGAATTGAACTTGCATTATCACCTAATTAATTTCTCGAATGCCTATCTATTTCGGCCTTAAAGTCGATTGTTGTTGGGCCAAGAGCACTAAAATATAGAATTGAACCTTGCATATTTACTTTCAAGCTTGCACGTTTAAGTTTATGTCTCGTATATTTACTTTCAAGCTCGCACGTTTAAGTTTATGCCTTGCATATTTAATTTACGTCATCACTTTACTTTGTAAGCGAGATTAAAAATGAAAAGCATGAGCACGTTTATTTTATGTCGTAACTTAAGAACCTAGAGCTCAAAGACTTGCCCATTTCATTCCAAGTTAAAGTTAAATGTGAATGCATTCCTTGAATGCATAATTTCGGCCAAGTAGTGATGATGGACTTGCAATGAGTTTTCATCTAGCTACTAGGACCAATAGTCTATGTTTTAAGTTTTCCTTAAAGCTTTACAAATCTTTGTAAGGTTACGCCATCACAAGTTATGATTTCATTCTCTTTTAGAAGATGAAATGTATTTTGGTCATTGACCTAAGGCTTCTCTTAGCCTCTTGATGAATTGAAATGTTTTGCAAAGAGTTTTAGAGGTTCTAGATTGATTCCAAGAGAAACTAGTTAACTCATGTACCTAGAAATGTCAATTTAACTCTCTTATTAAAGTTAAATGTTTTCGGTTCTGATGTGATGAGTGTGATGCTGTATGATGATGTTTTGATGTGTTGGAATGTGTGAAAATATCATGTGATGATGTAGAAGCGATCCTATGCATAATAGGTAAGAAACTAGCTAACTAGAAATACCGTAAAGCTAGAATTTAACATAGTTTTGACCCATTTGTTTATGGAACTAATCCAAACTGTTTTAATGGGAACATAATCAGATTTAGATTGTTTAGACATGAAAAACTTGGTATCATTTGAATTAGAATTGAATTCTAGCACCTATAGGGAAACTAGTAGCTAGAAAACCGTAAAAATGCAATGTAGAACTCTTGGAACATTTATTTTTTTCTGGATGCTGTCCAGCACCCTTACAACATGATAAACATGATTAATAATTAGTCCTTAAGCATGGGAATGCCTCATAATTGATTTAGATTTAATCCATAGCGCCTTAGGCGAAGACGGAACCAAGAAAGGGTCTAAAACGTAAGTTCTAGAACCTCGTGATCACAAGTTAAGAATTCTACCCTATGCTTTTCAGATTTAAATGTAGATATGAGGATTATGAGTGATGTTTAATTATGAGCCCTTAGGTGCATAAAATATGAGCGACGGATGTTAGAGAACCAAATCTCATGATTAAGACCCGTAAGGGTCAAAGCATAAGCTACCGTAAGGATAAATGGTTGAATGTTCCATGATGATGTATGTTATGTAAATGATGATGATGTTATTCATATGATGAATTCATGAGGATATATGTTTATGTGGCATAAAGCAAATTTGGAAGGAATTCAGTGTAATGCCATCGTGCCGCCGAATTCCCAACAAATTTGGGGACTTAAAGAGATTTTGAAAATTAAAGTACTAAGATGGGTTCTAGGATGACACCGGTTCAGCCGAGCACCTCCATAGAACTCATGTGACATCGGTACCATTTTATACTCTTAGGTGACACCGGTTCGGCCGAGCACCCCTAAGAGAATTGCCCCCTAACCCGTACTCAGATAGTCGGGATTTATGATTTATGATACGCTTATCGTTAAGTGGTAAGTAAGAACTAGTGACGACTAGTTAAGGTATGAGCTCATAACCTAGATGTATGACACGTTCTGGGTGACACCGGTTCAGCCGAGCACCCCCAGTTCGATTGTCTTTTAGGGTGGCCCATGAGGAAGAGAAGTTTCATGATTATGATTATGTCACTAAGTTTTGTCCCATATGAATGTTACTATTGCCACTTTATGCCACCAAGTATGATGATGCTTGATGTTATGTTTTATGTATGTGCATTAGGTAGTGCCATGCATACATTTTCTATTATGTTGCACTCATGACATTAAGATCATCCTAAAATGAATGGACCTTGGCTAAAATATATTTTAAAGTTTAAAATGAACTTAATACATGCTCAGTCATTTTGTATAAATAAACCCAAGGTTCCTGAGGACGTAGATGATGACACCTAGGTAGTAGGAGGCCCTACTGAGATTCTTTAGCAAGATTCTCACTCCCTCTATCTCTTCTTTTCTGTCACGTCTTCAGATGGCGACGCTCGTAGTGTTCGTGGACACACCGACATGGGAGGTGCACCATGACCCGGACCACGGGTCATTCCATTTTGTGGGTCGATGCACGGTTAGAGTATTCATGTTCATGGGTCGACCCTTCACTCCCCCTGTACATTCCCATCGTTTCTCCCCCGTCTCACCTTTTGGCGATGACCTGGTGTTCGAGCGAGACGTCCCCTAGAGGAGAGGCTTCGCGTACCCCATCATCCACGTCCGCCGCCGAGACTACCCCAAAGATGTGCCCTGGTTCGCCGCCTTTTTCTGAGACTGATCCTTCCGAGGATTCGCAACCTGTGCACCCTCCGAGGGATCTTCCCCCACCATACCCATGGACCTTGGGGAGGATAGTGAGCCTTCCGTGACTCAGCCGAGGCTTGCACGACGACCGGAGATGAGGCCACGCCGTGGAGGTCACTTCCGAGCCCCATTCTGCCTCTTCACTTCCGAGGAGCTTGCCCAGTTTCCCGGATATTTGCCTCGTTCGTGAGATGGACGCCAATAGGAGGTGACAATCGTCCGATGGAGTACCCGGTTAGAGCACACACCACCTAGATGAGGAATAAACCTTCTTTTGTTTAGAGGTTTCCCATTAGATGCACTCGGGTAGGGGAGTAGATTATGTTCATGTTTTATGTTGTATTTTCTTTTATGTATTTCCCTTGTACTAAATTAAGTCCCACACTTGTAAGTGGGCAAGTTATATATATATGGGATGATATTCAGTGATATTTATGTTGTGCTCGATGATATGATGTTGTGAGACATTTGTGTTACTTAACATGGCTTACCGTTTAACGCATCCGCGGCTCTCACTTTGTATTTCAAAAAAAAAATTTACCCGTATTTCCGCTAAGTATTTCAAAGTAAAAATGAGAACTATGAGGTAACAGACTAATGATTAATCCAAATATGTTCTAGAGTATTGGGTTAAAAATTAGGATGTTACACTATAGCGGTGACAGTTCACTATACCAGCTGCACTAAGGGTCCTCCGGGCATTCCGGGGCTTTCCCAACAACACGGGTGGGTCCCAGGGGACCCTGGGGCAAAACGGAACTTATCCACTGCCACGTATACACTGGGTATCACACACCAACTGAAGTTTCTACCACTGCTGGGGAAGATAAGGAGGCTGAGAAGGACCCACATCAACTACTGTATCTGTAAAGGGGGAAAAGGAGATAGGTGAGTTTTATCTAAAACTCAGTGAGCAGATTCTCACACGCAACTCCCCTTATGGGACATATAAAAGAATGCATATAATCATAATAATAAAAACAAATCTCTAAAACCTTTCTCATATTTATGAACATATTAACTCCAAAATCATTAATTTCTCTAAATCATAAATAACAATATTCTAATGAAAAAATAAGAATCTCTAGTTATGCATAACGAATATGGCATAACAATATAAATCTCTGAATTTTCTCTGAACTCTGTAGGTACCTCACATGATTCCGAATTTGAACACCTAATTAGATTCCATCTCTGAATACTTTGGGGGTGAGATTGTCCTCTGATGGACAATTAGGTACTAAGGTTAATGATCTCTCACAACTGTTAACTCACTGTCTATTTCTCTATAACTATCGTCTAGTCTTTAAATCATGAAAATTAAGGGCCTGTTTAGTTTCAGTTTTCAAGATTTTATGAAAGAAATACTGAAAACTAGAAATGAAAATTAAAAATTAGAATTTGTAATTTTGAAAATTTTCAGCATTTGCTTCATAAAATCATGAAAACTAGAAAACTGAAAATTGAAAACTCAAACTAAACAGGCCATGTATTTTCTTTAAAACTCTATAACTAGGCTCTACTCTGAGTTTGAAAGCTACATCATAAACATATACTACTCTTGGAATCATTAGGATAGTCATAAAATCTCTAAAGAATCACATTCATAATCAAGGTATTCATAAAAATTCATTTTAGCAACAAAATGGTCCCATGAGTTTTCATAATACTAGCTTCATGCTCATTTGAAATTCAAAAGCTCTTAACTTGACAAAATCAACAATGCTCTATATTCATCTTGTAATAATCTCTAGAATCATGTATTCATAGTATCAAGCTAAGAAAATAGTTATAACGACCAAAATATAGGTCACGGGATTAAACCCACTCACTTGGAAGGGTGGAATGAATGATATCAACACCAACTAAGCTCCATCGAGTAGGGATGACATCAACGTTTGCGGTAGCAATCACAAAACTCAAGATTAATCTATGAAGATCTCTAGACAACTCTTAACTAACTGTAACAACATTGGCAGGGTGCTCCCCCACTTGACAATAACTATGAACATAAACACCCCACACACAAGGACATGGAAGTATAGAGAGGAAGATGACATAAACCAATAACACATACCTTGAAGCTTGAGGGAGGTAGATTTGAGTGGGGCTAAGAGAGAAAAGGTTGGGAAGGTCTTAGGGTGCTAAGGATTTCGGAAAATGGGGTGGGGGGGGGTTCCCTAGTGGAAGGGGTATTTATACGGTAGGGATGTCATTAATCAAGACTGTATCGTTTTGCACTATTCTGATATTGAGGGGCACCGCTATGGTCAAGAGGGCGCAACGTCCCTTGCTGGAAAACACATAACTACTACAGCTGTTGGCAGAGCTCTCAAAATTGCCAACCCCACACCCCTAACTGCTATAGCGATCTTGGACCGCTATAGTGGTGTCAGCAACACTAGTTTCTACATCTTTATGGTCTTTCATTCATCTCGGACCCTCTCGGCAATACATGTGGGTCTCGAGGAATCTTAAGGCCGTACTAAACTTGTCTAGAGACACGTGTACTCAAGGTATCACATCTTTTGTACTTTGTCGTTAGTGTCTTGTTTGTTTTCATATTGCAAAAGCTTCTCTCTCTCTATGCTATTCGTTTTTCCAAAGTTGTAGCTAGAAGGTCAGGTACGTTGAAGGTGCGCAGTATCAGCGACCATTTGGGGTAAGCAATTCAGCTTTTTTACTTGAACATATATTATTCAAATCTTGCTTTCTCTTACCTGAGTCCTCTTATCATGAGAAAAATTTCAAGCACCAATGAACTTTCAGGCCGTGAGAAAATTCTTACATGTACTTATACCATCTCATTTTAAATCATCAAAGTTCCTATTTTTTATTTACATTGGTTTGTTGATGTTACAGCCCGTTTAATTGTACCGACTTCGGAACAAGGGCCATGATGAGCCCAACAAGATTACGGAACGGCCCATGAAAGGATTAACCAAATGTGAGTCCAGAGAGACTTAAGTTTCTAAGCCGTGTAGAGGAACCATGAGCGACAAGCATGTGCCCACAACGCTGGAGCAGCAGATACGTGGCGCAAAGCATGTTCCCCTGATAAGCCACCTCTGGAATCGATGGGAAGTGCTAACGGGAGGAAAATTGCATTATGGTATACACAACCATACTAATTGAAAAAGGTACGCAATCTTTCTAATACTCACTGTAGCGCTCGAGCACTCTATTAGCAACTAGTGGAATAGTTGTAGCTACCCACTAATCTCATCAAAAAATTCACGGTGTGGAACTACCATAGTTATTAAATCTCTGGAGTTAACTGTTGAATAAATTGCGTTAGACTTGTATAAATTTAAGTGAACTCTAATAAAATAGGCAAACTCTCAATTCTACTATAAGTGTACGAGTTTTGATTTATGCTTGATTTTGCTGTCTAAATGTAAATTATTTGTCACTTTTGTTCATCTTGTGCAATATTCATTGATTGTATTTAGCTTATTTTGTCTATTTGTTACTATTTGATTATGTGTTGTTAACTGTAAAATAATACATGTGTAAGGAGTAAAGTATGTTATAAAAAGTAGATATTTTTGATATATTTCATAATATTTTTCACTTATATTATTATAAGGTTAAAGTTACCCAATATTTTTTTAAGTGATATTTTCAAATATATAAACTCTTACAAGTCTATAAGTCAATTTTACAATTCGAGTTTGGCAGATTCTTACATGGGGATAAGAAATTTGTCAGCATAGTGGTGATAAAATCTCAGGGTCTGTTTGGTTTGAGTTTCCAGTTTTTAGTTTTCTAGAATTTGTAAAGGAAAAACTGAACATTCTAAAAACTACAAATTCCAATTTTTAGAATTTTTAGTTTTTCCTTCACAAATTCTGAAAAACTAGAAAACTGAAAATGAAAACCAAACAAGCCGTCGTTGTTAAAAAATGAATCCGATGGTTGAGATGAAAAAATTTGAAATTGTTTAATATTGCAAATGTTCCCCAACACCTATATCTAATCAAAATTTGTGGATTATACTTCAGCCCACAATTTCATTTTCTTTGGTCATGTGCCTTGAAGATCTTTTAACAATTTTTATAACTATGGTTAATTATTAATAAATTAATAAATAATACTTAATTATGAACAAATTAGGGCCACAAATTCACGGCTCGACAGTGGTGACGTAGAGATCCCTTCGCTCTCCGCAACACGACGCAACACTCCACCATGTCCATCGCCCGTGACGGTCTGCAACTCCTGCCGTGAACCTGGAAATGGCACTGGCATGGAAACACAATTCACTCTTCTTCACCGGATGGCAGTTACACAGCATCACATCCCATTTTTTTTCTTCCTCGTGTAGGAAGCAGCGCGATAGATGGTGGTGTAGCGAATGCAAGCAACCACAATGAGCTTGGTATGAGGCTGGCATCGAAGCACGACGAGCACGACTACTGCTAGATAGATGTCCCTAGCAGCAGCACCCTTTCCTCCTAGCGGCTGCGATGCAGTGCAAATCTGATGGTGGTATAGGAGAAAGAGTTCCAACACCAACCCCCTTTTGATAGTCATGTTGGGGGCTCAACAAACATCTCTAGTGCAGGGGTGTATTCTCTTACCTAGAAAAGGAATAACGAGAAAGGGAACCTAAGCACAGCCCCCATCGGTGTGTTCTCTAATGCCTTCATCAGATCTAGGGGAGCTCAGCCACAACCCTAGTGCAAGGGTGTATTCTCTCACCAACAAAAGGATTCCATGCTGTTATATCAAATGAGTGTTTAAATTTTCTGTCTAATGAAATTTTAAAAATTATAATTTGACCCTATTCCTTTTTCATTGTTTTGTCTTTTAAACCTGGTCCAATTTTTAAATAGAGCCCACTGCCCCTTATTTACCTCAATGGTCCCAAACTAATCGGTGACCACATAAGAACCCGCCTTCGAGTTTATCGCCTTGGCAACCACATTGTCTCGCAAAGTCCCTCGATAATATCATTCTAACTCCCTACTTTGTTACATTGGCATTCTGTGCAAAGTCGTTCTTGAAAGAGAAATGATATTTGACATAGGTAAGACAGGAAAAACGATGTGACCAAACAATGAATAGTGAAAATGCCTCAACCCTTTATATAATAATAGTATAAAGTAGTATAGATAATACCCATTGAAATTTTATAAATTCTTGTACCAAAATATCCGAGAAAAGTAATTCATCATGAGTAATCGCATTCTCTTATCAAGTTCTTTATCCAAATTCATCCTACGTCGTCATTCATAATGTATCCTTGATCATATGGAGAAAATCCCAGTATTTGTTTAACACGCTATCTGTTGGCCTCGCTTGATCCCACTTTCCCGTACAAAATATAGCATATGCATCGGCTCCATACCTGATTGAAAGTGAACCAGGGTCAACAGAGGGAAAAGATAGAGATTGCATTTCACAAATAAACAAAAACAGAGGGCGCGCGCACACAGTATCAATAATGCATACTTGCCAACACCATGCAGTTGAGTTACATGCGTCCAACTTTCATCCAAGTACTCCCGAGAGAGGCGCTGTAACGCCACCGACCTTTTCTTTTGAAGACCAAGACTCTGGATTACTTCCTCTATTTCCTCAGTTGCAACTTGAGTACAAGTTTGTGCATCTGGACATAAATTAAACAGATCCGCTAAAATCCTTTTTGCCTGCATTGTGCAGAAATAGTCTATCAAAACATTCATCGCATGATTATATCCATACAGTTGAAAACAAAAGTTCACATCAACTTCTACATCACCATAAGATGCATCAAAATTAAATGGAAACCCAAAAGCATACAGGATCCTTTAGGTTGAGTTTCGAGTAGATTAAAATTAACAAATGATTTGATTTGATTTAAAGGTTAAATCTTGTGTTTGAAATGATTGAATTAAATAGGAATTGAATTCATTTCGAAATCAATTTTTATGTTTAAAATACAATAAATGGTGTTTGGAGTGATTAAAATAGGATTTGAATTAATTTGATCTGTGTTTAACATTAAATCAATTCCACCAATCCTGTAAAATTTGAAAAAAAAAAAGGAAAGAAATCCAAATCATTTCTTATTTGTAAAAAATCCACACAAAATTTGATCTACAAGTCAAATTAGGGATTTCTTTGATACCCTCATGGGTACCGGTACCTTCGAGATAACCTGTGACTGAAAATTTACTATGTATTCCATTAACTAAATTTATTAATATTTTAAACACTAATGATTAAACCACAACCCTTAGATTCAAAAAAAATGCGGGTACCTTTCAGGTATCAAAATTATTTCTATTTCTTTTTCCCTCATTTTACACACTCCCTAAACAAAAGTGGAAATTCCACTCTTGCCAACGACCACTGTTTCTAATGCTACCATCTTCAACTTTAAGAAAAAAGCAGCATGGGAAATCGTGGGACATAAATAAACTAGAAGACCGGATTTCTGAGTATAACATTCCCAGTGGCAGACTTAAAACATCCAAATTAAATTACCAACAAGAGCAAGACCTAAACAAGACTTTCTAAAACAATCAGTCCCTGTTGACATGGCTAATATCACAAAGCTGGAAACTTGATGAACATAATCACAAATGGCAGATGCATCCATGCATTACTCACAACTAAAAAATATTTTAAAAGGAAAGAGTAAAACCTGGAATTGGTTCTTAGAAAGAGTTGCATATCATCAATTTGGCCCTTTGAAGATTTGTGATATCAAGTTGGTGCTTGATAGGGCGTTTGAAAACCTTTAATGAGATGGAATTTAATTGAATTCTTATGTTTGGAATAAGTCAGTAAATTAAAGAATTCAATTCAATTCCTTGATTTGGAATGGGTCTAAAACTGAATTAATTTAATTGTTTTTATTATTTTATCCTTCATTAGTAGGTTAGGAACAGAATATTATATTCCAAGTAAGGTTATTTTGGTATTTTCATTTGTTGAAATTTAATTCTAACATCAAATCGCATCCATTTGGATCTGATTTCAATTCTTTAGTTTTGTTGGATTTCAATTCCCATGGGAATTCAATTCCTTCACTTAAGTTGCTTCCAAAGCATAAAATTCAATTCAATTCCTTAAAAGAATTAAATTCCAGGCATAGTAATAAAAACCGGTTCGGACCGGCCGGTTCGACCGGAAAACCGGTGAACCGGTCGTGAAACCGGTCCGAGTTAGTATTTGGATCGGTCCCGCATCAAAACCGGTGTGACCCGGTTTGACTCGACCAGTATCAAAACCGATGACTCGGCTAGTCGAACCAGGTCGGACCGGTTGAGTTTTTATTTTTTGCTTTTTTACTTTTTTTTGCTTTTTTTTTGCTGCTTTGTTCTAAATGATGACTTTTTCAAAAATCTTAAAAAAAAAAAAAAACTAATTCGACTTATAGAAAAATGCAATAACTTTATTTGTATGGACATAACTTATGAGTTTGTGATGTAAAACTTTGTGAATTTACTTATATAATTATGTTTTGAACTTGTCAATTGTGATTCGTGAATAAGAAATGTGAATAATATTTTGGAATTTATGTTATTTATTTATACTTTTATATTTGGACCCTTTAAAGAGTATTAAATTGTTAATTAGTTGTCATTTTATTGTATTTTATTTATATTTTTATATTTTTTTTGTATAAATCCGGTTCAACCCGTGACCCACCGGTTGAACCAGTGATCCAGTGACTCGACCGAATCGATCACCGGTCCGAGTCTGAAAACTATGATTCCAGGGATTTCCAAATGCCTTGTGAAAGAGTTGTGGGGCATCAATTCAATCCTTGAAAGATTTGTGACATCAATTTGGTTATCCAAAAATTATGACTCATTTCAAGTTTTTTTTTTTTGGTCATAAAACTCATTTCAAGTTAGTCCAAACTCTTTTTTTAATCCTTTGAATTAACTTGAAGCAATTTTAATCTATAGAGGGCTAAATTGATTTCAAAAATCTTTCAAGAACCAAATTGATATTGCAACTCTTTTGATGACTAAAATATCGTCCCACAACTCTTTCAAGGAACAAATTGAGATTTTACTCTAAAAGAAAACCATCAGTTTCTCATTAAATTAAGTCACCCACAAATGTCAATTTGAAGTGACAATTCTACCACTTAGCACAAATTAAGCTTCTCTAAGACCTGAAGAGAATAAAATAGTAGCTGCAGAGCTCTCATTTCAAAGATTAGAGTACAGCATTGCTTTGCAAGAAATAAGACAGTACCCCACATAAATAAGCAGTTTAGAAAGCCAAAAACAAGAACTATGGCAAGGATTTATACAGCCGTTTGAAGCCTATCAACAGACGAAGGATAATGGTCCAGGATAACAGCTATGAATACCAGTGAGAAACATACTAGTTCCTATAAACATTGTTCTTTCAAATACAAAGATACAATAGCACAGTACATGCCAATGCAAATAGTAAAGCATTCATCAAGAATAGGGACTAAATTGGAAAATAAATAATGCAAAGAATGAAAGCCTCCAGGTACTATTAAATCAGTTGGCAAATACATGAAAATACCTGTGTACCAGTAGTCAGGTTCAGAAGCATACATATAACCAACACCCTCCAAGGATTGTGAGCATGATCCTCTTGAAGAAGAGAGAACGGAGAACGTGGAGGCTTCCAAGTATTGTCAGGAGTTCTTCTTTTGTAAGCTTCAGCTTTCTTCTCAGAAGCCGAAAGAGGTTTCTTAGTTGTGCCAGATTTTTTTCGACGGTTGCCTTTTACTTTAGAGTTTACACACGTCCTTGAATCTGTAACTTTCATGTTTTTCTGCACTTTCTTGGCCTTTTCAACTTGTTCACATCCACTTAAGCACTTGGTCCGGAAGTAAGGGGAAACCTTTCTAACTTTGCCATGTTCCAAAGTTTTCTGACTTTCACTGTTTCTCTTGTAGGCGAAAGTTTCAAAAGTGACAACCCCATTACCATTTTCTTGCAATTCATCCTCAAATAAGTCTCTAGAAGAAGCAGGTAAGGCAACGGAACCAAAATGACTTTCAAGTCCCTTTTGTTTATTCTTCTTCCCATGAATTTCTTGCAATTTATCCTCCCTTAACTTTCCATGGGTAGATAAAGCAGTGGATTCAGACTTGCATTCCTTATTGCAGGTTTTAACATTAATCTTCTTCCCACTGTCATTATGAAAATATGGGGAAACATATCTAACAGCACCATTGGCTATATTTTTCTGGACAAGAGGTGTCTTCTTCCTATAATTAACATCACTAGCTTCGGTGTCATTTCCATTCCCTTGCAGCTTATCTGTAATGGCATTCCTCTTGTTGGATTTAATCTTTTCAATTTCAGTTACATTTTGATTCTCCAGTGGCCTATCTTCAGGGAAGATTCCACCAGAACCTGATAGAGCAATGGATCCAATCCCACTGCCATAATATGATTCAGCATCAGCCTTCTCATTGCCACTTTGGAAGAAAGGGGCAAACTTTCGGATTTGAGCATGCTCCTTAGGCTCATGTTTCTTAGATATTTTCTTTGCTTTGGGTTTGATCCTCTGTGCAACTCTGTATCCATTCTCTTCCCCATTGTCTGGCACAATGTTTGTACAAGTACCTGAAGCAACGGAATTGAATTCACCTTCATGATCAGGTGCTTCTGCACCAACTGTCTTCTTCTCATTGTCATTCTGAAAATAAGGCGAAACCTTTCGTATCTCCTTAGCAGTTTTCTGATTCACTGTTTTGCTCTTCTTGGATTTAATGGCAATGGTTTCAATTTCTTTTCCACTTTCTTGAAGTTTATCCTCAAAGTGGTCTCCAGAATTAGCAATAAAAGCAAGAGAATTAACATGGATTTCAAGTTCCTGTTGTTTAATCTTCATTTCACTACCATTGTCCTGTAGTTTATCCTCCATGATGTTTGCAGAGGTAGGTGAAACAATTGACACAGACTTGCTTTCCACATCCAATGGTTTGACATTAATCTTCTTCCTACTATCTTTATGAAAATAGGGAGAAACATATCTAACAGCACCATCAGCTATAGTTTTGTGAACCTTAAGCCTTTTCTTCTGGGATTTAACACCGCTAGTTTCAGCGCTGTTTCCATTCTCTTGCACTGCATCTACAATGGCTTTCTTCTTCTTGGATTTAATATTTCCCTTCTCCGTCAAATTATCTTTAAGGAAGCATCCACTGGCACAATGTGATTCAGCATCAAGCTTCTTCTCATTGTCACTTTGAAGGAAAGGGGAGACCTTTTCAAACTGATCATGCTCTACAGGCTCGCGCTTCTTAGAAGTTCTCTTCTCTTTAGATTTGATCATGCTAAGTGCAATTTTATCTCCATTCCCTTTCACCTTGTCCTGTAAGATGTCTCCACAAGTAAAAAGAACAGAATGAAAGCTACTTCTGTCATCAACTGCTTTTACATTAACTGTCTTCTCAGTGTCATTCTGAAAACAAGGAGAAACCTTTAGAACCTCAGTGTGATCTTCAGCAGTTCTGTGATTTTTGGATTTTCTCCTCGTTTTGGTTTTAATAGCAATGCTTTCAGTTTCTTTTCCACTTTCTTGCAGTTCACTTTTGAAGAAGTCTCCACAAGTGGCAGTTAAAGCAACAGAATCAACATGACTTTCAAGTCCTTGTTGCTCAAGCTTCTTCTCACCATCACTATGAAAATAAGGGGAAACATATCTAATGGCATCAAGAGTTTTGGTGTCATATCCACTCTCGTGCAGCTTCCTCTGCTTTGTCGTCTTCTTGAAATTAACTTTTCCAGCTTCAACTTCATTTAAAATCTCCTGCTGCTTATCTACACGCGAACCTGGTAAAGCAACAGATCCAGCGCCCGCATCATAGTATAGTGAGCCAGCATCAACTTTCCCATTGTCACTTTGAAAGAGAGAAGGAGCCTCACCACTTTCCACCAACTCGTGCTTCTTAGACGTTCTCTTCCTCCTGAATTTGATCCTTTCAATTGCAATTTCATCTCCATTCTCTTCCCCCATCTCCTGCGAAATGTTTTCACGTGCACCTATCGACGTGGCAGACACAAACTCACTTCCAAAGTTCTGCTCCGCCTTCTTTTCACAGTCATTCGTAAAGCAGGGGGAAACCTTTTGAATCTGACTCTTGGAAATTCTCTTTCTTTTGGGCTTGGTCTTCCCATTTCCACTGTCACTTTCACTCCTTTCTAAATAACAATTTTTAACCGATATCTTTTCCTTAACAACATCTTCTCTTCCCTTCTTCTTATTGGGCTGCACTTTGGTAATCACATTCCCTTCTTTCGGGGCAGCCAACGCTAGAACGTATGAATACGCCATTCTCTAGTCACTGATAAGTAGTAATGATAACAATTTATTAATAATTATACTTTCATCGTTCGAAAACGAATCTTGAACCAGAGAAAATAATGAAAAAGAAAGAAAAAATGGCAGGGTTCAATGAGAAATTGCCAATAATATATTATTATTAATTTATTACACTCACCTGGACTTGAAACAACGACAAAAAGTTTAGTGGCCACGCAAGAGAGTAAGCAGCTCAGAAGAGATTTTTAGTGCCCTAGAAGTTTCCTCTGGCGCAGTGTTTTCCGAACTATGCAATCCACAGCACTAAATAAATCGCCAAAAGGAAATCCTGGAAAAATAAAAATGTCAAAATGGGTAAAAAAACAATAACAGTAAATAAATAAATAAACAAACAACCAACCAAATAATGCAACTTTAGAGGCATAGGAGCAAGCAAGCAACATACCTTATTACAAGAGATGACGGAGTTGAAAAACAATGAGGAATAGGGGCAGGAGCCAAATAAGTAAATAAGACAACGACTCCTCGGTAACTCGAGATATATAGCGCATACTGGGAGCAGGGAGATAGTTGAGCGACGCAAACGACGGCATCACAGAGAAGCTCAGACGACGGCACCTACATTATTTTGACAAGCGGGTTGCCAGCCGCTCTTTTTTTATTTTTAACCACCGATCGACCTTTGAGCTTCAAGTAAATCCCTAATTTCGATGCTAAAAAAAAAAAAATAGCGCCGAACAAATCTCTTAATATCTCCTAATATACAATTTTTTTTTTAGAATTATTGTTTATTTAGTCCTTCACTTTATACATTCATGAATTGTTCTAGTCCCTAACTTTTAAAATAATTCAAATTAGTACATCATAAAATCTAAGTTATATTAGTCCCTCAATTCACTTTCGCTTAATATTTCATCAATTAAATGATTATTGATTACCTTAAATGATACATTGAGTTGTTATTTGTCTTTTGGAGTAGGATGAAGTTTTAAATTTTGAAGTAGAATGAAATTTTAAAATAATTCATTTTGGTGTATAACGTTAAATAAAATGAGTCATTTTATGATTTGGAGTGAAAATTTAAATGACTCATTTTATATGATTTTATACACTAAAAATAAGTTATTTTAAATTCTATTATACTTCAAATGATATAAGGTATATCAAGATATATTTAACATTACTCATCATCATTTAATTAATGAAATGTTAAATAAAAGTGAATTGAATAACTCAAGTTTTACAATGTTAAGCGCTAAATTGATTTATTTTAAAAGTTTGGGATTAAAATGACTCATGAGTATAAAGTTATAAATTAAAATGAATATTAACTCTTCTTTTTAATTACCTTGATCTATTTTAATTCAGTTACAGTGTAAAATATCTCATCAAAATCTTTCATTTTAATAACTATTGAAATAGTGGTGTTAAAGTCAATTATTATAGCTAATATAGAAATACATAATTGGATAATTATCTAAATAAAATTATACATTATTAATGCATAGAAATTAGACTTTTAATTAATTTTTTTGACAAAATCCTTATTAATTTACTTCTACTAATTTACTGATGTTCTCATCCTAATAATTTAGACTGAAAAAAAAACTAATATAATGTGTCAATTTTTCATGAATATAAAAGTTATTTATTAAAATATATTTACTAAAAAGTTTAAATAATTCGGTAAAATAATTAGCATTAATATTAATATGTTCTCACGATTCTCCCCTCCGACAAATCTTTTTAAAGGATATAATACTAAAATATCTTTGGTGATTCGGGTATCCATGCTGTTGATGTTTGGCGCTATCTTGGTGTTGAGCTTCAAGTTCTTAGTGTACCTTTGGACCAAGTAATCATAGCGGTGAATGTAATTTTTGAAAAATTTTAAAATTTATTATAATAAAATATTTTGTTTAAATATCAACTTAGAATAATTATAAAATTTAAGAGATTTTAAAGTGAGATTTTATCTATTTAAAATAAAGAATTTTAATTTCCGCCTATAAAAAAGGAATTTTGAAAGTCCATACATGTATAAGAATACGCTTTTCTCATTATGGTAAGTTTTACTTTTATTATATTCCAATACAATTTCTTTATATTTAAGATTTTTGTTTAATGTTATTTTTAATTCATTTTGTTGCATTTTAAATTCTTTAATATTCAGTTTATGTACCATTTCATTTTATTTATATAATAATTAAATTTTATAATTCAAATTTAAAATATTTTGTCAGTAAAATTTAAGACAATTTATGAAATATATATGTAATACCCTAGGTACATATGTCCGTAGTCAAGTATGGTAGAGCCTTAGGGTCCCCGTGAAGTTGGGAAAGCCCCGGAAACCGGAAACCATGTTGCAGCCAAGTTTTGCAGAGTAGGTTCGTTGTAACGAGTTTGGGTCGCTGCAACTAGCAAGAAGACCTTTCTGTGTGTTCCAGACTAGACGAGCTTGCTGTAGTGAATTTTGGTCACTGCACCGAGTCTGTGCAGAATAACTTCGCTGTAGTGAGCCTGGTTCACTTCAGTGAGTGTATCTGATGCCAAAACGACACAGTTTCGAGTTATGAGCCCCTCTATCCCTTATATACCCTTCACCTTCAGGTTTCACTTCCAAAAACTGAAACCCTTGCCTCATACCCCATTTTCTTCTCTATTTTCTCAACCTAGCTCTATTCTTCTCTCTCCAACTCAAAGGTAAGCTTGGTTTAGTGATTTTGCTTCTATTTTCCTCCATTTCTCATGTTCTTGGGTTGGTATTGTTGCTCTATCAATGGTAGTAGGCAATGGTGCACCTCCATTGATGTTAGGTTTAGATTTAAATCATATAGAGAATGATCTAGAGTTATATTGCTCCAATGGCAAATATTGATGCCATTCTTATTCTAAGGAGCTTTGTTAGTGTTGATCCTATGCTATCCACCCCTCTAGGTAAGTGGGTTTAAACCTGTAATCTCTATGTTGTGCATTGGAGTTATTTTCATAAAAATATGGTCTATAATAGAGATTTCTGCAAAGAGATTTAGAGATTTCTATTGGTTCATCAAGTTTATGAGAATGTGGTTTTTCAAATGGCATGAACTATGTGTTTTGTGTAAAATCATGGGACTACTATGGTTAAATGGATTTATAAAGTGCTGGATTTTGATTATGATTGTTTAAAGATGTTATAATGATTATATGAATTCCATAATCGTTGTTTATAGAATAGAAATTTTCAACTTTAAGGTAAAAGCCTTTATGAGATACAAAGAAAAGAGTTAGATTTCTAGTTAAGCTGGCAGTAGTTATAGAGAAATAGGTTATGAGTTAACAGTAGTTAATCCGTTAACCTTGGTATCAAATAGCCCAGGGCTAGATAAAACAGAACAATTATTGTCACCTTAGGGATGACTATGTGTAATACCCAAATGTGACTAGAGATTGTTGTACAGAGATTTTGTTATGACACAAGAATTGTGCATAACCAGAATAGAGGGTTCTGTTTCTCTATTAGAATACTGTTGAGTTGACATATATAGAGAATTGTGATTTTGGTTTTATGATTATAAGCATGGATTGTTTTAGAATCTTTTTATTATTATTATCATTATTATTATTATGGTTATTAATGTTAACATGATTTTATTGTATCGACTTCTTGGGGTCCCATGAAGGGGGTTCCAAGTGAGAATTCATTCAGAGTTTTTGTATAAAAACTCACCCTTCTCTTTTCTCTCCTATTTATAGATACAGCAGCTGCTACGAGTTCTTCCCAGCCTCCTTCCTCTCAGCAGCAGTAGAGGTTCAGTTGGTGAGCGTCACTTTAGTTAAGCATCCGTGGTATGGTCTAGAGTGCTCCAATGTCATCACAAGCAAGAGTCCTGATTCATATAGAGACTATTTCGCATTTTTCATAATTGGTCATGTTTTGATTTATACTAAAGGGATTTAGACTTTCATGGATAATTTAAATGAAAGAACTTAATATGTATTTATACTTGGATGATATATGGACTTCAGGATTTCAAACATTGATTATCTTGATTTCAGAGAACTAGTGTTTTGCTTATAGAAATGATATTTTGATTTATTGAATTTTATGTATTAAAATATACATATAGAAGAACTCATAGGTCATGGGCTTATGTAGGGAATGGATTTCCTCACGTGCCAGTTGTAATACCCCGATTTTCTGCTAGAGTGAAAATGACCAAAATGCCCCTGAGGTCATTATCAGCCGGTCGAGAAAGCGGTCAGTGCTCGAAGGGCAAACTCAATGTTGGAAGGGATTGGATGACTTGTGTTTCTTTAGGGATCGAAAATCTCGTTTTGAGTTTCAGTCAAAATGACCAAAATGCCCTGTGGCGTTTTACCCTTTGCAAGTCTTGGATGAACCCGAAACCTCTCTAGATGGGTTTAAAAGACGTTTTTATGTATTCTGTGGTCTCAGTTTTGGTCCCGGAGGTCCCGGGCAAAATAAGTACAAAATTACGGTTTTGCCCGTAGTTTCGTATGTTTACACCTAATCACACGGTTAAGCCAAACCTAAGCAATATTAGGCTCTAATCGAAGGTTAATTAATTTCCATAATTAATCTAAGGTCAAAATAATTTAATAAGGATGATTAGAACCTAAAATTGCTTAGATAAACTTAAAACCCTATCTTAAATTCAAGGACTTTGAGTGTAGGAATCAATAAATAGTGTGTAAATAGTGCACAAATAGTGTTTTCTCTCTCTTTCCTTAAATCATGGGATTGTGATACACATTGTTTATTCACAAATGAGTTTTAAATTCTCTAATGATGTAAGAGCACTCCTAACCTTGTCATAAAATTCCTAATACACATGCTTAGTTACCTAAACTTAAGCTTAATTACTCCTAAACTTGTACCTAAACTAACCTACACTTAATCCTATCATTAACACCCAATTACATGAAAGATTTTTCCTCTCTCCTTGCTGCCCAAATCTGACCAAAAATCATCCCCCATTTTCATGAATTATTTCATTTCAAACTTAAAGGAAAATCACCTCAAATCACCTTACTTGTCATGCCTTGTCATAATTTCAATCAAGCTTGCTTTTCCAAATGAATAACCAAGTAAAATAAATCATTCTCTTCAATTATTTATGGCTGAAAAACTTCCAGCCATGTTGGTCTTCTAGAAGCCTAATTTCATCCACAATTTAAAGAAAAGATCACTCAAAAACCCATGCTTGAAGCCATACCTTGTGTCATGAGCTCCATGCTTCAAACCATGCTTGTATGACACCATCAAAGAGATATTTTCTCTTTCTTACCATCAGCCATGCTTTCCATTCTCTCACTTATCACTTTGTTTTTCTATAAATAGGGAGCTTGTGTTAGCATTGGATGCACATTGAGCATTTGCTAAAGCTTAGAGTAGTCTTGCTAGTTTCTTTCTTTCTCTCTAGTCCCAAAGAGTTCCTTTCTTTTTCATCTTCATCTTTTTCATCTCTTTACTTCATCATCATCATCTCATAACCTTCACACATCACTCCATAACCTTGAATCACCATCAAACCTCTCAAATATTTCATCTCAAACACAACCTCACCTCAAACACAACTCTAACCTCCTTATCTCCCCTTGGCAGAAAACATCAAGCCTTTTGGAGGAGCTCATCATCTTGTTTTCTTCTCTCAAAGTTCAAGCTCTTTGTCTTCACTCTAGGTAGGAGTGTTTCTTTGCATCTCATTTCCATGAAAAATGAGTTTTTCTCTAGCTACCTCTTGAAATTTCTTTTTAAAACTCTCTTGGTTTCCTTCTTGAGTTTTTGGCCTTCATGACCTTTAAACTCATACATGATGGCTTGATGATGGGGACCTCTAGATGATGACTATGTGTTCATCATAATGAGACCCCTAAAGCTTGAGTTTTCTTTAGTTTTTATTATTATGCTATGAAGTTCACTAAAGTTTTCAACTTAAGAAAATAAGAATGATTTCAAAAAGGAATATGGATTACTTTCTCTTAGCCTCATGATTTCGGCCATAATTCCTTTTCTTGAAAGTATGGAGATTTCTTTTAGTTCCATTTTCTTGACTTGATGAGACTATGTTGGGGTTGTGAATATTGGTTCTTTAAAGTCTTGGACGAGCTCTAGTTATTAAACCAAAATGAACTTGCATTCATATTTAGTTTATGCCTTGCATAGCATGATTTATTTTTATGTCATCACTAATGCTCTAAGACTAAAAATGAACTTGCATATTCATATTTAATTTCCAAGCATTGCATTTCACGTTTAATATTCAAGTCATCACTTAAAATCCAAGATAATAACAAGTTGCATCTCATATTTATTTTGAGCTACTTACTTTTCAAGTTCTCACTTTATTTCCCTAATGAACAATAAAAATGAAGTGCATGGCATGTTTATGTTTTGTCATCACCTAAAGCTCTAGAGCTCAAAGATTTGTCCCAAGGTCTCAAATGAGAGTTAGACATGGAAAGCATTCTCTTAGAATGCCCACTTGACTATGTGAGATGAATGAACTTAGGATAAGTTTCATTTGATCACAAATGCCCATAAGCTATGCTTTATAATTTTTCTAAGTCTATGTGGATTCAAAGAACATATAGAACTAAGTTTTATGGATTTAGTACCTCTTGAAATAAATTCAACTTAGCTACTGCCCTTATAAATATCTTGATGATTTTAGATGTTAAAAATGTTTACAAAAGAGTTTTGAAGGTTTTAAAAAGGTTCCAAGAGAAACTAGTATCCTATGTGCTTTAAAAAGTATGTTTTATGCCTTTGTATGGAGAGTGTTGTTTGGTTCCGCCTTGCTATGTTTGGCCACTGTATGAGCTGTTTTAACGATGATAACATGCTTATGTTTAAGTATGATCAATGGAAAAACTCATAAGTAAAAGATAAGAAAGGTTAGAAACTAGAAAAGAATTAATTTGAGAGTTCTAGATCCCTTAATGTCAGAATTTTCTGGATTCTATCCAGCAAGGTTTAGTAATGATAATCATGGTTCTAAATTAGTTTAAATGTGTAGAAATGACTCATAATTGGTTTAGGACTTGATCTTGGTGCCTTAGGAGCAAACCGAACTTAGAAAGGGTCATTGTCGTGACTCCTAGGTACCCGTAAAGTTGAAATTATGAATTCTGCACCTTTGAGATTGAGAGATATTCTTGACCATAGTATGAAGAGAGATATACATTACTCATAACCTCCTAAGTACCCGAGAGGTTAGCTTTGAATGATTCATAACTTAGACTGTGAGTTAAAGACCATAGCGGTTAATGCATAAGACATTAAGAATATGAGAATGATATTTATATGATACTAAGGTATGTTAAGATGTTTTGCGATGATGCATATGTTATGTGAAGGATGATGACGTTATTCATATGAGGAATTCATGAGGATATATGTTTATGTGACATAAAACAAATTTGGAAGAAATTCGGCGTGATGCCATCGTGCCACAATTTCAGACAAATTTGGGGACTTAAAGATTTTGAAAATTAAGGTACTAAGATGGGTTCTAGGATGACACCGGTTTGGCCGAGCACCTCCATAGAACTCATGTGACATCGGTACCCATTTTTTTACTCTTAGGTGACAGGTTAGTGAGCACCCTAAGAGATTTGCCCTAACCCGTACTCGGATAGTCGGGATTTATGATTCATGATAAACATCATTAAATGGTAAGTAAGAACTAGTGACGACTAGTTAAGGTATGAGCTCATAACCTAGAGATGGACACGTTACGGGTGACAGGTTAGTAGAGCACCCCGATTCGATTGTCTTTTAGGGTGGCCCATAAGGAAGAGAAGTTTTATGATTATGATTATGTCACTAAGTTTGTCCCATATGAATGTGTTCTAATTGCCACTTAATACCACTAAGTATGATGATGATTGATGTATGTGCATTAAGTAGCGCATACATTCTTTATTATGTTGCATTCATGACATTAAGATCATCCTAAAATGAATGGACCTTGGCTAAAATACACTTTAGAACTTAAAATGAACTTGATATATGCTCACTTGTCTTTATGAAATAAACCCAAGGTTCTGAGGATGTGAAGCGATGTAACCCTAGGATAGGAGACTCCCTCTTGAGATTCTTTACTAAGAATTCTCCTCCTCTCTCTCTTCTCCCGTCACATCTTCAGAGAGCGATGGCGATGTTCGTTGACTTCATTGACACGCCAGCCAGGGAGGTGCACTACACCCCGGTGGAGCTTTTGAGTACACAAGCGTTGCAAGGATATTCCCTTCGGCTGTATCTTTTGGGAGGGGTGGTGGATTTATACTCGTAGCTTACTAGGAGGGTAGCATTTTGGAGTTTTATTGTAGTCGCACCCTACACTTGTGTTTCTTGTTGTATTTTATTTCTTCTGTATTACAAGCTCTACCTGTACCTATGCGGGTATGACTACCTATGTACTCTAAATATATTATTAATGAAATGTTTCTCTTGTTATGATGATTTCTGCTCCACCATTATATGTTTTCCTTTTTGAGTTCTCTCTATGAGTGTTAATCATGTCTCACGTTTCTGTTATTCGAATAGTTAAGTTCGCGACTCTCACTTTGTTTTATACTTTCAAAAAAAAATTTTTACCATAATTTCCGCTAAATATTTTTAAGAAAAGGATGAGACTATGAGGTAATAGCCTAATGTATGACCTAATGTGTTCTAGAAAGTTGGGTTAAAATTAGGGTGTTACACCAGTCACGTGCCCACATCGGGTCGGACAAAGTTGGTATCAGAGACATAGGTTGTCCTGCATGTCACTGAAGCAAGTGTCCACAGGTAGCACATCATTTATGTAAATAGAAGCGTGCCCGTTTGCATTAACAAAGTGTTACTTGAGGCCTTTAGGATGGCCCGTCATGTCTAGGTTCAAAGATAAGAGTCATATCTTTCTTTATGAATAGTATTCCTTATCCCATATGCTGATGTCTTTTAGTTGGATTTAGTATGCCTCCTATATATCCTTCTGCTTCATGACGCTGCCGTAGTAGCAGTTCTTCCAGCTCCTGTGTCCGCTTTAGAGTCCTAGAGCGGGCATTGGCTACACTCTTTGATGGGCTGGTCAGGCAGGTGGAGGCTAGAGTGCAGCCAACCCAGTCCAGCCTCCAGTTAGAAATCCTGATGTTTCTGCATTAGGAGTTTCCAGGGGATGGATCTACTCACTTTCCAAGGATGCCTCATGATAGAGGATCCCCAAGCCTTTCTTAGAGAAATAGAGAAGATTATTAAAGTTATTCATTGGTCATTAGAGAGAACAGTTGAGTTGGCTAGCTTCCAGCTAGGAGGCTAAGCTGGGATTTGGTATAATGATTTTTTACAAGGGCATTGTGACTCCGAGCCATCCACTTAGGAGAAGTTTAGGGTAGCTTTTCTGAGGAGGTTCTTATTAGAGAGCCGGTGTGCTTAGATGATAGAGTTTCTGAGGCTCTGCATGACCCCTAGGATGATGATTGCAGAGTATGATGAGAGGTTCACATACTTGGCATAGGCAGCTGTGAGTTTGCTACCGTCAGAGACTGAGAAGGTTAGGCGGTTCGTTTAGGAGCTGCCTCAAAATATGTTTCTTAGTCTTCAACTACAAATTGATACCATGGATTATGCTCAGGTGGTAAATACAACCATTGGATTAGAGGCAGGGTTGGCAGAGAGGAGAGCTGCTCTTGAGTCTAGCAAGAGAGCTAGAACTCATGGTTCTTTTTTTTTGGGAGGAGCGAGCACTAGTAGAAGACCTGGCCAGCAAGGCCAGCAGGTCCAGCAAGGCCAGCAGTGGGCTTAGTCCGGTAGGGTTGCCTTTTCAAATCCCACCCTATCATGGTCTGCAACTTCCCAGACTCAAACTAGAGGAGACACATGGGGCAGTGTATGATGGATACTTTTGCGTGTTATGGCTATGGTTAGCAAGGTCACAAGAGGTTGGAGTGTCCTTTTTGGTAGGGAATCTCTAGTCAGGGATCGGTAAACCCCACATTTTCAGCACTGTCTTTTTAATTAGTGACCCAGAGTAGCTCTGTTGCTCCAGCTGGCAGAGGTGCTAAAGGCAGAGGCACCATTGGTAGAGGCTCAACATGCAGAGCATATGGTAACGGGGGACAGCCCTAACTATACGGTTTGACATGACAAGATGCAACAACATCTAATGATGTGGTAGTAGGTATTGTTAGAATTTTCTCTTTTGAGGTATTTGCTTTGATTGATCCCAAATCCACCTATTCATATGTGTGCCCTTTCCCTGCCACATGGTTTTAGAGGTCGGTTACTAGCTTAAAGAAGCCTTTCCTAGTGGAAGTACCTTCAAGAGGACCCCTTCTAGTTTAGTTTATAGAGAATATAAGATCGAGGTAGGTGATATAGAAACTCTTGTAGATCTACATGTGATAGACATGTCGAACTTTGGTGTTATTTTAGGTATGGACTGGTTGGCTTCATGTCATGCCATGGTGGATTACTACAGTAAGTCAGTAAGGTTTGATGCTCTTGGAGGTGAATTCCAAGAGTTTAAAGGTACTAGTTGTTCAATTCCAACTAGTCTAATCTTTGCCATGAGTGCCTTAAGACTCATGGATAAGGGAAGTCAGGGTTTCTTTACAGTAGTCAGAAATATAGATGTGCCAGTGCTGAGTATAGGGTCTGCCCCAATGGTTTGTGAGTCCCAGATATGTTTCCATAGGAATTATTGGGAATGCCACCTGAGAGGGAAATAGAGTTCGAGATAGAGCTTGAGCCTAGAGTTAGACCTATCTTTATACCTCGATATCGTATGGCTCCAGCAGAGTTAAAAGAGTTAAAGGAGCAGTTACAGGAGTTGCTTGACAATGGGTTCATCTATTTGAGTGCCTCACCTTGGGGGTGCTCCAGTGTTGTTTGTAAAGAAGAAGGATAGATCTATGAGAATGTGTATAGATTACTGGCAGTTGAATAAGGTGACAGTAAAGAATTGGTACCCGATGTCGCGAATTGATGATTTGTTTGACCAGCTTTAGCGGGCTTAGTGCTTCTTTAAGATCAATCTTTGGTCAGGCTACTATTTGTTGAGGATTAAGGGTGAGGATGTGCCCAAGACAGCCTTTAGGACACACCATGGGTCCCTAGTGATGTCCTTTGGGTTAACTAACACCCCGGCAACCTTTATAAATTTGATGAACAAGGTTTTCAAGCCATTCCTAGATCACTTCATGATAGTCTTCATTGATGACATCCTGGTGTACTCTAGGAGCACGAAGGAGCATGAGCAGCATCTCAGAATTATCTTGCAGATGCTTAGAGAACACTAGTTGTATAACAAGTTCTCTATGTGTAAGTTTTGGTTAGAGCAAATGGTGTTCCTTGGGCATATAGTGTCTAAGGATAGTATTCTAGTAGACTCGAAGAAAGGTTGAGGTGGTGCAACAACGACTGAGACCTTCTACAGTGTCAGAGATTCATAGTTTCCTAGGATTAGTAGGTTACTACAGGCAATTTGTGAAGGATTTCTCTAAGATTGCAATGCCGTTGACCCAGTTGGTGCAGAAGAATGTTAAGTTCCAATGGTCAAAGGCATGTGAGGAGAGTTTTCAAAAGCTGAAGACTTGCTTGACTACGGCTCTAGTCTTAGTATTTGTCACGACCCGATTTGGAATTGTAGCTGTAAAATATATTTCAACTAAGTTTCTCAAATACAAATTAACTATGAATGATATATTGTTAAATACAAAAAGAACCATGGCATAATCAAAATGCAAAATAAAATTACATGTGGTCTGGGACCCTGCCCATCACATCACTAGAGCACATCTACCATGAACAAAATACCAAGGCTTCATGCCAAAGTGAAGCTCACTCAAACTGAAGAATACTACTACTGAGGAGGAGGAAGGGAAGCATCTGGAGCTACACCTGTATTTGTGAGCAAAAGGAAGAAGAGAGGGGTGAGTTTTGCATTCAAAACTTAGTGAGTGGATCCTCACTCATAACCGTGTATGGGACAAGAAAATAGTATAAGCAAATAATGGTAAATACAACATTTATAAACATTTTTATTTACTTTACATAATAATTATAATCTTTAAAATCTTAAGAATTATACAAGGGAACAAAGTATTCATCAACTGTAGGGAAGGTGCTTAGTTGCTGGCGGATAAAACCCCTAACTAATGTGATCTCAACGGTCCCTGGCAAATCGTGTCCCTGGCGGACTGATCTAACTCAAGGATGACTTGCCCCTAGCGGTCCTTGGTATACCAAGGTTAACGGAATAACTAACGTTAACTCACAGTTCTGCTCCTCTCAGTAACTCTCTCTAATCTAAAACCAACTGGAATCATAAAGGGAGTTCTTATATTTCTAGTTCAACATTTCTCAACTTTATTAAATATAAATTCTTAAATCTTATTTCATAAATCATAGCAAATCCTAATTATCCATAATCAAATCAATTTATGAATTAAATCATACAAAACTTTTTATGGAATAATTATGGTGGTCCCATGCATTTCTTAAATCATAATTTCATGCATAAGTTCAAACGGAGCATTCTAGTAAAACATATTTTTACATAAAGCAATATCATATAAAAATCCATTTTTCAAATTCTCAAAATACTTCGCAATGCTAGTAAATAATCATATAATGACCAAATTAAGGCCATGAGATCAAACCCACTCATGTGGAGGGCTAGACTGTGAAGTACCAACACCATGGGGACTTCGAGGAGGAAGAATGGTGTAACATCCCCTGCTGCTTTATGGATTGACGATGCACAAACCAACAGGTCTTTTAG
Organism: Dalbergia cochinchinensis; assembly: GCA_031216125.1. Classification (NCBI taxonomy): domain Eukaryota; kingdom Viridiplantae; phylum Streptophyta; class Magnoliopsida; order Fabales; family Fabaceae; genus Dalbergia; species Dalbergia cochinchinensis. Next base: position 14,239,547 of record CM062374.1, on the reverse strand, counting down.
CGTGCTTTGTCTCACTGCACACTTCTGGAAAACTTCCCGAGGAGGTCCCATCCCAAAATTGCTCCAAGTCAAGCACGCTTAAGCATGGAGTTCTTTCGATTTGGGCTCTGAAAAGAAGATGCATCTTGTTGGTATAGGTGGTACAAATCAATTCATATAAGCCCTCCTGGCCTGCTTAGTCCCATACCTATCTGAGTCTCGGGATCCTCTCATTCGGGTGTGTTCCAGTTCATTCCTGTACCTAAGCTTTCAAGTGCCGGGAGCCGCTCTTGTCAGACGTGCCTGCTGCAGCGATCACTCCCAAACCGCCAATCCGGGCGTTACATGCCCACCGGCTTCCGCTGGTTAGTCCCAGAACCACAAATTTTCGGGAGAGGTGCAGCTCGATACCATTTGTAACATCCTGGCCGCTTATGGATTGATCGCCCCACAAACCAACACGAGTCTTTTAAAGATGCTTTGTCTCACTCCCAGCTTCCCTAGGAAAAGCTTAGGGAGGTCACCAGTCCAAAATTGCTCCAAGTCAAGCACGCTAGCTGTGGAGTTCTTTGATTTGACTCTGAAAAGAAGATGCATCTTGTTGTTGGTATGGTAGTACAAATCAATTATATAAGCCCTCCTTAGCGTATAGTCCCATACCTATCTGAGTCTCGGATCCTCTCATTCGGTGTCAGTTCATTCATGTACTCGCTTTGAGAAGTGCGCGGAGCGCTGTCCGTGCCTCTTTGCACCGGTGATCACTCCCCGACTTCGCAATCCCCGGGCGTTACATGAAAAAGGGTGGATCACAAGGGAGTAAGCCCCGTTCAGTTAGTCATGCCTTAGAAACTCCCTAAGTGCTCTTTCTTTCTTATATTTTTCTCTACCATTCTTCTTATGTTCTCCTCTTCAAAGATTTCTCTTAATCCTCTAAACCTTATTTAAACACTTAAATTCTAAACTCAAACCTTCACTAGCTCTCATAAGAGTTACAATCTTTAACTCTGGTGAGAAATATTTTCTTAAGCACTCAAGTTCTAGAGTCAAGATTCAAGGAGGGCCATCCACTCCAAGGACTCTTGCATAAGCTCAAGAAAGAAGAGATGACTTTTTAGACCCTACATAAGAGGTAGGAGTTTCTTCTTTATTTGTTCAATCATTATTGGCTTCTAACCATGGATAGAATGCCTCAACCTTGAGTTATTGTCAAAAGTTTTGAATGATTATTTGTAAAATATATTTTTAGATAGCACAATATATTCTATTATGTTCTTAGCACTTCTATGATGTTATCATACTCAAATATAACATAAAAAGATAGTATGTGAAACTTGATTTCTTTTAATAAAAATTACCCTTATTTTCTTATCATTAATTTAAAAATAAAATTGATTAAAGAATATAGGTAACAGCTAATAGAGTCCGGGTCTATTAGGGTGTTACATTATGGTATCAGAGCACTTCATCCTGTTTAAGCCTGGGAATGGGTGACTTTGCTATCATGCTATTAACCTTATCTATATGATAAGATATAGGATTTAGAAATGCATGATCGTCTTGTGATACTGCCATAGTTGCTACCATGCTTAGCTATAGTATTGAGCTTTGATCAACTTCGATGTATGTTGTTTGGTGTGTCTAGGAGACTAATGGCGAAGCAGCGATAATACCGCGGGACACGTGATAGGGAAATCGTGATGGGCGGCAAATGCACTCGAGGAGATGGCTAGGGCTGGCAAGCACAAACATTGATGATGATGGAACAAATGAATAGGAGGTCGGAGGAGTCGGTTGGAAACCAAGAACATGGAAAATTCTCGAATTCAAGAAATTTGGACCCCTCGAAATTCAAAGGACAACTAACCTGAAATAGGTGATGGATGGATTCAAGAAATGGAGAAAGTTTTCTCGGTAGGTAGAATGCTCGGATGAACAAAAAGTGGCATTCTCCACTTACATGTTGAAAGGAGAGGCCGTAGCTTGGTGGAAAGGTGCCAAGGGTTTGCTTGAAAATGAAGCAGGAGTTACGTGGGAGGTTTTACGTGCTACATTCTATAAAGTATTTTCCAGGACCGGTCAAAGAGGCAAAGGAAGTAGAATTTCTCGCTAACACAGGAAATCGAAGTGTGGTACGAGTACATGACCAAGTTCAAGAATTAATAAAACATTCAACTAGCTATCAAAGGGATCCCAAATGAAGTTTGGAAGTGTATGAAGTATGAGAGTGGCTTGAGGCCACATTCTAGCATCTGTAGCCAGATTTGGAAGTTCACTGACTATGCATCTTTAGTCAGCAGAAAGCCAAGTGGCTGAAAATTGCAATCGAGTTGATCACCCATCGAGTTGAAGAGAATAATAAGAGTGCTCACAAGGCTACCAGCGTTCCCACCTCCTCAAGAAACCGTACCAAGGAAGTGGATTCAGGGGAAAGCGACCTCAACACCCTATGACTAACTTGAGCCTAGGATGCAAAGCTGTCAATCGACCTAGGGCGGTCGGCATTCCCGAACCTGCTATTAGACCGCCTTGTGCCACTTGTGGAAAGCAACATGGAGGAGAATGTAGATTTGGGAAGAATGTCTGTTATCGGTGTGGGACGATCGGGCACTATTCTAGGGATTGCCCAAAGATCAACTTGACCTTCTACACCTAAGCCAATAGGCGCAGGGACGTGTGTTTGCTATCACTGCGAGATGGCCTCGAAATCAAGACGATCTCATTCAAGGTAAGTGTATAATTAATGGAAAATCCTTAATTGTATTGTTTGACTCTGGCGCGTTCGCATTCATTTCATATGACTGTGCACATAAGTTGAAACTTCATATATCCCACTTGAACATTATCTTAGTTGTTTCTATACCTACTATAGATGCTTTGTTAGGATTGATCAAGCATGTCTAGCTGGAATTTGAAGTAGCCGATAGGATTTTCATCATGATTTAATATATGCCCTGTCTGGCTTTGATGTAATTTTGGGCATGGATTGGCTTTACGCTAACCATGTGCTACTACATTGTCCAAATAAGACAATAGTGTTTCTTCCCTAAACCCAAGCCTTCTCCACCCAATAGAAAGCTACGGCTATACCTGAACTCCATAATCATGGGGGATAGTAGGAATAATAAGCGAGGGTATGTTTTTCTAATGACAAGTGAGGAAGAAGTGAAACAAGACCTAAATGAGATTTAAGTGGTAAAGGGAATTTCCAGATGTATTCCACTGATGACATACTCCGAATTTCCCCACAAAGGGAGATTGAGTTTCTATAGATTTAGTGCCAGGAGCAGGACCCATATCTATAGCTCATATAGGATGTCACTGGCGAGTTGTGAAATTGAAGAAACAATTAGAGGAATTACTAGAGAAGAAATTTATTAGGCCCGGTTAGCCGCCATGGGGAGCTCCAGTGCTGTTCGTGAAAAAGAAGGATGGGAGCATGCGATTATGTGTGGATTATAGGCAACTCAACAAGGTAACCATTAAGAATAGGTACCCTTTGCCTAGAATAGATGACCTCATGGATCAATTGAGAGGCCCAGATTTTCTAAAATAGACCTACAATCGAGGATACCACCAGTTAGTAAAGGAGGAAGATGTACCAAAGGCGGCCTTTAGGACTAGATATGGACACTATGAGTTTAATGTGATGTCATTTGGGTTAACCAATGCACAGCGGTGTTTATGGACTATATGAATAGGATTTTTAGACCATACTTGGACAAGTTTGTAATAGTGTTCATCGATGACATTCTAGTCTACTCTAGAACAGAAAAAGGAGCATGAAGAACACTTACAAGTGGTGTTGGAGGTGTTGAGGAATAAGAAACTTTATGCAAAAGTTGTCAAAGTGTGAATTTTGGATGAAGGAAGTTAAGTTCTTGGTCATGTGGTTTCACATGGGGAATAGTGATGGACCCAAACAAGATAGAAGCGGTGCAACAATGGGAAACCCCTAAAGCTGTAGCGGATTTTAGATTAGGAGTTTTCTAGGGTTGGCCGGTACTCTGAAGGTTCATTAGAGCTTTTCCCAAATTGCTTTACCCCCTCACTAAGCTAACAAGGAAGAATTGACTTTTATATGGAGCCCAGAATGTGAAGAAAGTTTCCAAGAACTAAAAAGAAGTTGACCACTACCCCTGTCCCTAATCCTACGACCCAAAGGAAAAATTTGAGGTGTATTGTGATGCCTCGGAAAAGGACTAGGATGTGTTTTAATGCAAAATAGGAATGTAGTAGCCTATGCCTCTAGACAGACTCAAACCTCGAAGTTAATTATCCAACCCATGACTTAGAACTAGCGGCTATTGTCTTTGCTTTAAAAATCTGGAGACATCATCTTTATGGTGTAAGATTTGAAGTCTTTTCCGACCACAAAAGTTTGAGATACCTCTTCAACCAAAAGGAACTCAATATGAGACAAAGGCGTTGGATGGAATTTCTCAATGACTATGACTTTGGGTTGAACTACCACCCGGAAAAGCAAATGTGGTAGCGGATGCTTTAAGTCGTAAGTCTTTGCATACGGCGTGGCTCATGGTGAAGGAAGGCGGTGATAGAAAATTTTAGGAACCTCAACTTAGGACATAGGGAAACTTACGGACAAATTCGGTTAAGTCAACTAAGCATAACTAGTAGTTTTAAGGATCAAATAATCCAAGCTCAAAGAGAAGACGAGGATTTCCTTAGAACCTTAAGCCTTGTAGAGGCGGGAAAGGTGAAAGAGTTTGTTCAAGATAGGGAAGGAGTGTGGAGATACCAAGGGAGAATCATTGTACCAAAGGAAGGATTGAGAACCAAGATTTTGGAAGAAGCCCACAAGAGTCAATTTAGTATACACCTTAAAGATAACTCAAGATGCATCTTCTTCGGTAGTCTAAATCGAAAGAACTCCACAGATTAAGCGTGCTTGACTTGGAGCAATTTTGGGATGGGTGACCTCTCGGAAAATTTTCCTAGGAAGTGTGTAAGTGAGGACAAAGCACTAGAAAAAGACTCGTGTTGGTTTGTGAGACGATCGTCAATCCATAAAGCGTGAGGGGATGTTACAAATGGTATCGAGGCTGCACTTCCCAAGATTATGGTTCATGTAACGCCCTTGGGGATTGCGCAAGTCGGGGGAGTGATCGCCGGTCTGAAAGAGGCACGGACAAGGAGCGGCTCTGGCGGACAACAGCGGAGGTACATGAATGAGCTGATTACACAGAATGAGAGGATCCACGAGGCGTATAGGTATGGGACTATCTGATTAAGGAGGGCTTATATGAATTGATTTGTACTACCTATACCAACAAGATGCATCTTCTTTTCGTAGCCCAAATCGAAAAGAACTCCAAGCGATTAAGGCTTTGACTTGGAGCAATTTTAAGGATGGGTGACCTCTGGAAGTTTTCACAAGGCGTGGGAGTGAGGAGGACAAAGCATGCTTGAAAAGACTTCGTGTTGGTTTGTGGGAGACGGTCCATAAAGCAATAGGGATGTTACAAATGGTATCGAGCCTGCACTCTCCCGATGCGGTGTGGTTGAGGGCGAACCAGCGGAAGGCCGTGGGCATGCGCCGAGGATTGCGAAGTCGGGGGTGATCGCCGTGCAAGAACACGCAGACAAGGCGGCTCTGGCGGACCAGCGGAGGGGTACATGAATGAGGATTACACACCGAATGAGAGGGATCCCGAGCTGTATAGGTATGGGACTATCTGATTGGAGGCTTATATGAATTGATTTGTACTACCTATACCAACAAGATGCATCTTCTTTTGGTAGCCCAAAGCGAAAGAACTCCTGATTAGCGTTTGACTTGGAAGCAATTTTAGGATGGGTGACTCTGGGAAGTTTTCCTAGGAAGCGTGGGAGTGAGGACAAAGCATCTTTGAAAAAGACTCGTGTTGGTTTGTGAGGAGACACCGATCGTCATCCAAAGCAGGGGATGTTACAAATGGCACCACCTTCTACCATTGAAACCATAAAACTCATCAACAACCTATGGGAAACTTTAGATTACTCTAATCATATACTAACAATTTTGGAATAGTACCCTCACTTGACAACAATGGGAGAAATAATAATACCCATACTAAAAATGTGAAAGAACGGAAAGAATGGAGAATTTAAGGGAGCTAGATTGGAGTGGGATTGAAGAAAAAGGGATGAAAAATAGAAGGGAAAGGGTTTGCTCGATTCTGCTTCTGTTTTCTGATGGGGGAGCCTGATTAGGTTTTAAAAAGGAGCAAGAATGAAACAGTATCGTTTTATTGATACTGTGCTGACTCGGGATGCTCGCTACAGCGAGCCAAGAAAAACTATCATTCACTATAGCAAAAATTACTCACTGTAGCGAGCATGTAGGCTCATATGTAGGCTTGCTGTAGCGATCCTATTCTATATAATTTTATAGAACTTGGTGCCATAACTTGGTTTCTGCATCCAAGGTCGATCGACTATATCAGGTGGGTCCTGGAGGATCCTAGGGCAATACGGAACTTGCCCATGAACACTTATACCTCGGGTATTACATCAGTATATTGTGATGCCTCGAGAGTAGGACTTGGCTGTGTCCTTATGCAACATAGCTGGGTTATGCCATATGCTTCTAGGCAACTCAAGAGGCACAAGCAAAACTGCCCGACTCATGATCCGAAAATGGCACCAGTAGTCTTTGCTCTAAAGATTTGGAGATACTACCTATATAAGGCAACTTGTGAGATTTTCACAAATTACAAGAGCCTAAAGTATATTTTCCAACAGAAGGATCTAAACTTAAGGTAGCACAGATGGCTAGAGCTATTGAAGGACTATGATTGTACAATTTTCTACTATCCATGCAAGGCTAATGTGGTGGCAGATGCTTTAAGCAGGAAGTCTATTAGTAGTTTGGCTCATATAGCACCAGTGAGGTAACATTTGATAGAGGATATTCAAAATTTAGAGGCAGCTGGTGTTCAGTTTGGCATAGGTAACTCAGGGGCCTTTGTTGGTCATATTAGGACTCAATCAACCTAATGGAGCAAATTGAGGCACAGTAGGCAGAGTTAGCTACTTTAGTGAATGAGTGTTGACTTGCAGAAGAATCCAATAGGAAGCTAAGATTGCTAACTCTGCTAGGGATGATTCTAAGAAGAGGCTGGCACCTGAAGATCAAAACTATGAGGATGCCCTGCTTCAGAAGAAGCAATTTCAACCCAATTTGTCTGAGGATAAACCACAACAACGGTCAACCACGAGACAAGATTGCCTAAACACGAGACAAGATTGCCCAAACTGTGGGAGGAACCATAGGGGTAGACCTTGTTTAGCTAGGTAAAACGTATGCTACTGTTGTAGAAAACCAGGGCATAAAATTTGGGAATGTCCAGAGAGATATAGAAAACTTGATGGGAAGTCACTACATAAGAATACCAAGAGTTGAAGGGACACCACCACTCGGTGATCCAATCCTAAGTAGGGACATTTGAGGATTTGATTATTATCTTGTGAATGAATTTTTTGTGAGCTGTATGTGAATTTCTTGTTTGATTTATGAAAAATGTCTTTTGAAATTATTTTCAAATGGATTTTGAGGGCAAAATTCATAAAGCCATCATAAAATGACATCATAAAATGTCTTACTCAGAACTGTAAAGCCATCGTAAAATGACATTTTAGAACATGAAGGAGAACAATCTAAAGATCAGAGAGATACTGCAGATCAACAAGGATAAAGAAACTATAGAGGAGTTTCTGATTTAAAATAGTCTCTTAGAACCATGTTCTTAAGGACATTTCTAAGGGTGTCAGGACCTCATAAATGAAACCAACTGTGCTTTCATATCCACTATAGAACTAGAATGTATTGAAAATTTAGGTGGAAGCAATGCAAGAGGAACTAGATCAATTCGATAAAAGTAAAGATTGGACATTTGTAGAGAAACCCAAGCGAAAAACTATCATTGGCACCAAGTGGGTGTTCAGAAACAAGTTGGACGAAGCTAGAAAGGTGATAAGAAACAAAGCAAGATTGTAGAACAAGGTTATAATCAACAAGAGGGGATTGATTATGATGAAACCTTTGCACTAGTAGCAATGCTTGAAGCCATCAGAATGCTATTTGCTTTTGCAACCTTCAAGGAATTCATTCTATACCAAATGGATGTGAAGCCTGCTTCCTAAATGGATTTCTTTGTGAAGAAATGTATGTAAGCAGCCTTTAGATTTTGAGAGTGAAGCTTTTTCCAACCATGTTTTTAAGTTAACAAAGGTACTTTATGTAACATCCCCTACTGCTTTATGGATTGACGACTGTCCCCACAAACCAACACGGGTCTTTCCAGCGTGCTTTGTCCTCACTCGCACGCTTCCTAGGAAAACTTCCCAGGAGGTCACCCATCCCAAAATTGCTCCAAGTCAAGCACGCTTAACTGTGGAGTTCTTTCAGTTTGGGCTACCGAAAAGAAGATGCATCTTGTTGGTATAGGTAGTACAAATCAATTCATATAAGCTCTCCTTAACTGTATAGTCCCATACTTATACAGTCTCAGGATCCCTCTCATTCGGGTGTGTAATCGGTTCATTCATTCATGTACCCCTCCGCTTTCGAAGTCTGCTAGGAGCCGCTTCTTGTCCGTGCCTCCTTGCACCGGCGATCACTCCCCGACTTCGCAATCCCCGGGCATTACACTTTATGGTTTGAAATAAGCTCTTACAGCTTGGTATGAAAGAATATGTACTATATTACTTAAGAACGAGTTCAAATGAGGTAATTTTGACACAACTTTATTTACTTTACAACAAGATAGTCACTTTTTGATAATCCAAATATATGTTGATGATATTGTATTTGGTGCTACCGATCATTCTCTATGCGAACAATTTTCTAACTCATGCAAAGTGAATTTGAGATGAGCATGATGGGTGAACTTGAGTTCTTTCTGGGATTGCAAATAAAGGAACAAAAAGAAGGAACCTTAATCCATCAAGAAAAATATACAAAAAAGCTCTTAAAAAGATTTAACATGGATCAAGCAAAACCTATAAGCATCCTCATGCATCCATCTCAAGTCATTGTTGTATATGAGAATGGTGAGAAAGTGTTAGAAAGCAACTATAGAGAAATGATTGATTCTCTTCTGTCTCTTATTGTAAGTAGAAAAAACATTCAATCAAGTATGGGCATTTATGCTAGATTCCAATCTAACCCAAAGTAATTACACTTAATTGATGTTAAAAGAATTCTGAGATATTTTGCTAGTACTACTAATCTTGATTTATGGTATGAGAAAGATACATCTAGCAAGATTGTAGGTTTCTGTGATACTGACTTTGTCGTAGATAAAGTGGACAGAAGGAGCATAAGTGGATGCTGCTACTTCTTTGGAGAATGCCTCATTACTTGGTCAACAACTAAAGCAATAGCTTTCTCAACAACTAAAGCTGAATATGCTGCTATACAAATTGGTGTACTCAAATGTTGTGGATCAAAAAGTAACTGGATAATACCAGTGCTATTAATCTTGCTAAGAACCCAATTCAGGACTCTAGATCCAAACATATTGACATAAAACACCATTTTATTCGAGACATATTTGAAAAGGTGATGTTGAACTAAAGTTTTTGAATACTAGAGATCAATTGTTTGATATATTCACTAAACCATTGCTTGAGGATTGCTTTTGTTATTTGAAAAAGCTTTTGAATCTTAATTTTTTTTTTTAAAACTTGCATTATGTAACATCCTCCCAAGTACAACATCATCCTTAAGTCATGACATCAGACTCGAGAGTTGTTACTTCTAAATTATTGGACCTTTCTTAAATAACTATAGCAAATGCGATAAGATCGTGTAATATGTAACATCCTCCCAAGTATAGCATCATCCTTAAGTCATGACATCATGCTCGAGAGTTGTTACTTATAAATTAGCGGACCTTTCTTAAATATCTATAGCCATTTTGATTGATTCGCGAGATAACTAGGTCATAATTCTACTAAAATATATAACAAGGAAACTAAAATATTTATTTAATACAAAGTTAAGTACATAAGGGAAGCTCTTCTATGAGCTTTAACACACCTTTGTTCTCTGACATATTTACACACATGTTCATTCCACTAAATACAACATAATAAAAGCATTAACTACTACACTATTGCACTTCTGAGTTCTTTTGCATAGCAGTCCCTCGGTCCTCTGTGTCAACCTGGAGACGACACGGGAACACAAAAACATAGGGGGTGAGAATTATACAATTCTCAGTAGGGCAACTCCCCAATTACACATTCATACTGTCATCGTCATCACCCCAGCCACTTCGGTTTATTAAGAAAGTGTGAGCATGCAATATGTACATATCAAATGTTCATTTTAAAATTATAAAATCACCTTTCCGAAGTGAGTCTCTTTTATTATTCAATCACTTAAAACATGTATTTCATAACATTCAACATCATAGGAATTCCTTTAAGACCAATAATTTAACAAGATATACATATACATATGGCAATTACAATGATCTTTTCGTGCCCTTGACATAATAAAGGGGACTTTTCCGTGCCCTAAAGAGGGACTTTTTCGTGCCCTATTGGGGACCTCTTCGTGCCCTACTGAGGACCTCTTCATGCCCTTTTTATACTAAAGGGGACTTCATTGTTCACTTAGCACATACATTATCCTCAAGTCCACATATACATGCATCACATTTCTATATGCATGAAAATAATTCTCTGATCTCATAATACTTCAAACCTATATATATTATTCATTCCTCATAACATAATCTTGGAAGTTCATGGCATGCATTCATACACATCAACTTGAACCAAATGCCATTAAGTCATTAATTCAAGGCATCATCACAACTTCAGCACATTGGCAGATTTTTCACTCAAGTAGCACAATTTATTTCTTATACCAAATGATCAATTAAAATGCTATAAAAATTCTCAGTGACACCTCAATGTGTCACCAAGATCCTGTAAACATTTAAGGGTAATTAGAGTTCTCTAACTATATTAACAAAATTCTAAAAGTTTAGTGGTCAAAAGCCATCCAACCTCAGCTCAAGAACCAAAATTCATAATTTTTGACCCTAGCAATTGAACCCAGAAAATTCTAAATAAAAATCCTGATAAAACCTCAACATGTTTCTAATATCCTGTAAAAATGTCAGCTCATAATTCGATCGTTTACTAGGTTAATAAAATGTCACAAGTTCACAGCTTCATATTCAACATTTCAGGCAGCATATGCTTAATTTCAGTTCTTGATTTTTCTAAGGCAGTTTGACACATAATAAAAACCCAATAAAATTCGTGGAACTAGCTAAAGATGTTAACTCCAACATTTATTTTTTTATGTTCAATAAAATGCCCACAACAAGCCCAGAAAATTCGTGATCACACACTGCCTGTCAGAAAACCGAAAATCCAGCAAGTGTCACTCAACATCTTTTGACAAAATGATCTCTCTAACCTCATCCAAACACTTCAGAAAAATTCATACATCAATAAAAACATAATATCAACCATATTAACTAGAAATTTCAGATTCAAACCAGTAAGAATTGCTCAGAAAAATTTTGAGAGGAAAAGGCCAAAGAAAACCCTACTTTGAAAGCTTTTGAGCTTGATACTTCAAAGGATATTCTAAGTGATCTCCCTTCACTTCAAGACACCAATTTCAGTCCTAAAACCTCCTTAGGCAGTGGGGAAGTGAGGTATTAAGGTGAGGATTTGAGATTTCAATCGATTAGATTTGTAGGTATTGAGGTGTAGAACAAGTTTTGTGAAGGAATCTTTGGATTTTGGTAACTCTAAGCTAACATATATGAAGTTGAAAGTATGTTGAAGCTCTTAGCCATGGAAGAAATGGAGCTTCTGTATCCTTGAAGAAAATGGCCGAGAATGAGCTTCTTAAAGAAGCCAAAATGATGTTTATCTTGTATTAAAGTAAGGAATAAAATATATTATGTTTAGATAATTACAAAGCCAATAAAGTAAAATGAATAGTTGTGATTCAATCTTGTAATTCAATATTGAATCTTAACCATTCATTTGATTTGAAGGGATAGGTTTATTTGTTTTGTAGAGATCTAACTAGTTTTCGGTGTTAGAAATCATACACCGAAATTTCACCGAACAGATGAAACAGTGTACCCGGGTAATCAAACATTGCCCGAAAAATATTTTCGGGTATAAAATCTTTATTTCCACCTATTTCTAACCATAATCATATAATTTCTCAATTTCGGGCATCTCCGGGGCCCAATTCTAGGGTTTCGACTGTCTCAACGAACCGGTAGGGCCCGCAAGTTATTATTCACGGTTTTTTTTTTTACAAATCCCTTAGGCTATCCTCATCATTGTTAAAACTGTCAAATTTTTGAAATTATGACTAATAAAGCTCAAATTAATTTTTAAATAATTTTCGGGGTGTTACATTACCACCCACCTTAAAATAGAATTTTGTCCTCAAAATTCATTTGAAAACAATTCAAAAGACAAATTTCATAAATCACACAAGGAATTCACACGCAACTCAAATAATTCAGTCAAAAGGTAATAATTGAATCCTAAAACATCCCTACCTTAGGTCGGATTTTTGGGTGGTGACGTCCCCTCAGCACTTATGGTGAAGACCCTACTCTGGTGTTGTAGCTTTGTAGTGGGTTTTGAGTTTCTATTTGGACACTCTCTCATTATGTGTCCTGGCTTTCCACAACGATAGCATACGTTCTGCCCAGCTAAACAAGGTCTACCCCCATGGTTCTTCCTACATTTTGGACAATCTTGGTTTGTGGTTGACCTTTGTTGTTTATCCTTATGTGGACTCAATTGAAACTGCTTCTTTACGGGCAGGTCATCGCGGTAGTCTTGGTCTTCAAGGGCCAGTCTTTTGTTAGAAGTTGCCTTAGTAGATTGGGCAATTGCTAGCCTCTTGTTGGAGTCCTCTGCACGCTGACACTTGTTTACCAAAGTTGTATAATCCCGGATCTCTAAGAGTCCCACAGTAGCTTCAATGTCCTCACGCAAACCTCCTTCGTACTTCATGCACTTCCAAACTTCATCAGGATTACGCTGATAGATGGTAGAAAATTTGTAGAGCTCTTCAAACTTTGCTGTGTACTCTGCTACGCTCATGGACCTTTGCTTGAGTGCCATGAACTCTAATTCCTTTGCATTCCTCACAGATGTGGGGAAGTACTTGTGGTAGAAAGCTTCTTTGAAGACATCCCAGGTGACTTCAGTTTGAGAAGCTTCGAATAATCCCTTGGTGCCGACCCACTAGAATTCAGCATCTGCTTCTAGCATGTAAGTAGCAAAAGCCACTTTCTGGATCTCAGTGCAAGGAAGAACGGAGAAAACCTTCTCCATAGCCTTGATCCATTCTTCTGCTTTATTCGGATCAAAAGCTCCTCGGAATGGTAGAGGGTTTGCCTTTCTGAACTCAACAAATTTCTGGTATTCTGTGTCCACTTTCTACTCAAGTCCAAAAATTTTAGTTTCAAGAGTAGAAAGTAATGCATGCCTCCTAGATAAAGCATCAGCCACTATGTTCCCCTTCCACTTTTAATGCTTAATGACATATGGAAATTGTTCTAAAAACTCAAGCCATTTGGCATGCCTTTTATTTAGCTTTCCTTGTCATTTCAAGTATTTTAGGGACTCATGATCACTATGAATTACAAATTCTTTGGGGAACAAATAATGCTGCCAAGTTTTCAAAGCATGCACTAAGGCATACAATTCTTTATCATAGGTAGGATAGTTTAGGGTAGCCCCATTTAACTTCTCACTAAAATAAGCAATTAGTTGGCCTTCTTGCATCAAAATAGCCCCAATGCCTTCATTTGATGCATCACATTCAAGTTCAAAATATTTAGCAAAATTGGCCACAGCAAGAATGGATGCATTAGTTAGCCTATGCTTAAGGGCAACAAAGGCTTGGTCTTGTTTCTCTCCCCATTTGAAACCCTCATACTATTTCACTATCTCATTAAGAGGTGCAGCCAAGGTACTAAAGTCCCTAACAAACCTTCTATAGAAACTAGCGAAGCCATGGAAACTTCTCACTTCACTCACATTCTTAGGCGTAGGCCACTCTTGAATAGCCTTAACCTTTTCCTTATTAACTTGCACTCCTTTTGCACTCACAACAAAACCTAAGAACACTACTTGATCGGCGCAAAAAGTGTATGTCTCAAGATTAGCATACAATTTTTCTTTTCTAAGCACATGCATGACAGATCTCAAATGGTCAATATGCAAGTCAAAACTAGTGCTATAAATCAGAATGTCATCATAGTAAACAACAACAAACTTGCAATAAAATCTCTTAAGAGATGGTTCTTTAATCTCATAAAAGTGTTTGGGGCATTAGTTAGCCCGAAAGGCATAACCAGCCACTCATACAAACCATACTTAGTTGTAATGGCAGTTTTCCATTCATCCCTTCCCTTATCTTAATCTGATGATACCTACTTTTTAAATCAATTTTAGAAAAATAACAGGCACCATACAGTTCATCAAGAAGGTCATCTAGCTTGGGAATACGGCGTCAGATCTTGACTGTGATGTTGTTGATTGAGCTACAGTCACTGCAGATCAGGGATGAGATCAATATGATGCTCAATCCCTCTCAAAGGTGGCAATCTACTTGGAACCTCCTTTGGAAATACATCCTTGTATTCCTGCAAAATCAAAGGTCACATTGGTGCAACTCCCTCCATCCACAATCAAAGAACATAGTTTCCTATTGATTGAACACCTAGAGTTAAAGATGTTCTCTCTTTGGGAATCGTCAAGAGCTTGCATATGACTTCCAAGGAACCTCTTGATCATCAATAAATCTCCTTCTTTGGCCTCCACAATGATCTCATCATCTACCTCTTCCTCTTCCTCAGCTTCACTAGCTGAAGACTCATTAGTAATTTCTCCAATCTCTTTCATGATCATTGTTCTCTCAGTTGGACACTCAAATGCTTAGTGCCCTCTTCCCAAACATTTCAAACATTTCATAGCACTTGTATCACGTTTAAGGGGTGATTCAGGAAGCTCCATTGGACCATTCCTATTGGGGCAGGCAAGGCAAGATTAGAGAATGAAGATGAAGATCCCTTGTGCTTGTCCTTCTAACTTATTGGGCTGAAGTTGGAACAACTTTGTCTAGCAGTGCTTTTCCTTTTGAGTTGCTATTCAACCTGAATGGGTTTATGTAGTAACTCCTCCAGTTCAAGATAATCTTGCAAATCCACAACATCCCTGATATCGCTACTTAGGCCACTCAAGAATCAAGCCATGGTCACCTCAGGGTCTTCATCAATTCTAGCCTAAAGCATAGTCACCTCCATCTCTTTGTAGTACTCTTCAACACTCTTTTTGGCTTGGGTTAATTTTTGAAATTTCAGCTCCAAGTCCCTATTGTAGCTGGCTAGAACATATCTTTTTCTCATGATTCTTCTCATCTCTATCCAAGCATCTACCAATGGTTCTTCATTTCTCAACGTCTCCCTTTGATACTTGTTCCACCAAATAAGTGCATAGTCCAAAAATTCAGCTACTACTAGCTTAACTTTCTACTCATCAGCATAGTCCTTACAAGAGAACATATGCTCAATTTTTAGCTCCCACTCCAGATATGCCTCTGGGTCTCCATTGCCATTGAATGGTGGAATGTTAGGCTTGACTTTTTCAAGCCTATTCTGTCGCTAGTCACTTTCATTATCTCTTCTTCTTCACCTATTCAAAATTAGGACTCCTTGGTTAGATTGTGCACACAAAATAGGGCTGGTTGGGATAGTTTATTTGATTTGAATAGATTCCTTATTTGATGAGTTAGATAAGGAAACAAATCAAGTTAACAAGGGAAGGTCTAGATGGAGTTTTAATGGAAAATATTGGGTTGTTTTTGGTGCTGGAAAAGGCATGACTAACAAGGGGTTTTGGGGTTGAAGAAAATGGATATTTCATGGAAAAGGGAAAAGAAATGGAAGATGGTGATAGTGGTAATAGGCGCCACTTCTAAGGATGGAAGATAAGCCTTCTTTTCTAAGCACATGCATGACACAAATGTTTAATATGCAAGTCAAAACTAGTGCTATAAATCAGAATGTCATAAACGCAGACAACAACAAACTTGCTAATAAAATCTCTTAAGACATGGTTCATTAATCTTATAAAAGTGCTCAGGGCATTAGTTAGCTCGAAAGGCATAACCGGCCACTCATACAAATACTACTTAGTTTGAAAGGCAATTTTCCATTCATCCCCTTCCCTTATCCTAATCTGATGATACCCACTTTTTAAATCAATTTTAGAAAAATAACAGGCACCGTACAGTTCATCAAGAAGGTCGTCTAACTTTGGAATAGGCTGTTGGTACTTGACTATAATGTTGTTGGCTCCTCCAAGTCCCATCTTTTTTGGGCACCAAATCACCGGTATAGCACACAGACCCAAGGTTTCTTGCACCTAACCTTTTTGTCATTAACTCCTTAACTTGCTTTTGCATTTCTTTGGTCTCTTGAGGATTGCTCTTATAAGCTGGCCGATTTACCAGGGACGATATGATCCAAACTCCATGAATCATGCAACACGGATCTACTAAGGTTGGGAAACGCAAGTTCAGTACAAAGTTAACTCTACCCCGTATCTTGTGCTATAGGTCTCGGAATTGGACGATTAAAATATGAGAAGAAAACTCACATTCTGAAACATAATGTAAGCTCAAGAATCACCGAAATCTGATTCGTATATCTTGAGATATGGACGAGGGTTAATGGACATTTTGGATTAATTGTAAATCCTGGCAAGAACAGAAAAGAAAGAACAAGGCGCCACAATCAAGAGATTGATAAGCCTAGGAATGCCACAAGGATGAGCACCCTTGATAAGTTCAGAGATTTTATGAAGAACCAAGAGAGAGCAAGTCTCACACTTAAGATAAAAATGTTTTGAAAAAAGTTCCCCTCCAAAAGTTAGGATTTGCCTTTTATAATGGGTAATACCTTCCAAGTTCGCTTCAGTCGGACCTAACTTAGGTACATTATAATAACGCCCAAAATCAGTTTACTAATTCAGCCCACCACTATTAGTAAACTAATAAGAATGTTCAGCCCATTTTAGCAGGTACCAAAAACAAAATAAAAGAAAAACTAAGCCTCTATTCCTTCAATTTGCATTAAGCAATTTACCATCTTGGGCTGCAATTCCCTAAGACTTGGGGCTTCAAATAAAGTTGCCACAAGTTTATTTAGAGCCTCTTTAGCCTTCTTAGATCTCGCCCTTGTCATTGGACCTCCAAGTTCACCAAGTGCCTTGTTATCCTTGTCACTAGCCATGTCCTCATCATTCCCTCCCTCGTGAAGAGGAGTTGACCTCAAATCTAAGGCCTCATCACCTGCATCAAAAAGAGATAAATCAGCAACATTAAAAGTGGCATTGATATTATACTCACCAGGCAAGTCAATTTTGTAGGCATTATCATTGATCCTCTCCAACATTTGGAGAAGACTGTCCCCTCTTAGTTGGAGTTTGGACTTCCTTTGCTCAGGGAACGTCTCTTTCCTCATGTGCACCCAAAGCCAATCTCCGGGGTCAAATACAACTTTCTTTCTTCCCTTGTTAGCTTGCTTGGCATAGCTATCAATTTTCTTCTCAATCTGAGCTTTCACACGCTCATGCAGCTTTCTCACATAGTCAACCTTAGCCTGTGCATCCTTATGCTTAAAACAGTAATATTAGGCATAGGCAATAAATCTAATGGTGTTATAGGATTAAATCCATACACAATTTCAAATGGTGAACAATTAGTTGTGCTATGGACAACCCTATTATAAGCAAATTCTATATGAGGCAAATATTCTTCCCAAGATTTAAGATTCTTCTTTAAAACAATCCTAAGCAAAGTTCCTAAAGTCCTATTCACTACCTCAGTTTGCCCATCAGTTTGTGGGTGACAAGTAGTAGAGAAAAGCAATTTAGTACCAAGCTTACCCCACAATGTTCTCCAAAAGTGACTGAGGGACTTAGTGTCCCTATCACTTACAATGCTCCTAGGCAGCCCATGGAGTCTCACCACTTCATGGAAAAATAAGTCAGCTACATGGCAAGCATCATCAACCTTTTTGCAAGGTATAAAATGTGCCATTTTTGAAAACCTGTCCACAACCACAAAAATAGAATCCTTGCCATTCTTTGTTCTAGGCAGCCCCAAAACAAAATCCATAGATATATCAATCCAAGGAAAATCAGGAATATGCAGAGGAGCATATAAACCATATGGCATCACTTTTGATTTTTCCGTTTTACAAACAATGCAATGGTCACAATATTTATGCACATCATGTTTCATATGGGGCCAATAAAAATGTTCATGCAATATATCCAAAGTTTTATGTAGCCCAAAATGTCTCATTAATCCTCCCTCATGCACCTCTTTCACAAGCAAATTTCATATGGAACACTTAGGTGCACACAATCTTTTTTCTTTAAACAAATATCCATTGTACCTATAGTAACCATTTTGAGACACATTTTCACAAGCAGCGTATATCTCAGAAAATTTAGCACCATACTACATTTCTCTCAAAGTCTAAAGTCCAAAAATTTTTGTTTCAAAAGTAGAAAGTAATGCCTCCTAGATAAAGCATTAGCCACTATGTTCCCCTTCCCCTTTTTATGCTTAATGACATATGGAAATTGTTCTAAAAACTCAAGCCATTTGGCATGCCTTTTATTCAGCTTGCCTTGTCATTTCAAGTATTTTAGGGACTCATGATCACTATGAATTAAAAATTCTTTAAGGAACAAATAATGCTGCCAAGTTTGCAAAGCACGCACTAAGGCATATAATTCCTTATCATAAGTGGGATAGTTTATGGCAGCCCAATTTAACTTCTCACTAAAATAAGCAATTGGATGGCCTTCTTGCATCAAAACAGCCCCAATGCCCACATTTGATGCATCGCATTCAAGTTCAAAAGATTTAGCAAAATTGGGCAAAGCAAGAATAGGTGCATTAGTTAACCTATGCCTAAGGGCAGCAACGGCTTGCTCTTGTTTCTCTCCCCATTTGAAACTCACATGCTTTTTAACTATCTCATTAAGAGGCACAGCCAAGGTGCTAAAGTCCCTAACAAACCTCCTATAGAAACTATCTAAACCGTGGAAACTTCTTACTTCACTCATAGTCTTAGGCGTAGGCCACTCTTGAATGGCCTTAACCTTTTCCTCATCAACTTGCACTCCTTTTGCACTCACAACAAAGCCTAAGAACACTACATGATCGGTGCAAAAAGTGCATTTCTCAAGATAAGCATACAATTCTTCTTTTCTAAGCACATGCATAACAGCCCTCAAATGTTCAATATGCAAGTCAAAATTAGTGCTATAAATCGAAATGTCATCAAAGTAAACAACAACAAACTTGCCAATAAAATCTTTGAAGATATGGTTCATTAATCTTATAAGAGTGCTTGGGGGCATTAGTTAGCCCGAAAGGCATAACCAGCCACTCATACAAACCATAATTAGTTTTAAAGGCATTTTTCCATTCATCCCCCTCCCTTATCCTGATCTAATGATACCCACTTTTTAAATCAATTTTAGAAAAATAACAAACACCATACAGTTCATCAAGAAGATCATCTAACCTGGGATAAGGTGTCGGTACTTGACTGTGATATTGTTGATTGCTCTATAGTCACTACATATCCTCCAAGTCCCATTCTTTTTAGGCACCAGAATCACTGGAATAGCACATGGACTCAAGCTTTCTTGCACCCAACCTGTTGTCATCAACTCCTCAACTTGCTTTTGTATTTCTTTGGTCTCTTGCAGTTGCTCCTATAGGTTGGCCGATTGAGTAAAGATGCACCAGGGATGAGATCAATATGATGCTCAATCCCTCTCAAAGGTGGTAATCCGCTTGGAACCTCCTTTGGAAACACATCCTTGTATTCCTGCAAAAGAAACTCAACACGAGCAGGGGCAACACTTTTATTAGAGTTATTAGCAGTTAAAACATTTTTCTTGCAATAAAGTAAATAAAGTGGCTTGTTGGCAAGCAGTAACTTCTTCACCTCACTTTCCTTTACTAAACAACTCTATTTACTCTCAAGTGTTTCACTCAATCCCACAAGTGTTTCATTCTTTTTTTCTTATCAAATGTCTCACTCTTTTGTGTGTCACTCATCTCTTTTTTCTCTTGCACTCTCTTTTCTCTCAATGTTATTTGATCCTCACACACCTCTCTAGGAGATAAAGGTTTGAGCACAATTTTCCTCCCATTATGTGTGAAAGAAATCTTGTTTGTGAACCCATCATGAATAGCTTTTGTGTCATATTGCCACGGCCTCCCTAAGAGAATATGGCTTGCCTCCATTGGAAGCACATCACATATCACTTGGCCATTATACTGTCCCATGGAAATGTGCAGCTCCACTTGCTTGCTCACGGTCATCTCTCCATTTTCACTAAGCCATTGGAGTTTGTATAGCCTAGGATGTGGCTTAGTCTCCAAATTTAATTTGGACACTAATCTAGAGCTGGCCACATTAGTGCAACTCCTTCCATCCACAATCAAAGAACATAGTTTCCCATTGATTAAACACCTAGAGTGAAAAATGTTCTCTTTGGGAATCATCAAGAGCTTGCATCTGACTTCCAAGCAACCTCCTGATCATCAATAAATCTCCTTCTTTACCTTCCACAATGATCTTTTCATCTACCTCTTCCTCTTCCTTGGCTTCACTAGTTGAAGACTCACTAGTAATTTCTCCACTCTCCTTAAGTAACATAGTCTTCCTAGTTGGACACTCCAAAGCTATGTGACCTTTCCCCAAATACTTGAAGCATTTTATCTCCTTGTCTTTTTAGGGATCTCATTGGACTTGAATTGAGTCCTTTGAGGTGCAATAGTGGTATTGTTAGAAGAAGTACCTCCCTCTTTATTTCTTTCCTTCCAATTTGAAGAATTAAAATTAGAAGAACTCTTTCTCATGGTATATTTTCTCTTAAGTTGCTACTCCACTTTAGTAGCTTGATGTACCAAGTCTTCCAACTCCACATAATTTTATAACTCAACCACATCTCTAATGTCATTATTCAGCCCATTCAGAAAACGTGCCATAGTAGCCTCCCTATCTTCATGCACATTGGCTCTAATCAAAGACACCCCCATCTCCTTATGATATTCATCAACACTCCTACTACCTTGTGTGAGCCTTTGGAGCTTGTTATGAAGGTGCCTATAACAATAAGAAGGGACAAAGCTCCTTCTCATCAACCTCTTCATTTCAACCCAAGTATCCACCAAAGGTTCTTCATATCGAAGTCGTTCTTCTTGCAATTGGTTCCACCAAATAAGAGCATAGTCCGTGAATTCCATGGCTGCCACCTTTACTTTCTTTTCTTCAATGTAATTGTGGCATGAGAATGATTGCTCAAGTTTCATCTCCTACTCAAGATAAGCCTCAAGATCACTTTTCCCTTTGAAAGGTGGAATATTAAGCTTGACTCCCTCAATTCGATCCTCTCTAGCATTACCCTGATTATCTCTTCTCCTTTTTCCATCAATCTTCCTTCTACCTTCCTCATCATTATGATGACCTTGATTTTCTAACCGTTTAATTCTCTCATATAACTCCTCTGTATGCTCCCTCATCATCCTTTGCATTTGAGCTGTAATAACCTCCACTAACAATCTGTTCTTTCCCTGAGGAGGAGAAGTACCATCACCACCTATTCCTGCCATAATTCAAGAAAAAAGAAAATAAAAAGAAAGCAATAGGACCTCACCACACATCTCATGTGTTTGCACTCTTAGAGATGTATCACTCGTGTTTGTTGCTCTCTAATAGGCTTTTGTGTAAAGTTCTCTCTTGCCTTTTTCCACTTAAGAGCTCTCTTTAAATTCTCAGTAGATTCTCCAGGAATACACGAGAGTACTTACTGAAGGCTCAATAATGTGATGACACACAAAAGAATAGCTAAATGATGATAGACTGAAGAAAAAAATAAATAGACTTAGCAAGACACTCAAGCAAGCAATGTGCATTGAAATTATAGAAAGAAAAAAAAAAGCTGCTATCTCCTCTGTTAAACTTCTTTCTGTCTTTTTTTTCCTTTTCTTTTCTAGTTCAAATTTTTTTTAACTCTTTTGTTTTCTATTTCAATTTTTTTTGCGTGTATTTTTGCTTCTAACTCAATAGTTAATAACAGCAAGCTAATGTAGAATTTGAGAGAACAAAATGTTGGAATCTGCAATAATTGAGGGCAATTGACAAACAGGTGCTGCACAAATTATAGGAAACAAATCCAGCACCCAAAAATGTAAGAAGACAAGACAAACAATGAAAATAGACAATAGACACAAAGCTAGACAAGGAGGAAAAAAAATCAGTACCAAATTAGCCAACCTTAGAACTGCGCTCTGATTACCACATGATATGATCCAAACTCCATGAATCACGCAACATGGATCTACCAAGGTTAGGAAATGCAGGTTCAGTACAAAGTTAAGTCTACCCTGTATCTCGTGGTACAGGTCTCGGAATTGGACGATTCAAAAATGAGAAGAAAACTCATGTTTTGAAACACAATGTAGGCTTAAGAATCACCGAAATCTGATTCGTATATCTTGAGATATGGACGAGGGTTAATGGACATTTTGGATTAATTGTAAATCCTGGCAAGAACAGAAAAGAAAGAACAAGGCGCCACAATCAAGAGATTGATAAGCCTAGGAATGCCACAAGGATGAGCACCCTTGATAAGTTCAGAGATTTTATGAAGAACCAAGAGAGAGCAAGTCTCACACTTAAGATAAAAATGTTTTGAAAAAAGTTCCCCTCCAAAAGTTAGGATTTGCCTTTTATAATGGGCAACACCTTCCAAGTTTGCTTAAACCGGACCTAACTCAGGTACATTATAATAAGGCCCAAAAATGAGTTTACTAATTCAGCCCACCACTATTAGTAAACTAATAAGGATGTTCAGCCCATTTTAACACGTACTGAAAAAAAAATAAAAGAAAAACTAAGCCTCTATTCCTTCAATTTGCATTAAGCAATTCACCATCTTGGGCTGCAATTCCCCAAGACTCGGGGCTTCAAATAAAGTTGCCACAAGTTTATTTAGAGCCTCTTTAGCCTTCTTAGATCTCGCCCTTGTTATCCTTATCACTAGCCGTGTCCTCATCAACTCAGTAGCAATTTCTCCATTCTCCTTCATAATCATTGTCCTCTTAGTTGGACACTCAAATGCATAGTGCCCTCTTCCTAAATATTTCCAACATTTCATACCACTTGTATAACATGTAGGGGGTGATTCAAGACGCTTCATTGGACCCTTCCCACATGGAGCAAGAAAGGTAGGACTAGAAGATGAAGATGAAGATCTGATATGATCCAAACTCCATGAATCACGTAAGAAGGATCTATCTAGGTTGGGAAACACAGTTTCAGCATGAAGTTAAACACAACCCCATATCTCATGCTACAGGTCTCAGAATTGGATGATTCAAAAATGAGAAGAAAACTCACGTTCTGAAACACAATTTATGCTCAAGAATCACATACATATGATTTGTATATCTTGAGATATGGATGAGGTTTAATGGACGTTTCTAAGTGAAAAAAAAAATTAAATGTGAATCCTAACAAGAACAAAAGAGAAAGGACGAGGTGCCATAATCAAGAGATTGAAAAGCCTAGGAATGCCACAAGGATGAGCACCCTTGATAAGTTCAGAGATTCTATGAAGAACCAAAAGAGAGCAAGTCTCACACTTAAAGCAAATATGCTCTGAATTCCCTACTCCAAAAGTTAGGGTTTGCCTTTTATAATGGGCAACACCTTCCATGTTTGCTTAGACCTAACCCTACTCAAGTCCATTACAATAAGGACCAAAATCAGTTTACTAATTCAGCCTACCACTATTAGTAAACTAAAACAATAAAAATAAGAATGTTCAACCCATTTTAACACATACTACAAAGAAAAAACTATAGGTGCAGATCGGCCCAAACATAGACACAACCTTCATGCACCATTTTACTAATTTGGACTCAAGTAATTTGATGCAGAAATTAGACTCACATTGATTACAGTACTCAAGCCTCTATTCCTTCAATTTGCATTAAGCAATTCACCATCTTGGGCTGCAATTTTTCAAGACTTGGGCATACTTCAAATAAAGTTGCCACAAGTTTATTTAGAGCCTCTTTAGCTTTCTTAGATCTTGCCCTTGTCATTGGACCTCCAAGGCCTTGTAATTCATCCTTGCTACATTGCTTGGACTTGCTTCCTTCCATGTTCTCATCATTCCCTCTTTCTTGACGAGGATTTGTCCTCAAATTGGGAATTGAATCACCTACATCAAAAAAAGACAAATCAGCAACATTAAAAGTGGCACTTAATATTATACTCACCAGGAAAATCAATTTTGTACACATTGTCATTGATCCTCTACAGTACCTAGAAAGGATCGTCCTCTCTATGTTGGAGTTTGGACTTCCTTTGTTTAGGGAAATTCTCTTTCTTCATGTCCACCCAAACCCAATCTCTGGGTTCAAATACAACTTTCTTTCTTCCTTTGTTAGCTTACTTGACATAGCTCTCAATTTTCTTCTCAATTTGAGCTTTCACATACTCATGCGGCTTTCTCATATATTCAGCCTTAGCCTGTGCATCCTTATGCTTAAAAACAGTAATATTAGGCATAGGCATAAATCAAGTGGTGTCATAAGATTAAATCCACACACAATTTGAAATGGTGAACAATTGCTTGTGCTATGGATAGCCTTATTATAAACAAATTCTACTTGTGGCAAATATTCTTCCTAAGACTTAAGATTTTTCTTTAAAACAATCCCAAGCAAAGTGCTTAAAGTCCTATTCACTACCATAATTTGCCCATCAGTTTGTGGGTGACAAGTAGTAGAGAAAAGTAATTTAGCACCAACCTTACCCCCACAATGTTCCCCGAAAGTGACTTAGGAACATAGTGTCCCTATCACTTACAATGCTCTTAGGCAGCCTATGGAGTCTCACCACTTCCTTGAAAAATAAGTTAGCTACATGGCAAGCATCATCAACTTTTTTGCAAGGTATAAAATGTGCCATTTTTTAAAACTTGTCCACAACTAGAAAAACAGAATCCTTGCTATTCTTTGTTGTAGGCACCCCCAAAATATAGTCCATGGATATATCAACCTAAGGAAAATCAGGAACAAGTAGAGGAGTATATAAACCATGTGGCATTACTTTTGATTTTACCTTTTTACAAAATAATGCAATGGTCACAATATTTATGAACATCATGTTTCAAATGGGGCCAATAAAAATGTTCATGTAATATGTCCAAAGTTTTATGCACCCCAAAATATCCCATTAATCCTCCCTCATGCGCCTCTTTCACAAGCAAATTTCTTATGGAACACAGGCACACATAATCTTTTTTCTTTAAAATAGTATCCATTGTACCTATAATAACCAATTTGAGACACACTTTCACAGACAGCATATATCTTAGAAAATTCAGCATCATGCAAATACATTTCTCTCAAAGTTTCAAGTCCAAAAATTTTAGTTTCAAGAGTAGAAAGTAATGCATGCCTCCTAGATAAAGCATCAGCCACTATGTTCCCCTTCCCTTTTTATGCTTAATGACATATGGGAATTGTTCTAAAAACTCAACCCATTTAGCATGCATTTTATTTAGCTTACCTTGTCCTTTCAAGTAGTTTAGGGACTCATGATCACTATCAATTACAAATTCTTTTGGGAACAAATAACACTGCCAAGTTTCAAAGCACACACTAACGCATACAATTCCTTATCATAAGTGGGATATTTTAGGGTAGTCCCATTTAACCACTCACTAAAATAAGCAATCAGATGGCCTTCTTGCATCAAAACAGCCCCAATGCACACATTTGATGCATCACATTTAGGTTCAAAAGATTTAGCAAAATTAGGCAAACCAAGAATGGGTGCATTAGTTAGCCTATGCTTAAGGGCAGCAAAGGCCTGCTCTTGTTTCTCTCCCTACTTGAAACCCACATGCTTTTTAACTATCTCATTAAGACGTGTAGCCAAGGCACCAAAGTCCCTAACAAACCTCCTATAGAAACTAGCTAAGCCATGGAAACTTCTCACTTCACTCACATTCTTAGGCGTAGGCCACTCTTGAATGACCTTAACCTTTTCCTCATCAACTTGCACTCCTTTTGCACTCACAACTGATATGATTTTCTGCTTTAACTTGGTTAGAATTGAAAACAAGGAGAAGAAATAATCACAAAATAAAAAAAAAGATGGAAGAGACGAGGAATGGAAATGGTTGGAGGGTGCCACAATCAAGGATAATTGATGAGCTAAGGGTGATTGCCACAAGAGCTATTGAAAACTTTTGATAAGACCTAGGGTTCCAAACAAGAACCAGAGAGAGAATCTTGTAACGCCCGGGGATTGCGAAGTCGGGGAGTGATCGCCGGTGCAAGGAGGCATGGACAAGGAGCGGCTCCTGGCAGACTTCGAAAGCGGAGGGGTACATGAATGAACCGATTACACACCCGAATGAGAGGGATCCTAAGACTGTATAGGTATGAGACTATACAGTTAAGGAAGGCTTATATGAATTGATTTGTACTACCTATACCAACAAGATGCATCTTCTTTTCGGTAGCCCAAACTGAAAGAACTCCACAGTTAAGCGTGCTTGACTTGGAGCAATTTTGGGATGGGTGACCTCCTGGGAAGTTTTCCTAGGAAGCGTGTGAGTGAGGACAAAGCATGCTGAAAAGACTCGTGTTGGTTTGTGGGGACAGTCGTCAATCCATAAAGCAGCAGGGGATGTTACAAATGGTATCAGAGCCTGCACCTCTCCCAGTACGGTGTGGTTCGGGGACGAACCAGGCGGAAGCTGGTGGGCATGTAACGCCCGGGGATTGCGAAGTCGGGGAGTGATCGCCGGTGCAAGGAGGCACGGACAAGGAGCGGCTCCTGGCAGACTTCGAAAGCGGAGGGGTACATGAATGAACCGATTACACACCCGAATGAGAGGGATCCTAACACTGTATAGGTATGAGACTATACAGTTAAGGAAGGCTTATATGAATTGATTTGTACTACCTATACCAACAAGATGCATCTTCTTTTCGGTAGCCCAAACTGAAAGAACTCCACAGTTAAGCGTGCTTGACTTGGAGCAATTTTGGGATGGGTGACCTCCTGGGAAGTTTTCCTAGGAAGCGTGTGAGTGAGGACAAAGCATGCTGAAAAGACTCGTGTTGGTTTGTGGGGACAGTCGTCAATCCATAAAGCAGCAGGGGATGTTACAAATCTCACCAAAAAAAAAAAAGGTTTCTGATTTTAATTGGCAAAAAGTTCCCTTTCAAAGGTGTTTACAAGGTTTATAAAGTAAAGTAAAGTTCAGCAAGTGGGCTGTAACACTTAGCCCAAAAAAATAAAATCTAAACTTTAAAAAAAATGTGAAATTAACAAGTAATGGCTGTATCAAATTAAAAAGCCCAGTTATATTATTACTAACTTAAAATTAACATGCCCAAATTAAGTTTGATTAGTCATGTGAACACAATCGACTAGTCTTGGACTTTTATCTTCTTGAATGGGCTTTGCCTAGAGCAAACGAGCAAACTTGAAATCATTTGGTCCAAAGCTTCCTTAGCTCTCTTTGTTTTGGATCTAGTCATTGGTCCACCAAGTTTTTCCAAAGGATCTCCTCCTTGCCTTTCTTGCTTGAGTCTAATTTATCTTTCATGATCACATCATCCCCTCCTTCTTCAAGAGAATTTGTCCCCGAATTTAGCTCCTCATTACCTATATCAAATTAGGACAAGTCAGCAACATTAAAAGTAGCACTTACCCCATACTCACGGGCAAATCAATTTTGTAGGCATTGTCATTGATCCTCTCTAACACTTGGAAAGGACCGTCCCCTC
This sequence comes from Dalbergia cochinchinensis, assembly GCA_031216125.1. Classification (NCBI taxonomy): domain Eukaryota; kingdom Viridiplantae; phylum Streptophyta; class Magnoliopsida; order Fabales; family Fabaceae; genus Dalbergia; species Dalbergia cochinchinensis. Next base: position 14,211,637 of record CM062374.1, on the reverse strand, counting down.
TATGTTGGACTTTGGACTTCCTTTATTCAGAGCACCTCTCTTTCCTCATGTGCACCCAAACCCAATCTTCGGGTCCAAATACAACTTTCTTTCTTCCTTTGTTAGCTTGCTTGGCATAGGTCTCAATTTTCTTCTCAATTTGAGCTTTCACATGCTCATGCAACTTTCTCACATAGTTAGCTTTTGCATGTGCATCCTTATGCTAAAAAATAGTACTGTTAGGCATATGCAATAAATCAAGTGGTGTAATAGGATTAAATCCATATACAATTTCAAATGGTGAATTAGTTGTGCTATGGACAGCCCTATTATAAGCAAATTCTACATGAGGCAAACATTCTTCCCAAGACTTAAGATTTTTCTTTAAAACAGTCCTAAACAAAGTGCCTAAAGTCCCATTCATTACCTCAATTTACCCATCAATTTGTGGGTGACAAATAGTAGAGAAAAGTAATTTAGTACCAAGCTTACCCCACAATATTCTCCAAAAGTGACTTAGGAACTTAGTGTCCTCGTCACTTACAATGCTCCTTGGCAGCCCATGAAGTCTCACCACTTCCTTGAAAAATAAATCAGCTACATGGCAAGCATCATCAACCTTTTTGCAGGGTATAAAATGTGCCATTTTTGAAAACCTGTCTACAATCACAAAAACAAAATCCTTGCCATTCCTTATTCTAGGCAGCCCCAAAACAAAGTCCATAGATATATCAATCCAAGGAAAATCAGGAACAAGCAGAGGAGTATATAAACCATGTGGCATCACTTTTGATTTTTCCTTTTTACAAACAATGCAATGCTCACAATATTTATGCACATCATGTTTCATATGGGGCCAATAAAAATGTTCATGCAATACGTCCAAATTTTTATACACCCCAAAATATCCCATTAATCCTCCCTCACGCGCCTCTTTCACAAGCAAATATCTTATGGAACACTTAGGCACACACAATCTTTTTTCTTTAAACAAGTGTCCATTGTACCTGTAGTAACCATTTTGAGACACATTTTCATAAGCAGCATATATCTCAGAAAATTCAGCATCGTGCAAATACATTTCTCTCAAAGTCTCAAGTCCAAAAATTTTATTTTCAAGAGTAGAAAGTAATGCATGCCTCCTAGATGAACCATCAGCCACTATGTTCCTCTTCCCTTTTTTATGCTTAATAACATATCGGAATTGTTCTAAAAACTCAACCTATTTGGCATGCTTTTTATTCAGCTTGCCTTGTCCTTTCAAGTATTTTAGGGACTCATAATCACTATGAATTACGAATTCTTTTGGGAACAAATAACACTGCTATGTTTCAAAGCACACACTAAGGCATACAATTCCTTATCATAAGTGGGATATTTTAGGGTAGTCCCATTTAACCACTCACTAAAATAAGCAATCAGATGGCCTTCTTGCATCAAAACAGCCCCAATGCCCACATTTGATGCATCACATTCAAGTTCAAAAGATTTAGCAAAATTGGGCAAAGCAAGAATAGGTGCATTAGTTAGCCTATGCTTAAGGGCAGCAAAGGTTTGCTCTTGTTTCTCTCCCCATTTGAAAACCACATGCTTTTTAACTATCTGATTAAGAGGCACAACTAAGGTGCTAAAGTCCCTAACAAACCTCTTACAAAAAACTAGCTAAGCAATAAAAACTTCTCACTTCACTCACATTCTTAGGCATAGGCCACTCTTGAATGGCCTTAACCTTTTCCTCATCAACTTGCACTCCTTTTGCACTCACAACAAAGCCTAAGAATACTACATGACCAGTGCAAAAAGGGCATTTCTCAAGATTAGTATACAATTTTTCTTTTCTAAGCACATGCATAACAGCTCTCAAATGTTCAATATACAAGTCAAAACTAGTGCTATAGATCAAAATGTCATCAAAGTAAACAACAACAAACTTGCCAATAAAATCTCTTAAGACATGGTTCATTAATCTCATAAAAGTGCTTGGGACATTAGTTAGCTCGAAAGGCATAACCAGCCAATCGTACAAACCACACTTAGTTTTAAAAGCAGTTTTCCACTCATCCCCTTCCCTTATCCTAATCTAATGATACCCACTTTTTAAATCAATCTAAGAAAAATAACAGGCACCACACAATTCATCAAGAAGGTCATTTAACCCGGGAATAGGGTGTCGGTATTTGACTGTGGCGTTGTTGATTGCTCTACAGTCACTGCACATCCTCGAAGTCCCATCCTTTTAAGGCACTAGAATCACTAGGATAGCACACGGGCTCAAGCTTTCTTGCAGTCAACCTTTTGTCATTAACTCCTTAACTTGCTTTTGCATTTCTTTAGTCTCTTGAGGATTGCTCCTATAAGCTGGCTGATTAGGTAAAAATGCACCAGGGACGAGATCAATATGATGCTCAATCCCTTTCAAAGGTGGCAACCCACTTAGAACCTCCTTTGGAAACACGTCCTTGTATTCCCACAAAAGAAACTCAACACTAGCAGGGACATCAATTTTATTAGAGTTATCAGCAATTAAAACATTTTTTTTGCAATAAAGTAAATAAAGTGGCTTGTTGGCAAGCAGTAGCCTCTTTACCTCACTTTCTTTTGCTAAACAACTCTGTTTACTCAAGTGTTTCACTCTTTTTCTTTCCACTTTTTTTGATCAAGTTTTTCACTCTTTTGTGCGTCACTAATCTCTTTTCTATCTTGCACTTTCTTTTCTCTCAATTTTATTTGATCTTCACACACCTCTGTAAGAAATAAAGGTTTGAGCACAATTTTCCTCCCATTGTGCATTAAAGAAATCTTGTTTGTGAACCCATCATGAACAGCTTTGGTGTCATATTGCCATGGCCTCCCTAAGAGAATATGGCTTGCCTCCATTGAAATCATATCAAATATTACTTTGTTATTATATTGTCCCATGGAAATGTGGAACTTCACTTGCTTGCTCACTTTCATCTCTCCATCTCCACTAAGCCATTGGAGTTTGTATGGCTTAGGATATGGCTTGGTCTCCAAATTTAATATGGGCACTGTAACACCCTAATAGACCCGGACTCTATTAGCTGTTACCTATATTCTTTAATCAATTTTATTTTTAAATTAATGATAAGAAGATAGGGGTAATTTTTTTATACAAATCTACTTTTAAAAATTAAGCCTGAAATGTGAATAATATGTGCGCCATAGTTCCGATTTAATATAATTTCTAACATTGAAGTTTACTGAGCAGTAATATCATTGTTACCAACATGAGTTTACATAGTAGCACCTACACGAGTAAATACATTACTGGCTTTTGATACATCTCATAAAATAGTACATAGAAGAAAATACAGCATACGAATAGCAACAGTGGAAAAGTAAAAATCTCTAGCATAGATTACTACAGAGGTGGTGGTAGTGGTTCTTAACCTATCAGATGTCTAATCTGAGGCTAGCCTAGTAGTGGTCTTTCTCCCTAGCTCCCCAGACTCCGTGCATCTTTACTCAGGGAAGCGAGACTTCCCCCTTCTCGAATAGTTGGGATCCATCAGTATCTGGTGGTGACAACGGAAACATACATAGGAGTGAGAAATGCTGGATTTCTCAGTAGGAATTTCAACTTGGTATCGATCGTGTCATCATTGTCACTCCAGGTACCTCGGGTTTGTTTACAAAGTGATGGACAGGTAAAGGTTCATTTATCAAGATTTTCGTAAACGTGATTAGCCGAGGTAGAGTTACTTTTAAACTATTCTTATTAGCAGAGTCATACATATCTAACTTAACTCATCAATTACAAGTCAACACATCACTTAATGATTTCATGCATCCTTTTTGTAATCATACAAGCATTTCTACTAGTAGTATTCATGCATGACACTTTATCCTCTTTTATTGACATGTCTCATAATTACTCACGGGATGAATACATCAATGCCTTAGACCACCCTAAAAGGGTAATGAGCTCATACCGTGGCCGTCGCCATAACCTTTTGGTTTTCTTTCCGTTGCCGTGATCTCAACGGTTTAGGGGTTAAGCCGTGAGCTTAGCTCAAGTCCACTTTTCCAGACTATCATTGCTACTTTTTCAGGCTTTACTTTTATTCTCATTGAGTGAAAAATAATCATGCAATCATAGATAAATCATGGTACAATCAATCATCCATTCTTATCATTTCATAACTCATCAATATATATTCATAATACTATATATCAGCTTGGATATCATAGAAACATTTCATACACAATCTTATATCAAATAGTAGACATTTCATACTAAGTCTCATGGTAAAAATAGTATTCATGTTAAGCAGGTATTTAGCGGATAGACTTATATAAGATCTTATATAGAATCTCTTAGTCTTCTTTGTACACTTAATTTTTAGTAATACATTAATGCACTTTAAAATATTATTAAATATTCTTTACATATTTTAAAGCTCCCTATTACTTTTATATATATATATTTCCTCTTGAAGATTATTACTACTTAAATATTTAAGTTTTCTTGCAAGACTTGAATCTTCTATTTCAATTTCTAACATCTTTTAGGAGAAAAATTTGTAGCTCTCTATATACTTGTTATCTCAGCCTAGAAAAGGTAGTTTTAGATTCCTAATTCATTAAGTTTTAGTGTAATTCAACTGTAATCCGGTACTGTGAGGGTTCCCAGAAAGAGAGGTGGGTCACAATGGACACGCTTAAATACCAAGTCTTTCCTTAGCCGTAACTGCTCCAAACTACACTCTCACAAAGACAGTGTCCTTAAAATTTATTTCTCATTCTATATTTACGTGGTGCAAAGCATTATGTATAACATACACATATGTGTTTCTCTATGTGTTAGCTTTCCTAAGGAGTTGAAATCAGTCCATTTGGATTTTTATATAGTGAGTTACACTTATTTTACTACTGCAAGGTCGTATGTAGAGTTTCAGTTTTTGACTTAGCTTTGAAAATTTATATCTTGAGCTAGAGAACTCCGTTTTGGGTGATTCTTTTTGGAGAGTCTTCTATAATGAGTCTAGTTTATGATAAAAATGTTTTTATTTCGGGATACTTCATATTTTATGATCATTACATTCCGAAGTGCCTGCTGCCAGAATCAACCGGAAATTCCAGCACCTACCATTTTTATGTCTTTAGTAATTTTTATTAAAAATCAAGTTTCACATACTATCTTTTTATGTTATATTTGAGTATGATAACATCATAGAAGTGCTAAGAACATAATAGAATATATTGTGCTATCTAAAAATATATTTTACAAATAATCATTCAAAACTTTTGACAATAACTCAAGGTTGAGGCATTCTATCCATGGTTAGAAGCCAATAATGATTGAACAAATAAAGAAGAAACTCCTACCTCTTATGTAGGGTCTAAAAAGAGTCCTTCTCTTCTTTCTTGAGCTTATGCAAGAGTCCTTGGAGTGGATGACCCTCCTTGAATCTTGACTCTAGAACTTGAGTGCTTAAGAAAATATTTCTCACCAGAGTTAAAGATTGTAACTCTTATGAGAGCTAGTGAAGGTTTGAGTTTAGAATTTAAGTGTTTAAATAAGGTTTAGAGGATTAAGAGAAATCTTTGAAGAGGAGAACATAAGAAGAATGGTAGAAAAAAAAATAAGAAAGAAAGAGCACTTAGGGAGTTTCTAAGGCTTGGAAACTAGTAAAAGTGTATGTATTTTACAAGAGCTAGAGAATGTATCTCTTGCAAAGCATGGTAAGGCCTCTTTGTGTTTTGGAAATGTAAGGAATGGAAAAGAGTTTGAAGAGTATTTATAGTGGAAGGATCAAGACAAGAAACATTTAGAGAATTAATTCTTGGAGCATGATTTATGGAAACATGTTGGCCAAACTTTGGATGAAAACACTCCATGTTTTATGCAAACATGTTAGCTTAATTTTGGGATGAAAATGCTCCATGTTTTATGCAAACATGTTGTTAGTGGAAAATTTCTAACCTTTAATGTATGTATGCATCATAGATTTACATCATGTGATCTTATGCTTTAATAAGTGTTTTTAATTTTTTTTTTTAGCATGAGATTATCTATGTGCATGTATGTGATTAAGAATGGGTATGATGTATGTGGTTGAATTATTGTATTGTCATCTTAATTCAATGGCTTAGATTCATTCTTGCCTAAAGGCAAATCTAGGGATTTGTGCAATGGCATTGTTGTAATTGGCATTGTAGTAATTTCTTTAACTAAGACAAGGATACTTTTGTAATTATACAATGACAATGGTATTTTTGTAATTCTATTTACAGAGTAAGGGTATCTTTGTCATTTACTAATAAAGCAAGGGTAGTTTGGTAATTTCCTTTACATAGCAAGGGTATTTTCGTTATTTCTATTAAATGATGGCATTTTTGTAATTCTTTGCATTTTTCTCTAGAAATACTTGAATATTCTAATAATATTTGTTATGCTTCATAAAAATGGTCCAGGTTCTCTTGGTTTTTGCCCTATTTTATCTAATTGCTAATTAGCATTAATCGTTATTTATCTTATTTATGAATTTAGGGATGTTACATTTCTCCCCTTCTTATTAAAAAATTTTGTCCTCAAAATTTGATACCTGTGAATAGGTTCGGAAATTCTTTTCGCATGTCTTCCTCGAGCTCCCACGTGTGTTCTTCCATTCCATCTTTTCCCCAGGCCACTCGGACCAGAGATACAGATTTGCTTCTTAGCTGCTTGATGCCATGATCCACGATCCTCATTGGCGGTAATTCAAAAGTTAGGTCATCTCTTAATTGTATAGCTTCTGGCTCAAACACATGACTAGGGTCTGCCTGATACTTTCTTAATTGGGACACATGAAAAACATTGTGTAGGTTGGACAGATTTGGAGGTAATGCTATTTGGTAGGCAGAGCGACCTATCTTTTTGAGTATTTGAAAGGGTCCTAAGAACCTAGGGCTTAGCTTTTTGACCTTTATTGCACGGCCTATACCTGTAGTAGGAGTAATTCGCAAGAATATGTGCTCTCCTTCTTGAAATTCAAGAGGCTTCCTTCTTCTGTCAGCATAGCTCTTCTGCCTGCTTTGAGCAGTGAGGATTCTTTCCCTAGTTCTCCTTATTTGTTTGGTTGTCTCCTCTACCAAATCTGGGCCTAAAATGCTTTGCTCGCCCGGATCATACCAACAAAGTGGCGATTGACACTTTCTGCCATACAAGGCCTCATAAGGTGCCATCCCAATGCTAGTGTGGTAACTGTTATTATATGCAAACTCAATCAATGGAAGCTGTTTGTCCCAACTTTTTGGTTGGTCTAAGACACACGCTCTTAGCATATCCTCAAGGGTTTGAATTGTTCTTTCCGATTGTCCATCGGTTTGAGGGTGATAGGCAGTGCTTAAACACAATCTTGAGCCAAATGCCTTTTGCAAGGCTCCCCAAAATCTCGAGGTGAACCTTGGATCCCTATCTGAGACAATAGTCTTGGGTACTCCATGGAGCCTTACTATCTCTTGGATGTATAGCTGAGCTAACTTTTCCAAGGGGTAATTTGCTCGAATGGGTAAAAAGTGAGCAGATTTGGTCAATCTATCCACAATTACCCATATGGAGTCATGTCCGGTAAGCGTTCTTGGCAATCCCATCACGAAATCCATGGATATTCCTTCCCACTTCCATTCGGGGATTTCGAGAGGTTGCAGTACTCCGGAGGGTTTTTGATGTTCTATCTTCACTTTCTGGCATACCAAACATTTTCCCACTATATTTACTACATCTGCTTTCATCTTTGGCCACCAGAACATTCTTTTAAGGTCATGGTACATCTTGGTTATACCAGGGTGTATACTAAATTGACTCTTATGGGCTTCTTCCAAAATCTTGATTCTCAATCCTTCCTTTGCCGGTACACAGATTCTCCCTTGGTACCTCCACAGTCCTTCTCTATTTTGAACAAACTCTTTCACCCTTCCCGTCTCTACAAGGCTTAAGGTTCTAAGGAAATCCTCGTCTTCTCTTTGAGCTTGGATTATTTGATCCTTAAAACTACTAGTTATGCTTAGTTGACTTAACCGAATTTGTCCAGAAGTTTCCCTATGTCCTAAGTTGAGGTTCCTAAAATTTTCTATCAGCTCGCCTTCCTTCACCATGAGCCACGCGGCATGCAAAGACTTACGACTTAAAGCATCTGCTACCACAGTTGCTTTTCCTGGGTGGTAGTTCAACCCAAAGTCATAGTCATTGAGAAATTCCATCCAACGCCTTTGTCTCATATTGAGTTCCTTTTGGTTGAAGAGGTATCTCAAACTTTTGTGGTCGGAAAAGACTTCAAATCTTACACCATAAAGATGATGTCTCCAGATTTTTAAGGCAAAGACAATAGCCGCTAGTTCTAAGTCATGGGTTGGATAATTAACTTCATGAGGTTTGAGCTGTCTAGAGGCATAGGCTACTACATTCCTGTTTTGCATTAAAACACATCCTAGCCCTTTTCTCGAGGCATCACAATACACCTCAAATTTTTCCTTTGGGTCGGGTAGGATTAGGACAGGGGTAGTGGTCAACTTCTTTTTTAGTTCTTGGAAACTTTCTTCACATTCTGGGCTCCATATAAAAGCTGAATTCTTCCTTGTTAGCTTAGTGAGGGGTAAAGCAATTTGGGAAAAGCCTCTAATGAACCTTCGATAGTACCTGGCCAACCCTAGAAAACTCCTAATCTCTGTCACAGTTGTAGGGGTTTCCCATTGTTGCACCGCTTCTATCTTGTTTGGGTCCACTGCTATTCCCCCATGTGAAACCACATGACCCAAGAACTTAACTTCCTTCATCCAAAATTCACACTTTGACAACTTTGCATAAAGTTTCTTATTCCTCAACACCTCCAACACCACTCGTAAGTGTTCTTCATGCTCCTCTTCTGTTCTAGAGTAGACTAGAATGCCATCGATGAACACTATTACAAACTTGTCCAAGTATGGTCTAAAAATCCTATTCATATAGTCCATAAACACTGCCGGTGCATTGGTTAACCCAAATGACAATCACATTAAACTCATAATGTCCATATCTAGTCCTAAAGGCCGTCTTTGGTACATCTTCCTCCTTTACGCGAATCTGGTGGTATCCTGATTGTAGGTTTATTTTAGAAAAAATCTGGGCTCCTCTCAATTGATCCATGAGGTCATCTATTCTAGGCAAAGGGTACCTATTCTTAATGGTTACCTTGTTGAGTTGCCTATAATCCATACATAATCGCATGCTCCCATCCTTCTTTTTCACGAACAGCACTGGAGCTCCCCATGGCGAAGCACTGGGCCTAATAAATTTCTTCTCTAGTAATTCCTCTAATTGTTTCTTCAATTCTGTCAACTCAGCAAGTGACATCCTATAAGGAGCTATAGATATGGGTCCTGTTCCTGGCACCAAATCTATAGAAAACTCAATCTCCCTTTGTGGGGGAAATTCGGGTATGTCATCAGGGAATACATCTGGAAATTCCTTTACCACGGAAATCTCATTTAGGTCTTGTTTCACTTCTTCCTCACTTGTCATTAGAAAAACATACCCTCTCTTATTATTCCTACTATCCCCCATGATTATGGAGTTCAGGTATAGCCGTAGCTTTCTATTGGGTGTAGAAGGCTTGGGTTTAGGAAGAAACACTATTGTCTTATTTGGACAATGTAATAGCACGTGGTTAGCAGAAAGCCAATCCATGCCCAAAATTACATCAAAGCCAGACAGGGGCAGACATATTAAATCATGATGAAAAATCCTATCAGCTACTTCAAATTCACAGTTTAGACATGCTTGATCAATCCTAACAGCATCTATAGTAGGTATAGAAACAACTAAGATAATGTTCAAGTGGGATATATGAAGTTTCAACTTATGTGCACAGTCATATGAAATGAATGAATGCGTTGCGCCAGAGTCAAACAATACAATTAAGGATTTTCCATTAATTATACACTTACCTTGAATGAGATCGTCGGATTCTGAGGCCATCTCAGCAGTGATAGCAAACACACGTCCCTGTGCCCTTGGCTTAGGTGTAGAAGGCTGGTTGATCTTTGGGCAATCCCTAGAATAGTGCCCTGACTGTCCACACCGATAACAGACATTCTTCCCAAATCTACATTCTCCTCCATGTTGCTTTCCACAAGTGGCACAAGGTGGTCTAACAGCAGGTTCGGGAATGCCGACTGTCCTAGGTCGATTGACAGCTTGCGTCCTAGGTCGGTTAATCATAGGGTGTTGAGGTCGTTTCCCCTTGAATCCACTTCCTTGGTACGGTTTCTTATGAGGGGGTGGGAACGCTTGGTAGCCTTGTGGAGCAGACCTCTTATTATTCTCTTCAACTCGATGGGTGATCAACTGGCGATTGCAATTTTCAGCCACTTGGCTTTTGCTGACTAGAGATGCATAGTCAGTAACTTCCAACGGGGCTATAGATGCTAGAATGTCTGGCCTCAAACCACTCTCATACTTCATACACTTCCAAACCTCATTGGGATCCCTTTGATAGCTAGTTGAATGTTTTATTAATTCTTCGAACTTGGCTGTGTATTCAGCCACACTTCGGTTTCCCTGTGTTAGCAGTAGAAATTCTACTTCCTTTGCCTTCTTTACTGGGTCTGGAAAATACTTCTTATAGAATGTAGCACAGAAAACCTCCCACGTAACCTGCGTTTCAGTATTTTCAAGCAAACCCTTGGCACCTTTCCACCAAGCGGCAGCCTCTCCTTTCAACATGTAAGTGGAGAATGCCACTTTTTGTTCATCTGAGCATTCTACTACTGAGAAAACTTTCTCCATTTCTTGAATCCATCCATCAGCTATTTCAGGGTTAGTTGTCCCTTTGAATTCTGGGGGTCCAGCCCTCTTGAATTCTGAGAATTTTCCATGTTCTTGGTTTCCAACCGACTCCTCTGACCTCCTATTCATTTGTTCCATCATCACTGTTGCTTGTGCTTGCATAGCCCTAGCCATCTCCTGGAGTGCATTTGCCAGTTCATCACGATTTCCCCTATCACGTGTCCCGTGTGTACGTCTGTTTCCTGCCATTAGTTCCTAGACACACCAAACAACAGTCATCGAGTTGATCAGGCTCAATACTATAGCTAAGCATGGTAGCAACTATGGCAGTATCACAAGACGATCATGCATTTCTAAATCCTATATCTTATCATATAGATAAGGTTAATAGCATGATAGAAGCAAAGTCAGCGGGTTCCCAGGAAAGAGAGGTGGGTCACAATGGACACGCTTAAATACCAAGTCTTTCCTTAGCCAGAACCGTTCCAAACTACACTCTCACAGCACAGTGTCCTTAAAATTTATTTCTCATTCTATATTTACGTGGTGCAAAGCATTATGTATAACATACACATATGTGTTTCTCTATGTGTTAGCTTTCCTAAGGAGTTGAAATCAGTCCATTTGGATTTTTATATAGTGAGTTACACTTATTTTACTACTGCAAGGTCGTATGTAGAGTTTCAGTTTTTGGCTTAGCTTTGAAAATTTATATCTTGAGCTAGAGAACTCCGTTTTGGGTGATTCTTTTTGGAGAGTCTTCTATAATGAGTCTAGTTTATGATAAAAATGTTTTTATTTCGGGATACTTCATATTTTATGATCATTACATTCCAAAGTGCCTGCTGCCAGAATCAACCAGAAATTCCAGCACCTACCATTTTTATGTCTTTAGTAATTTTTATTAAAAAATCAAGTTTCACATACTATCTTTTTATGTTATATTTGAGTATGATAACATCATAGAAGTGCTAAGAACATAATAGAATATATTGTGCTATCTAAAAATATATTTTACAAATAATCATTCAAAACTTTTGACAATAACTCAAGGTTGAGGCATTCTATCCATGGTTAGAAGCCAATAATGATTGAACAAATAAAGAAGAAACTCCTACCTCTTATGTAGGGTCTAAAAAAGAGTCCTTCTCTTCTTTCTTGAGCTTATGCAAGAGTCCTTGGAGTGGATGACCCTCCTTGAATCTTGACTCTAGAACTTGAGTGCTTAAGAAAATATTTCTCACCAGAGTTAAAGATTGTAACTCTTATGAGAGCTAGTGAAGGTTTGAGTTTAGAATTTAAGTGTTTAAATAAGGTTTAGAGGATTAAGAGAAATCTTTGAAGAGGAGAACATAAGAAGAATGGTAGAAAAAAATAAGAAAGAAAGAGCACTTAGGGAGTTTCTAAGGCTTGGAAACTAGTAAAAGTGTATGTATTTTACAAGAGCTAGAGAATGTATCTCTTGCAAAGCATGGTAAGGCCTCTTTGTGTTTTGGAAATGTAAGGAATGGAAAAGAGTTTGAAGAGTATTTATAGTGGAAGGATCAAGACAAGAAACATTTAGAGAATTAATTCTTGGAGCATGATTTATGGAAACATGTTGGCCAAACTTTGGATGAAAACACTCCATGTTTTATGCAAACATGTTAGCTTAATTTTGGGATGAAAATGCTCCATGTTTTATGCAAACATGTTCCATGTTTTATGCAAAAATGTTGTTAGTGGAAAATTTCTAACCTTTAATGTATGTATGCATCATAGATTTACATCATGTGATCTTATGCTTTAATAAGTGTTTTTAATTTTTTTTTTAGCATGAGATTATCTATGTGCATGTATGTGATTAAGAATGGGTATGATGTATGTGGTTGAATTATTGTATTGTCATCTTAATTCAATGGCTTAGATTCATTCTTGCCTAAAGGCAAATCTAGGGATTTGTGCAATGGCATTGTTGTAATTGGCATTGTAGTAATTTTTTTAACTAAGACAAGGATACTTTTGTAATTATACAATGACAATGGTATTTTTGTAATTCTATTTACAGAGTAAGGGTATCTTTGTCATTTACTAATAAAGCAAGGGTAGTTTGGTAATTTCCTTTACATAGCAAGGGTATTTTCGTTATTTCTATTAAATGATGGCATTTTTGTAATTCTTTGCATTTTTCTCTAGAAATACTTGAATATTCTAATAATATTTGTTATGTTTCATAAAGCTGGTCCAGGTTCTCTTGGTTTTTGCCCTATTTTATCTAATTGCTAATTAGCATTAATCGTTATTTATTTTATTTATGAATTTAGGGATGTTACAGGCACTAATATAGAGCTGGCTATATTGGTGCAACTCCCTCCATTCACAATCAAAGAACATAGTTTCCCATTGATTGAACACCTAGAGTGAAAGATGCTCTCTCTTTGGGAATCATCAAGAGCTTGCATTCAACTTCCAAGCAGCCTCCTAATCTTCAATAAATCTCTTTCTTGGGCCTCGACAATGATCTCTTCATCTACCTCTTCCTCTTCCTTGGCTTCACTAGCTGAAGACTCACTAGTAATTTCTCCATCTTCCTTAAGTAACATAGTCTTCTTGGTTGAACACTCCGAAGCTATGTGACCTCTCCCTAAGCACTTGAATCATTTTATCTCTTCTCCTCCTTCTACTTCCATCATCATCACGATGTTCTTGAATTTCTAACAACTCAATTCTCTCATATAACTTCTCTATATGTTTCCTCATCATCCTTTGCATTTGAGCTGTGATAGCCTCCACTAACAATCTGTTGTTTCCTTGAGGAGGAGGGGTACCATTACCACCTATTCCTACCTTAATTCAAGTAAAAGAACATAAGAAAATGAAAGCAATAAGATCTCACCACACTTCTCACATGTTTGCATTCTTAGAGATGTATCACTTGTGTTTATTGCTCTCTAATAGGCTTTTGTGTAAAGTTCTCTTTTGCTTTTTACTGCTTAAGTGCTCTTGTAGGCTCTTAAATGGAATCACATGTTAATTCAAAGAGAAACTCCAACAACTCCAATGTTCAATCACAAAATAACAAGAGGTAAAAAAAAACACTTAAATCAGATCCAAAAATGACAAGCAAGAAAAACGTAACAAGGATAAGCACACTCAAATCAGAGGCCAAACAAGACAAGAACAAGTTATAAGGTTTGAAGAACAAAAGAAACAAGCCATTGTTTTGACCCCTTTCTTTTTTGTCAAATTCTATTTTTTTTAATCTGTTCTTGATGATTGTAGATGAACAGACTAAATGGAATCACATCAAAGTAAGCACATATTTAACAACTAAACATCAAACTATCAAAGCCTAGAAAGATTGAAATGAAACAATTCCCAAGAACACATTATGAACATTCTACACCTTTTTTTTTACCCACTGATTGAATGTAACATCAAACAAAGACAGAAATGGAAACTAGAAGAACATCACAAAATTAAGCAAAAAGATGAGGGCTCAAAAACAAATTCGCAGCTTGCACCAATTTGAGCTCATTAAAAAAATTTCACAAGCTAGAAAATTCAAATTGCAACCATTCCAAAACGAGGTGTAAACTAAGACTTCGAAATTCAGAAATGACCCAAGAAACACCGAAATATGATACATACAACTTCATATATGAACCAAAGAAAACTGACCAATTCCGTATAATTTGAATCGAGCATTGATCACCAACTGATATGATTTTTTGTTCTAAGTTGGTTAGAATTGAAAACAAGGAGAAGAAATAATCACAAAATAAAAAAAGGATGGAAGAGACGATGAATGAAAATGGTTGGAGGGCGCCACAATCAAGGATGATTGATAAGCCAAGGGTGATCGCCACAAGAGATATTGGAAACTCTTGATAAGACTTAGGGTTCCAAGCAAGAGCCAAAGAGAGAATCTCACTAAAAAAAAGGTTTTTGATTTCAATTGGCAAAAAGTTCCCCTTCAAAGGTGTTTACAAGGTTTATAAACTAAAGTAAAATTCAGTAAGTGGGCTATAACACTTAGCCCAAAAAAGTAAAACCTAAACTTTAAAAAAAATGTGAAATTAACAAGTAATGGCTGTATGAAATTAAAAAGTTCAGTTACATTACTACTAACTGAAAATTAACAAGCCCAAATTAAGCTTGATCAGTCATGTGAACACAATGGACTAGTCTTGGATCTTTATCTTCTTGAATGGGCTTTGCCTCTAGCAAACTTCAAATCATTTGGTCCAAAGCTTTCTTAGCTCTCTTTGTTTTGTATCTAGTCATTGGTCCACCAAGTCCTTCCAAAGGATCTCTTCCTTGCCTTTTCTTACTTGAGTCTAATTTATCTTCCATGATCACATCAACAACAAAGCCTAAGAACACTACATGATCGGTGCAAAAAGTGCATTTCTCAATATTAGCATATAATTTTTTTTTCTAAGCACATGCATGACAGCTCTCAAATGTTCAATATGCAAGTCAAAACTAGTGCTATAAATCAGAATGTCTTCAAAGTAAACACCAACAAACTTGCCAATAAAATCTCTTAAGACATGGTTCATTAATCTCATAATAGTGCTTGGGGCATTAGTTAGCCCAAAAGGCATAACCAGCCACGCATACAAACCATACTTAGTTTTAAAGGTAGTTTTCCATTCATCCCTTTCCCTTATCCTAATCTGATGATACCCACATTTTAGTCAATTTTAGAAAAGTAATAGGCACCATACAGTTCATCAAGAAGGTCACCTAACTTGGGAATACGGTGATGGTACTTGACTGTGATGTTGTTGATTGCTCTACAGTCACTGCATATCCTCTAAGTCCCATCCTTTTTAGGCACCAGAATTACTGGGACAACACACGGACTTAAGCTTTCTTGCACCCAACCTTTTGTCATCAACTCCTCAACTTGCTTTTGTATTTCTTTGGTCTCTTGGGGCTTGCTCCTATAAGCTGGCCGATTGGCCAAAGATGCACAAGGATGAGATCAATATGATGCTCAATCCCTCTCAAAGGTGGCAATTTGCTTGGAACCTCCTTTGGAAACACGTCCTTGTATTCCTACAAAAGAAACTCAACACTAGTAGGGATAACAATTTTAATAGATTTATTGATAGTTAAAATATTTTTCTTGCAATAAAGTTAATAAAGTGGCTTGTTGGCAAGTAGCAGCCTCTTCACTGCACTTTCTTTCGCTAAACAACTCTATTTACTCTCAAGTGTTTCACTCAATCCCAAAAGTGTTTTACTCTTTTTTTATCAAGTGTTTCACTCTTTTGTATGTTACTCATCTTTTTTCTCTCTAGCACTCTCTTTTCTCCCAATTTTATTTGATCCCCACACACCTCCCTAAGAGATCAAGGTTTGAGTACAATTTTCCTCCCATTGTACATGAAAGAAATCTTGTTTGTGAACCCATCATGAACAGCTATGGTGTCATATTGTCATGGCCTCCCTAAGAGAATATGGCTTGCCTCCATTGGAACAACATCACATATCACTTTGTCATTATATTGTCTGATGGAAATGTGCAGCTCCGCTTGCTTGCTCACAGTCATCTCTCCCTCTTTACTAAGCCATTGGAGTTTGTATGGCTTAGGATGTAGTTTAGTCTCCAAATTTAATTTGGAAACTAATCTAGAGCTGACATTGGTGTAACTCCCTCCATCCACAATCAAAGAACATAGTTTCCCATTGATTGAACACCTAGAGTGAAAGATGTTCTCTCTTTGGGAATCATCAAGAGCTTGCATTTGACTTCCAAGCAACCTCCTAATCATCAATAAATCTCCTTCTTTAGCCTCCATAATGATCTCCTTATCTACTTCTTCCTCACTTTGTGGTGCAGATTTTGAGGATGATTCACTAATGATTTCCCCATCTTCCTTAAGTAACATAGTCTTCTTGGATGGACACTCTGAAGCTATGTGACCTCTCCCTAAGCACTTAGAGCATTTTATCTCACTACTCCTTTCTTTTTAGGGCCCTCATTTGACTTGAATTGTGTCCTTTGAGGTGCAATGGTGGTATTGTTAGAAAAAGTACCTCCCTCCTTCTTATTTCTTTCCTTCCAATTTGAAGAATTGAAATTAGAAGAGCTGCTTCTCATGGTAGCTTTTCTTTTAACTTGCAGCTCTACTTTAGTAGCTTGATGTACCAAGTCTTCCAACTCCACATTATTTTGTAACTCAACCACATCCCTAATTTCATTTTTCTGCTCATTCAGAAAGCGTGCCATAGTAGCCTCCCTATCTTCATTCACATTGGCTCTAATCAAAGACACCTCCATCTCCTTGTAATATTTATCAACACTCCTACTACCTTGTGTGAGTCATTGGAGTTTGTTATGAAGGTCCCTATGATAATAACAAGGGACAAATCTCCTTCTTATCAACCTTTTCATTTCAACCCAAGTATCCACCAAAGGTTCTTCATATCTAAGCTGCTTCTTGTAATTGGTCCCACCAAATGAGAGCATAGTCCATGAACTCCATGGCTGGCACCTTCACTTTTTTATCTTCAATATAGTTGTGGCAAGCAAAAAGTTGCTCAATCTTCATTTCCCATTCTAAGTATACCTCTGGATCACTTTTTCCTTTTAAAGGGGGAATATTGAGTTTTATCCCCTCAATTCTGTCCTCCCTAGCTTCACCATCATTATCTCCTCTCCTCCTTTGATCAAGCTGCCTTCCATCTTCATCACATCATCATGATGTCCTTGATTTTCTAACTGCTCAATTTTCTCATATAGCTCCTCTATATGCTCCCTCATTATCCTTTGTATTTGAGCTGTAATAGCCTCCACTAACAATCATTGTTTCCCTAAGGACAAAGGTCACCATCACCTGTTCCTGCCATAATTCAAGTAAAGAAAACAAAAGTGAAAGCAATAGGTCCTCACCACACTTCTCACATATTTATGCTTTTAGATATGTATCATTTGTGTTTGTTGCTCTCTAATAGGCTCTTTGTGTAACGTGCTCTCTTGCCTTTTACCACTCAAAAGCTCTCTTTAAATTCTTAATAGATTATCCACGAACATACAAGAATACTTACTGAAGACTCAACAATGTGATGACAAACAAAAGAATAGTTAAGTGATGACAAATTGAAGATACAAAAGACTCAGCAAGACACTTAGTGACTGTATCAAACAAACAGCGTGCACTGAATTTACAAAAAAAATACTTGCTATCTTCTCGTTAAACTTCTTTCCCTACGTTTTTTTAGTACAATTTTTTTTAACTCTTTTGTTTTCTATTTCAATATTTTTTTGGTGCTCAACAGTTAATAATAGCAAGTTGATGCAGAATTTGAGAAAAAAAATGTTGGAATTGAGGATGATTGACAAACAGCTGGTGTACAAATTATAGGAAATAAAGGATTGCAAAAATGTAATTTACTTCAAATAAAGGACTGCACCCAATTAACAAAGAAGACAAGACAAACAAAGAAAATAGACAATAGACACAAAAGAAACAAAGCTGGACAAAGGGAAAAAAAAAGAAAAAAATCTGTACTAAATTATCCAACCTTAGGACTGAGCTCTAATACCACATGATATGATCCAAACTCCATGAATCACCCAAGAAGGATCTGCCTAGTTTGGGAAACGCAGATTCAACACGAAGTTAACACAACCCTGTATCTCACACTATAGGTCTCAGAATTGGATGATTCAAAAACGAGAAGAAAACTCACATTCTGAAACACAATTTAATCTCAAGAATCATAGAAATTGGATGTGGGTTAATGGAAGTTTCTAAGTGAAAAAAATTAAACGTGAATCCTAAAAAGAACAGAAGAGAAAGATCAGGGTGCCACAATCAAGGGATTGATAAGCCTAGGAACACCACAAGGATGAGCACCCTTGATAAGTTTAGAGATTCTATGAAGAACCAAGAGAGAGCAAGTTGAGCACTTAAAGCAGATATGTTCTGAATTTCCCCTCCAAAAGTTAGGGTTTGCCTTTTATAATGGGTAACACCTTCCAAGTTTCCTTAGACCTAACCCTGCTCAAGTCCATTACAATAAGGCCCAAAATCAGTTACTAATTCAGCCCACCACCATTAGTAAACTAAAATAAAAAAAATAAGAATGTTCAGCCCATTTTAACACATACTAAAAAGAATAAAAATAAAGGTTCATATTGGCCCAAACATAGATGCAGCCTTCATGCTCCATTTTACCAATTTGGACTAAAATAATAGCATGCAGAAATTGGGCTCACATTGAATATACCCCTCAAGCCTCTATTCCTTGAATTTGCATTAAGCAATTCACCATCCTGGACTGCAATTCTTCAAGACTTGAGCATGCTTCAAATAAAGTTGCCACAAGTTTATTTAGAGCCTCTTTAGCCTTTTTAGATCTCTCCCTTGTCCTTTGATCTCCAAGGCCTTGTAATTTATCCTTGCTACATTCCTTAGACTTGCTTCCTTCCATGTTCTCATCAAGATCCCTTGTGCCTGTCCCTCTAACTTGTTAGGCTAAAGTTGGAAGAACTCCGTCTGGCAGTGCTCTTCCTTTTGAGTTGTTGTTCAACCTAAATGGCTTTGTGTAGCAACTCCTCTAGTTCAAGATAATCTTGCAACTCCACAACATTCTTGACATCACTATTTAGGCCACTCAAGAACCGAGCCATGGTCACCTCAAGGTCTTCATCAATTCTGGCCTGAAGCACAGTCACCTCCATCTCTTTGTAGTACTCTTTAACACTCTTGTGTACCTTGGGTTAATTTTTGAAGTTTTAGCTTCAAGTCCCTATTGTAACTGGCTGGCACATTTCTCTTCCTCATGATTCTTCTCATCTCTGTCAAAGTGTCTATGAATGGTTCTTCATTTCTTAACCTCTCCTTTTGATACTTGTTCCACCAAGTAAGTGCATAGTCAGAAATCCAGCTGCTGCCAGCTTAACTTCTGCTCCTTAGTGTAGTCATTATAAGAGAACACATGCTTAATTTTCAGCTCCCACTCCAAATATGCCTCTGGGTCTCCTTTGCCTTTGAATAGTGGAATGTTAAGCTTGACTCTTTCAAGCCTATTGATGAAGACCAAGGAACCGACCTAAGCCTAGAGGCAATGGAAGAACTTCAAGGTTACGTGACTAGGGCTAAGAAAAGAAGGTCAAGAGAAGCTTTAGAGAGAATGGTGGCTGCCATGTTTGAAAAGAGGTCTATTTCAAACTTAGAAATATTGGAAGCTGCAACCATTGTCAATTATGTTCAATTGGAAGAATAAGGCCTAGAATGTAACTCATTTCAAACTGAATAAGGGCCACATGTTTTATGATTTATCAGAAGTTTATTTTAGTTTGTTTACTTAGTGTTTATTTTTAAGAAAATTAAATAAGGGCCACATGTTTTATGATTCATCATAAGTTTATTTTAGTTTTTAAGAAAACTAAATAAGGGCCACATGTTTTATGATTGATCAGAAGTTTATTTTAGTTTGTTTACTTAGTGTTTATTTTTAAGAAATAACCCCATGCATGGGGCTTAGTTAGAAGAACAGTCCAAGATGGCTTCAGGTTGAGTTTAGAAAACTTGTCTATTTAAGTTTGTAAACATTTTTATTTTAAGGACATTTAGAAAAATACAAAAAGTCAGATTAAGAAACTCTAAGAGAATGTTCTTCTCTAGGTTCTTGAGTGAGCCAGAACCTTTGATCTTATCAAGAGGCCATACTCTTGTGGCGATCTTCAACCAAGGCTTATCAATCCTCTAATTATGGTGCCATCCATCCTCTATCTTTCCATCTTCTTATGATTTTCTTTAATCTCACTTTACCGCATTTCTATTAATTTTTTTTTTTGGAATTCTGATTCTATTTTATCCTAGTTCCAACTCCCAGATTCGAATCTTAAACTCATAGAGCTTGAGTTTTCATCACCTATTCTGCCACTGGTGACCTTCATTATTTCTTCTTCTTCTTCTATTGTCCTCATTATGTTCAACTTGGTCCAGGCTATCAAACACTTGCTCAGTTTGTTGCCTCATTATCCTTTCAAAATATTGTGTCAAGGCTTGCATTTGGAATGGTGACAAACCTATTCCCATGGGGGGAGGATTATGTTCATCACCTGACATGCTAAAGAAAAAAAATGACTAGTAGCAACAAATAATTTTCCTTATCACACTCCCATACCTTGTTTGCACTTAGCACTCAAGTGTATGCACTCAAGTTATGGCTTTTTCTATAATGAATCTCTCTTGCCTTTTCCCACTCAAGTATTCTCCTTGAGTTCTTAACTAAATCAAACAGAATTTATGCAAGAACAACTCACCACAAGGGTTTAATTAGGTTTAGTTATAAGGGCAGCAAGGATATGGTATAAGGACAGTCCCAAATATGATCAAAAGTGGACAAATAGAATCCCAAAATTGTGAGCTTTGTCTGGGGTTTTCTTGAGGCAGCCATAACAGCACAAATTATACTTGCAAAATTTTTATTCAGTACCAAAAGATAGCACAAGAACAGCCCCTAAATTGGTGAGGGCAGCATGTAACACCTTAGGCCATAATCAGCTATTTTGATGCAAATTAAGGCTGTGATACCCTAGGTATATGTGACAGCGGATAAGTTTTGTACTGTTCCAGGGTCCCCTAGGACCCACCCACATTGCCGGGAAGGCCCTGGGATGCATGGAGGACCCTTAATGCAGCAGAGATGGTGAACTGTTACCGCTATAGTAGTCACAATTGGTGGCAGCGACAGTTTTAGCGTTCTGGGGACCGTTATAGTGGTCATGTGTGGGTGCAGCGTGTATTTTGATCCTCTAGGGACCGCTATAGTGATCGTAAGTGGTGCGGTCTGAGAGCTCGTGAGGGGCAGACCGTTATAGCTGTGTCAGTGGTATAGCAAGAGTGCAGAACGACATTGTTTCACTTACAGGAAAGCCCCCACCCCTATAAAACCCTTTTCTTCGGATTTCCTCCCCAAAATCCAATTTCTCTTCACTCTCAAACCCTCTTCTCACCTCTTTTCTCAATTCGATTCAAGTCTAGCTCCCCCAAATAATCAAGGTATGTTTATGTTGATAGATTTTGTCTCCATTCTTTCATGTTCTTGGTTTGGTTTGTTGTTTTCCTCCATTGTTATCAAGTGGGAGTGCTCCCCTATTGTTGTTAGAGCTAGATTAGAGTTGTTTAGAGATTAGCGAAGACTAATCTTGAGTCAATGTTGCTTTATGGCAATTATTGGTGCCATTCCATGCCTTGGAGGTCAAGTTAGTGGTGCCCACATACTCGGCTCCAAATGGTGAGTGGGTTTGATCTCATAACCTTAGTTTAATCATTATGAGTATATTTCTTGCATTATGGTTATGAAATATGAAATAAATTGATATGAGAATATGATTTAGATATGTATTTACAAGTGATGACAAAACTAGAAGTCTATGATTTTGATTCTTGGAATGAAAGCATGTTTTTCAAAACCATAGGACCATGATTGATATGTAGAGTGCTATGAAAATGTTTTATACATATTCATGAATAGAATTAATGTGAGAGTATACGATTTGATAAGTTTTTAGCATGTCCAAAATGTTTCACGAGTTATGACATATTTATACCTCAGGACTAGAGATTTTGAAATATGATTTTAGAGTATCAGTTAAGATGTTTTGCAAAGAATATAGAGCAGAGACGTTTTATTATAATGTTAGAGATTTCATGATTTGAACCTTTCCGTTTTAATCTATGATACTAGAGTTATTAATTTATAAAAGAGGTTATCTTGAGAAATGAGATTTTAGAGATTTAGTCCTTGTGATATTTCAAAATATAGAATTCAGTATAATTCATAGTGACTATCAGATACATATTCTGTAAGCTTGAAATCGAAATTCCTGCAAGTGAGTGATCCCTTGGGCATGATTTCACAGTCACAATTATGCTAAAGTCAGGTTGCTAGAGTTACATGAGTCCAAAGCTTTTAGAGTTTCAAGAGTTTTCATATTTAAACGGTTTTAAAAAGAGCTAGAGTATGAGTATGATTGTATCTAGAGATTTTATGAATTATCTCGATGATTTCAAGGAATAGAGTGTTTATGTATGAAAGAGTTTGATACCAAGATTAGAGTACATAATAGAGATTTAGAGAAAACAATATGTTTATTGAATTAGAGACTAGATAGTAGCTATTGAGAAATAGACAGTGAGTTAACGGCTGAACCCCAATCATTAACCTTGGTACGAAGTTGTCCTGAGAGGACAATCTCATAGAGTAGAGAATAGAACCTATTTAGGTGTCTGTATTAGATCCCAATGGATCATAGAGCATAACATTTTCAGCTCTTGAAGAACCATAGAGCAGAGATTCCTGTTTCTCTAGTAGAGTACTATTGTTTATGTTTTCAGAGAGTATTAATGATTTTTAGAGATTATCGATGTTTTAAGAGAATATTTGATTTAAGAGATATTATATATATGAGAAATGATAATATTCTTATTGAAGTAAGAATTTAGAGATGTTTTTCTATGAATTTATGAATACAAAGATATACTTTCTATGAAATTATGTGCATGAAATGGTTTATGAATGTTGCATGTATATTGCTTTATGTATATTCCTTCGTTATCCCATGCGGGTGATGGGTGAGAACTCACTCGTGGAGTCCGTTGACTCACCCCTCTCCTTTCCTCCTCATAGTTGCAGGTACAGATGTATCCCAGACTCCGGCTTAGCAGACGGGATTGTTTTCAGCTGGAAGTCTTATTTTGGGGTAAGGCTTAGCTTAGAGTCTTGTTAGAGTAGAGTGCTCTAGTAGATGTTCAGGCAGGATCCGAACCATGCATTATTTTCAGACTATGTATTTAATTTTAATATTTGAAACAGTGATGTATACATTTCAGTTCACAAGTAGGGCTTTGAAATTGTAGAGTTTGATTAGAGTTTATGCAATAAATCAGAAATGTATTTATGATTCAGTTCATGTGATTAATTGGTTTTCAAAGTATGATTAAGATAATTTCAGAGTTTCTTATATCAAATATTTCAGTTTTATATTTTCATATATCAGGTTTAAATAGAGTTTTAAATGAAAATATGATTTCAAAATGAAAAATATACTATTTTATGCATATAAAGAGACTCGGAGGTCACGGGGCTTACGTGAGAATGCGATTCCTCATGTGTCGGTCACGTTCCCCGGTCGGGTCGTGACAAAGGCCTAAACAAATTCAGCAATAATACTCTGCAAATAGCGGCCAAAGAATCACCTTATATTGAATTTGTTTAAGCATTGCAATGGTTTAGCCTTTGGAAATGAACACAAAAGTAAGAGCAAGGGCTGAAAACAAAAAGAAGGAAAGGTTTCCAAGCAAGGCAGCCTTAATTCTTTCCCTAGAACTGTTCTCTGATACCAAATGATGTGTCCCTTGACGTGTAGGACTGATTCAGGATCTTCTAGGGTTGATGCCATAATTAGGACTCCTTGGGTTGATAAGAGCCAAAATTCAGACCTGGATAGGTTGGTTTGGGTTCACAAAATGGGGTTGGATGGTTTTTATTTGTTTTGAATAGGTTCCTTATTTGTTGAGTTTGATAAGAAAACAATTCAGATTGGCATGGGAAGGTTTTGATGGTGTTTTAATGGAAAATATTGGGTTGTTTTTGGTGATGGAAAGGGATGTGACCAGCAAGGGATTTTGAGGTTAAAAAAGATGGATATTTCAAAAGAAAAGGGAAAAGAAATGGAATATGGTGATAGTGGTGATAGGCACCACTTCCAAGGATGGAAGATAAGCCTTCAATGGACACCATAAGAGTGTTGAGTAGCCCTTGATAAGTCCTCAAATGGTTTAGCCAAGAACCTAAGAGAATGCAATTCTCTTACAAAGCAATTAAGCAAAATTTTCAATCTGATAATTGCTCCAAAAGGGTGCATACAAATAAGGCTATGGATAGCCACACTAATTCAGAATAAATGCACCATTACTAACATGTGAAACCTGATTGGAGTTGGCCAAAGTATGCAAACTAAAAGCCAAACTCCTTATGGTCAAAGATGGTAATGGTCCATATAGTATCAAGGCTCTTCAAGTGGGTTTATCCAATGCACCATTTTGGGCTTCAAGTCTTCCAAATTAGGGGCAGCCTCAAGAATTGTTACTACAACTTGCTGCAATGCCTCATTTGCTTTCCTAGCCCTTGCTCTTGTCATAGGTCCCCTGAGACCTCCAAGTGCCTTCTTGTCCTTGCCACTAGCCGTGTCCTCATCAAAAAGTGGTCTTTGTCCTAGCCTCTTCAAGATAAACTCACTTGATCACTACTGGATCAGCATACAAGAATATGATATTGAGTTGGTACTCTCCAAAGATAAACACTCAAGAAAGGAACTTGAGAGGCTTCTTTCTAAATTCTTCCTAAGAAGAAAATGTTAGCTAATGATCATAAGAAAGAATATTTTCCATACGGAAACTAATTACAAGATGTAGAAGAGAACTTTAGAAAAATATTGGAAGGTTTTAGTGCTTAAGGTGCAAAAGGTTCCTTCTCATATGAAGGCTCCATTCTTTTATACATGGATTTTGAATTTTATTGTTGTTCCTTGATTTTACTTCCTCTTGACACATGTTGATCTTCTTTTTGTGTCCACGAATTGTCCTCTAGAGGAGTAGCTAAGCTGTGTTAGAGTTGTCCTTATAGGTGCAGAACTGTTGACAATGTGGTTTTTGAATGGAGTATCAAAAACCACTTTTACTTTCTAAATATGGTTTCTGAACTTTTTGGTTCTAGAATACAGGGATTTTACCAAGTACAAAAGTGATGTGTCACTATCAATAATTTTCTGAAAGTTGAATAAATTTTAAATTCAAATTCCCTTTAGTTTTCCATTGACTCAACGTGATTTTTGAATAACGCGTGCCTTTTAAAGTCGCTTCACTCTTCTTGAGCTTCATTTGCTCTTCTGAGCTTAACTCTAAGCTTGATTAATATCTTTTAGTCCTATAGGAAGTCTTCAAAGATGATAGCCAAAAAGATTGAAGATTATGATGGTTATATATTTGTGAGAGTTGATTTCTTCAATGGATATTGCATTCTCTAGACACATGAAACACTTTCTAAAGTTCCATACTTAGGTTCTAATGTTGGGTATTATTTTCTCATGTTTCTTGTAACGCCTGGTGACAAGGGCTAGGAGTGATCGCCGATGCAAGAAAACACAAACAATGAGCAGCTCCTATAAGCTTCTAAGCTAAGGGGTACATAAATGAACGATTACATACCAGAATGAGAGGGATTCTAAGGCTATATAGGTATGGGGCTTATATGAATTGATTTGTACTAGCTATACCAACAAGATGCATCTTCTTTTTGGTAACCTATCACTAAAAAACTCCACAGTTAAGCATGCTTGACTTGGAGCAATTTTGAGATGGGTGGCCTCCGAGGAAATTACCCTAGGAAATGTGTGAGTGAAGACAAAGCATGCTAAAAAGATTCGTATTGGTTTGTGGGGACAGTCATCAATCCGCAAGGGATGTTACATTTCTCACATATCTTAGCTCACTTTCTGAATTATTTTTCACTTCATTATGAATCTGAATCTCTTTGAATGAGATTTTAGTCATGTTAATACGTGATATAGTAAAAATGTCATGAATTAAACTTATATGATACAAGAATGAACCTGCTAAAGGCTCTTGAAACTCAACGAAAATATTAATCTTTTCTTCAAAATATTTTAATAAATTTTGCTTTGTTATCACTCATAACATAAGCTATCATAGCTTTTGAAACAGTTCTGGAGCTAACAATCTCCCCTTTTTTCACAATGACAAACCAAATTTTGAGAAAATCTTTTGGAGAATTCTTTGAAGGAATTCTTTCAAAAACTTAATAAATGTTTTTCTTACAACTTAGCCTTTTTTGAAAGTAAGTGTTCTAAAGGCTTGTCATTGTGAGTGGAAGTTTTGATATGTTTTTGCAATTCAATAATCAAAAACTAAGCATAAAGGAGATTAAGAACATTAAAGTTGAATTGTATAGTGATACAGATCTCATTATCAAAACTTAGAATTTAGCACAATTATCTATAATTTTTCAAAACACACACTTAAGTTAGATATTCATTATCAATTTTTATTAACAAGATAAAAGATAAAGGATAAGAGAAGTTGATATAAGTATAAGAATACATGGAAACCAATGTATTAGAGCACAAAACTGTGTAAGAGAAACAAGATCATAGCTTCTTAACTATGTAAATATTAGAGCACAAAAATTAAAGAAAAAACTAGTTTCTGAAATTATAATAAATTAAAATAGGTATGCATGTACAAACATGAAATTTCTGAAGCCCCCCCTCAACGTATGACCATTGACATATAGTGCAGCGAACGATTTCTCCTTGTTTCTCCCCTTTTGTCATCAACGAAAGGGTATGGACTTGGTCAACCTATCACTGGCCTCCTCTTCTCAACTCATGCAAGATTTGCAGTAACAGCTCTTTATGTCTCCTCATCTAGGCTCCAAGCTCTCTGTTTGAGTCTATCACCCTATCTAGTCTTGTAGCCATATCTCTCTGGTTGTGCATCAACAATTGAACCTCAGTGAGATTGCATGCAGAACCTGGTTGAGGTTAAGGTTGATCTAGAAGATTGATGATAGTATAAGGACAGATTTAGGTGCAGCTTGATCTCTAGGGATCTCGAGAGGAATCGTATCTCCAAATCCTTGATATTGTTGAGTTTCTTCTGGATCATTTTCAGTAGTTGCAGCAGCAGCTATAGTTGTAGTAGTGGTAAAGGCAATGGCAATATCAGCAAGGGTAGTGGTAATAACATCAAGAGGGGCATGGACATCCTATTGATGAGAGCCAGTTTAGAACAAGTGTAGTGGATCGTTCAATAGGTTGGTCTTCCTTAGGCTCCTCAATAATTGGTTTAGGGGTTTTTGACATTTCATTCATATAAAGCCTTAGCTCCTTAGTTCCCCCACCCCCAGTGTGACGTCTTTCTTCCATGCTCTTGGAAACATGTTTTAAAATCTGGTTCAGTCATGGTATCTTCAGTCACTTCAAGGGTGGTTTTGGAGAGCTTTCTCACCATGTTCTGGAATCATTTTCTAGGTTTAGTAGAAGCTTGTTTCTTAAGCTTCAAGGATTGTTCAATAACCTTCTCAATTCTAGCCCTTGTAGCTTCTAAAGCAATTATGGATTCAGTGGTGGAAATGGTTTTTGAAGAGTCCTTGCAAGGAGGGACAACAAAAATTAGGAAGGAAGTGTGGCCAAATTGTTAGGACGTGGGCCTTAAAGGTTGATCCTGAATAACCACAAAGGGTTCAAAGATTGGTACCCTTGTGCTTTTTCTACTTGAACTCTAAATACCCTTGGCCTGCTAAATTTTCCAAGTTTCCTCTATTTTCCTTTTCTCCTTGAGAATATTTTTAGCTTTTTCTTCATCCTTTGAGAAGTCCTTATCCTCAACAATAACATGCCATGTTTGCTCAGGTTCGAGCATATGCTTAAGATCAAAGCACTTCTTGGAACATCCTTAGGCAATTTTCTATATTTATGCTCAACATCTTGTCTCCTGACAGGAAGCTTTTCAGGCCTCCTTCTAGGTCCTTCACTTTCTGAGTATTCAGCTTTAATTTTGAAGGTTTAAAGGACTCCACTCTTCATTTCTTCTCCTCCTTGTACTTTATCATCCTCTCCAGATTAATGATTGGTACATTTTTCGACTCATTACCTTTAGAATCAGCATTTTCTAAAGTGCAGGACCAGCTTTCTCTTCATTTTCTTGATTCTTTTTCTTTCTCAACCTTCCTCTTAGGCATTCTTTGTTCTTCCTTTTTCATTTCTTCCCTTGTCTTAGAGCCTTAACATGTAGTTCATTATCAGTCTAGGCAAGTCCATCTTTTTTTTGGATAGCAGATTGTACAATAGCATGCAATCCATCCCCATAAGCACATCTATGCTACCTAGTCTAGGTAAGATTATGAATTAAACAATAGTAAACACTTTCCTAACCTTAGCACTAAGCATTGCAATAGTTATCTCACTAGATTTGTGCATTATAGAAATAGAGAGATACCTCGAAACATCTCCTTTATTGATACCTAAGGAGTGAGTCCAATTGTTGTGGTTCACATGTGATTCCTTCATAAGGTGCTTTGATGATCTTAGCCAATCTAAAATACCGTACATCAATACTATAGTCTCTAATCACAGACCTGAGAGAGTTTCTGCGGTTCCCTTGAGCTTGGAATAGAAGGCCATCACCATCCTTGGGAAAATCCTTTCTGAGATTTCTAGAAAGACTTCCTATCCATGGAATGAAAAAGCCTCTTTCAGGATTAGAACTTCCTCAAGTTCCCTCCTTAATGTTTTTCTTACAACAACTTTTCTAAGAGAAAAGTTCTCCGTGTAGAACTCTTGCATAATGGGGTCATTGTACATATGGAACCCTACATGTTTGCTCTTAAGTTTGAGTTGTTTTCCTTTAACCATGGATTCTAGGGTTGGAACAAAGGATTGGGTTAAGGATTCGTGTTGGAAGAAGGTTGAGAAAAGATTAAGAGAGCAAAGAGATTTGAGGTTGAAGATGAAACAAATATGGTAAAAGTGTTTAAAGTTGAAGATAAGGAGTTTAAAAGGGTTAATATATGAGAGAGGGTTATGGTATGTGGAAGTTTTGGGATTAATGAAGAACAACTGACATAAAGTAGGAGAAAGAAAATCAAACATGGCAAATTATCTTGCCAAAAACATTATATCAGACACTGAAGTGGTGTTTGAAACTAAAAGTGGTATTTGAATTATGGAATAGTTTTTAACCTTTTTCTCTAAACTAGAATCACTTATGAACCTTCAACCCGTTGACTAAACTTCATATTCTGAGAGATCTTCCACTTTTTGAACCTATAAAACAGCTTTTGAACACATTTCTAAATGTTTAACCTACTTCATGGACTAGCAAATTGCTTTCTGAACTTGATTTGATAATCTTCATTGAAAGGGCTTAGTTTAGGGTCTCTTTGGGGAACTTCCGAAAGTGTGACATACATAGATGCAATTTTTTCAAAACTTTTAAGGTTCAAAAGCCTTTTTAGATAGCAAAAGCTTCTTCAGCCAATGGTTTAGTGAATATATTAGATAACTGATCTTCTGTATTCACAAAATGTAGCTCAACATCACCTTTCTAAACATGATCTCTAATGAAGTGATGTTTTATGACAATGTGTTTGGATCTAGAGTGCTGAATAGGGTTTTTTGCAAAATTAATAGCACTTCTACTATCACAAAGAATAGGGATTTTAGTGTACCTTAGATGATAATCTTCTAGTTAGTTTCTGATTCAAAGCATTTGTGTGCAACAATTTGCAGCAGTTACATATTTAGTTTATGTAGTTGATAGAGCAATTGTGTTCTACTTCTTGCAAGATAACTGATGAGACATTCTTCGAAGAGGCAACTATAAGTAGAAAGTAGTATAAAAAGGGGGTTTCAATCATGCTTCAAACTTTGTTTTAGTTTTTGAAAGGCTAAAACAAAGTTTATCAAGTTATTCACTTGAAGGCAACGAAAATTACCATTAGTGTGCTTTGAAAAGTGACTTGAACTAAGTAAAAAACTCAGAACTTTAGAAAACTATTTTGAAATCATTTTCACAGATACACACAATATCAACTAACACAAATGTAGAAAGATAAAGAGACAGAGACACAGAGAGAGAGAGAGAGAGAGAGAGAGAGAGAGATTACTTAGAGATTTTATTCTAGCTCAACCAAACACTACCTACATTTAGTTCTCAATAACCTATTGAGTTCCACTAAACACCCTTTTCTCAACCTCAAGAGTCTTCTGAATGGAGCTTTAAAAACAACTTTTACTTTATAAACATGGTTTCTGAACTTTTTCTTCTATAAGATAAGGAATTTGGCCAAATATGAAGCAATGTATCACCATCAATACTTTTTTTAATAGTTTACTTAATTTGAATTCTAAATTTCCCTCCATTTTTGTTAACTTAGCACAATTTCTAAATACGCATGGTTTCATACGTAGAATGTAACATCCTTAAATTCATAAATAACATAAATATCGATTAATGCTAATTAAAAATTAGATAAAATATAGCAAAAACCAAGAGAACCTGGACCAGTTTTATGAAACATAACAAATATTATTAGAATATTCTTGTGTTCTAGAGAAAAATGCAAAGAATTACAAAAATGCCATCATTTAACAGAAATAACGAAAATACCCTTGCTATGTAAAGGAAATTACCAAACTACCCTTGCTTTATTAGTAAATGACAAAGATACCTCTTACTCAGAATAGAATTACAAGAATATCATTGTCATTGTATAATTACAAAAGTATCCTTGTCTTAGTTAAAGAAATTACTACAATGACAATTACAACAATGCCATTGCACAAATCCCTAGATTTGTCTTTGGGCAAGAATGAATCTAAGCCATTGGATTAAGATGACAATACAATAATTCAACCACATACATCATACACATTCTTAATCACATACATGCACATAGATAATCTCATGCTAAAAATTAAAAACACTTATTAAAGCATAAGAACACATGATATAAATCTATGATGCATACATACATTAAAGGTTAGAAAATTTCCACTAACATTTTTGCATAAAACATGGAGTGTTTTCATCCAAAGTTTGGCCAACATGTTTCCATAAAACATGGAGTGTTTTCATCCAAAGTTTGGCCAACATGTTTCCATAAATCATGCTCCAAGAATTAATTCTCTAAATGTTTCTTGTCTTGATCCTTCCACTATAAATACTCTTCAAACTCTTCTCCATTCCTTACATTTCCAAAACACAAAGAGGCCTTACATGCTTTGCAAGAGATACATTCTCTAGCTCTTGTAAAATACATACACTTTTACTAGTTTCCATGCCTTAGAAACTCCCTAAGTGCTCTTTCTTTCTTATATTTTTCTCTACCATTCTTCTTATGTTCTCCTCTTCAAAGATGTCTCTTAACCCTCTAAACCTTATTTTAAACACTTAAATTCTAAACTCAAACCTTCACTAGCTCTCATAAGAGTTACAATCTTTAACTGCAGTGAGAAATATTTTCTAAGCACTCAAGTTCTAGAGCCAAGATTCAAGGAGGGTCATCTACTCAAGGACTCTTGCTTAAGCCTTCAAGAAAGAAGAGAAGGACTATTTTTAGACCCTACATAAGAGTGTAGGAGTTTCTTCTTTATTTGTTCAAGCATTATTGGCTTCTAACCATGGATAGAATGCCTCAACCTTGAGTTATTGTCAAAAGTTTTGAATGATTATTTGTAAAATATATTTTTAGATAGCACAATATATTCCATTATGTTCTTAGCACTTCTATGATGCTATCATACTCAAATATAACATAAAATGATAGTATGTGAAACTTGATTTTTAATAAAAATTACTAAAGACATAAAAATGGTAGGTGCTGGAATTTCAGTTGATTCTCGGCAAAGGTGCACTTCGAAATGTAATGATCATAACAAATTAAGTATTCGGAAATAAAAATATTTTTATCATAAACTAGACTCATTATAGAAGACTCTCCAAAAAGAATCACCCAAAACGGAGTTCTCTAGCTCAAGATATAAATTTTCAAAGCTAAGCCAAATCGAAACTCTACATATGACCTGCAGTAGTAAAATAAGTGTAACTCACTATATAAAAATCCAAATGGACTGATTTCAACTCCTTAGGAAAGCTAACACATAGAGAAAACACATCTATGTATGTTATACATAATGCTTTGCACCACGAAATATAGGATGAGAAATAAATTTTCAGGACACTGTCATGAGAGTGTAGTTTGGAACTGTTCGCTAAGGAAAGACTTGTATTTAAGCTGTCCATTGTGACCCACCTCTCTTTCCCCGGGAACCCTCCTGTGCACAGACATGCTTGAAGGAATCTAAAACTACCTTTCTAGGCTGAGATAACAAGTATATAGAGAGCTACAAACTTTTTTCTTCTAAAAGATGTTTGAAACTGAAATAAAAGATTCAAGTCTTGCAAGAAAACTTAAATATTTAAGTAGTAATAATTGTCGAGGAAATATATATATATATATATATAAAAGTCATAGGGGAGCTTTAAAATATGTAAAGAACATTTAATAATATTTTAAGGTACGTAATGTATTACTAAAAATTAAGTACAAAGAAGACTAAGAGAATCTATATGAGATCTTATATAAGTCTATCCACTAAATACCGCTAACATGAATACTATTTTTATTTACCATGAGACTTAGTATGAAATGTCTACTACTTGATATAAGATTGTGTATGAAATGTTTCTATGATATCCAAGTCGATATATAGTATTATGAATATATATTGATGAGTTATGAAATGATAAGAATGGATGATTGATTGTACATGATCTATTTATGATTGCATGATTATTATTCTTACTCAATGAGAATAAAGTAAAGCCTGAAAAAGTAGCAATGATAGTCCTGAAAAGTGGACTTGAGCTAAGCTCACTACTAACTCCCCTAAAACCGTTGAGATCACTGGCAAGCGAAAGAAAACCAAAAGGTTGTGGCGACGGCACACGGTGATGAAGCTCATTACCCTTTTAGGGTGGTCTAAGGCATTGATGTATTCATCCCGTGAGTAATTATGAGACATGTCAATAAAAGAGAATAAAGTGTCATGCATGAATACTACTAGTAGAAATCCTTGTATGATTACAAAAAAAGAGATGCATGAAATCATTAAGTAATGTGTTGACTTGTAATTGATGAGTTGTTAGATATGTATGACTCGCTAATAAGAATAGTTTAAAAGTAACTCTACCTCGCTAATCACGCTTGAAAAATCTTGATAAATGAACCTTTAATGTCCATCACTTTGTAAATAAACCCGAGGTGGCTGGAGGACAACGATGACACGATCGATACCAAGTTGAAATTCTACCGAGAAATCCAAAGCATTTCACTCCTATGTATGTTCCGTTGTCACCACCCATCGATGGATCCCAACTATTCGAGAAGGGGAAGTCTCGCTTCCCCCGAGTCAAGATGCTTGAGTCCGGGGAGCTAGGAGAATGACCACTACTAGCCTAGCCTCATATTAGACATCCGATAGGCTAAGAACCACCGCCACCACCTGTGAAGTTATCTATGCTAGAAATTTTCACTTCTCCACTGCTATTAAGTATCTATTGTACTTTCTTCTATGTACTATTTATTAGAAGTACAAAAAGCCAAGATCAGTATTTACCCATGTAGGTGCTACTCTGTAAACTCATGTTGGTAACAATGTATAATTATTCCATGTTATGTTAAGTATTCTAAATTTCTACAATGATATTATCGCAAGAAACTTCAATTTTAGAAATTATATTATATCGAACTATGGCACATACCATTCACATTACAGCTTAGTTTTTTAAAAGTAGATTCAGTATAAAAAAATTACCCTTATCTTCTTATCATTAATTTAAAAATAAAATTGATTAAAGAATATAGGTAACAGCTAATAGAGTCCGGGTCTATTAGGGTGTTACATAGAAAGTCCTTATAGTTGATATCCATCTTGATTGAAGATTATGATCATGATATACTCAAGAGAAATTGATTTCTTCAATGGTATAGCACTCTCTAAATGCATAATGCACTTTCTGAACTTGTAATGCACTTTTTGAAGACCAGGACATGGTTTCTGATACTGGATATTGCTTTCTTGTTTTCTCTAACATGTCCTTGCTCATTTTTTGAACTATTTTTCACATTATTAAAGCTTTGAATATCTTTGAATAAGATTATAATCATGTTAAAACATGATTTTGTGAAAAATATGTCATTAATTGAACTTATATGTAACGAGAATAGACCTGCTAAGTGCTATTGGAACTCAATTGAAATGTTAGCGCTTTTTTCAAATTATTTTAACAAAATTGGCTTTATTGTCATTCAAAACACAAGGTGTAAAGCTTTCTTAAGATTTCTGAAGCTAATCATCTCCCTTTTTTTGATGATGATGAACCAAATTTTGAGAAAATCTTTTGGAGAATATTTTTGAAAGAATTTTTCTTTAAGATTGGAGCCTTAAAGGAAACTTCTTTCAGAAACTTGATAAAGCTTTGTCCTATAACTTAGCCTTTTAGAAAGTAAACTTTCTCAAGGTTTTAAGTTTCTCAACAAACTTTAATAAACTATACCGGAGCTAATTTAGTGTAAGAATGTTAATTGTATCAGTGCATTTGTTAATATATTAGAATTGAATCAATAAGGTACCAAAAGGTAAAGGACAATTATTGTGGTATTGATCTTGTATCAGAACTTATGATTTAGCACAATTTTCTCCAAATTTTTCAAAACTAACATTTTTCTTAGAGAATCAATATCAGTTTTCATGTATGTATATGAACAACAGCCAGAGGTTTCAAAGTATGAAACTGATGATTATTAGCACTTTTTAGAAACTAATTTATCAGAGCATGAAATATATGATGGAAGCAATATCATAGTTTCTAAACTATCAAAGCATAAACACCATACAGCATAAGTATTAAACACAAAAGTAATTGTTCTAGGCTTGTTTCATACATAAAAAAATTCCAACAAAAAAAATGATATGCATGTAGAAATTTGAGCTTTCTGAAGCTCCCCCTCAACTTGTGACCCTTGACACATAGTACAGCACACAAAAGATTTTTCTTCTCTTCCTTTCTCTCCCTTTCTCTCCCTTTTGTCATCAGCAAAAGAGTGTGCACTTGATCATACCATCATTGGCCTTCTCTTTTCAATTCATGAAGAATTTGTAGAAACAAATCCTCATGTCTTCTGAGTTGTACTCCAAGGTCTCTATTAAAAGCCTCTACTCTGTCTAGCCTTGCGGCATATCTCTCTAGTTGTTCATCAATAGTTGAACCTCAGTGAGATGTAGTGGAGACTCTAGTTGAGATTGAGGTTGGTTTGGCAAATGAATGGTGGATACAGGGGAAGCCTTCGGTGAAACTTGTTGTTTTGAAATATCTAGGGGAATAGTATCCCCAGACTCTGGTGATTTCTAAGTTTCTTCTAACTTAGATTCAGTACGATCCACAGCAGCAATACTGGGAGCAAGAGTAGTAGTTACAACAGCAGGTGGAGTAATAGTATCATCAGCAGTAGGAGCCTGGACTTCCTCTTGATGAAAGGTAGTTTCTGAGGCTTCATCACCTTCCTCTAAAGAAATAATTCTGATAGATGGTTGATGAGGACACTGCTAGTGACAAGGATAACAAGTCGCTTGGTGAACTTGGAGGTCCGATGACATGGGAGAGATCTAAGAAGGCTTATAAAGAGGCTCTAAATAAACTTGTAACAACTTTATTTGACGCCCCGAGTCTTAGGGAATTGTAGCCCAAGATGGTGAATTGGCTTAATGCAAATTGAAGGAATAGAGGCTTAGTTATTCTTTTATTTTTTGGTACGTGTTAAAATGGGCTGAACAATCTTATTAGTTTACTAATAGTGGTGGGCTAAATTAGTAAACTGATTTTGAGCCTTATTATAATGTACCTAAGTTAGGTCCGGTTTAAGCAAACTTGAAAGGTGTTGCCCATTATAAAAGACAAACCCTAACTTTTGGAAGAGAATATTTTCAAAACATTTTTATCTTAAGTGTGAGACTTGCTCTCTCTTGGTTCTTCATGGAATCTCTGAACTTATCAAGGGTGCTCATCCTTGTGGCGTTCCTAGGCTTATCAATCTCTTGATTATGGTCCCTTGTTCTTTTTTTTTTTTTCTGTTCTTGCCAGGATTTATGTTTAATCCAAAATGTCCATTAACCCTCATCCATATCTCAAGATATACGAATCAGATTTCGGTGATTCTTGAGCCTAAATTATCTTTCAGAACGTGAGTTTTCTTTTCGTTTTTGAATCGTCCAGTTCCGAGATCTGTATCATGAGATACAGGGTAGAGTTTACTTTGTACTGAACCTGTGTTTCCCAACCTTGGTAGATCCGTGTTGCATGATTCATGGAGTTTGGATCATATCATGTGGTAATCAGAGCTCAGTTCTAAGGTTGGCTAATTTGCTATTGATTTTTTTTCCTCCTTGTCCAGCTTTGTGTCTTTTGTGTCTATTGTCTATTTCCATTGTTTGTCTTGTCTTCTTCATTTTTGGGTGCTGGATTTGTTTCCTATAATTTGTGCAGCACCTGTTTGTCAATTGTCCTCAATTATTGCAAATTCCAACATTTCGTTCTCTCAAATTCTGCATTAGCTTGCTGTTATTAACTGTTGAGTTAGAAGCAAAAATACTCAAAAAAATTGCAATAGCAAACAAAAGAGTTAAAAAAAAATTGAACTAGAAAAGAAAAGAAAAAAAAAAGACAGAAAGAAGTTTAACAGAGGAGACAGCAGCTTTTTTTTCTTTCTATAATTTCAATGCACATTGCTTGCTTGATAAAGTTCCTAAGTGTCTTGTTAAGTCTTTTTATTTTTTTATTTTTTATTTTTTTCAGTCTATCATCACTTAGCTGTTCTTTTGTGTGTCATCACATTGTTGAGTCTTCAGTAAGTACTCATGTATTCCTGGAGAATCTACTGAGAATTTAAAGAGAGCTCTTGAGTGGAAAAAGGCAAGAGAGAACTTTTCACAAAAGCCTATTAGAGAGCAACAAACATGAGGGATATATCTCTAAGAGTGCAAACATGTGAGAAGTGTGGTGAGGTCCTGTTGCTTTCTTTTTTTTCTTTTTGCTTGAATTATAGTAGGAATAGGTGGTGATGGTACCCCTCCTCCTTAGGGAAATAACAGATTGTTAGTGGAGGCTATTATAGCTCAAATGCAAAGGATGATGAGGGAGCATACAAAGGAGTTATATGAGAGAACTGAGCGGTTAGAAAATCAAGATCATCATGATGATGAGGAAGGTAGAAGGAGGATTGATGGAAGGAGGAGAAGAGATAATCAGGGTGATGCTAGAGAGGACCAAATTGAGGGAGTCAAGCTTAATATTCCACCTTTCAAATGGAAAAGTGATCTTGAGGCTTATCTTGAGTGGGAGATGAAAATTGAGAAGTTGTTCTCATGCCACAATTACACTGAAGAAAAGAAAGTAAAGGTGGCAGCCATGGAATTCACAGACTATGCTCTTATTTGGTGGAACCAATTGCAAAAAGAACGACTTCAATATGAAGAACCTTTGGTGGATACTTGGGTTGAAATGAAGAGGTTGATGAGAAGGAGATTTGTCCCTTCCTATTATCATAGGGACCTTCATAACAAGCTCCAAAGGCTCACACAAGGTAGTAGGAGTGTTGATGAATATCACAAGGAGATGGAGGTGTCTTTAATTAGAGCCAACGTGCATGAAGATAGGGAGGCTACTATGGCACGTTTTCTAAATGGGTTGAATAATGACATTAGAGATGTGGTTGAGTTAGAAAATTATGTGGAGTTAGAAGACTTGGTACATCAAGCTACTAAAGTGGAGCAGCAACTTAAGAGAAAAGGTACCATGAGAAGAAGTTCTTCTAATTTTAATTTTTCAAATTGGAAGGAAAGAAATAAGGAAGGAGGTACTTCTTCTAACAATACCACTATTGCACCTCAAAGGACTCAATTCAAGTCTAATGAGACCCCTAAAAAGACAAGGAGTAGTGAGATAAAATGCTTCAAGTGTTTGGGGGAGAAGTCATATAGCTTTGGAGTGTCCAACCAGGAAGACTATGTTACTTAAGGAGAGTGGAGAAATTACTAGTGAGTCTTCACCTAGTGAGGCCTAGGAAGAAGAAGAGATAGATGAAGAGATCATTGTGGAGGCCAAAGATAAAGATATATTGATGATTAGAAAGGTTGCTTAGAAGTCAGATGCAAGCTCTTGATGATTCCCAAAGAGAGAACATTTTTCACTTTGGGTGTTCAATCAATAGGAAACTATGTTCTTTGATTGTGGATGGAGGGAGTTGCACTAATATGGCCAGCACTAGATTAGTGTCCAAATTAAATTTGGAGACTAAGCCACATCTTAGGCCATACAAACTCCAATGGCTTAGTGAAGATGTAGAGATGACTGTGAGCAAGCAAGTGGAGCTGCACATTTCCATGGGACAATACAATGACCAAGTGATATGTGATGTGGTTCCAATGGAGGCAAGCCATATTCTCTTAGGGAGGCCATGGAAATATGACACCAAAGCTATTCATGATGGGTTCACAAACAAGATTTCTTTCATGCATAATGGGAGGAAAATTGTGCTCAAACCTTTATCTCCTAGAGAGGTGTATAAGGATCAAATAACATTGAGAGAAAAGAGAGTGCAAGAGAAAAAAGAGATGAGTGACACACAAAAGAGTGAGACATTTGATAAAAAAAAG
This sequence comes from Dalbergia cochinchinensis, assembly GCA_031216125.1. Lineage (NCBI taxonomy): Eukaryota > Viridiplantae > Streptophyta > Magnoliopsida > Fabales > Fabaceae > Dalbergia > Dalbergia cochinchinensis. Next base: position 14,172,584 of record CM062374.1, on the reverse strand, counting down.
AGTGAAACACTTATGGGATTGAGTGAAACACTTGAGAGCAAACAGAGTTGTGTAGTAAAGGAAAGTGAGGTGAAGAAGTTGCTGCTTGCCAACAAGCCACTTTATTTACTTTATTGCAAGAAAAAATGTTTTAACTGCTGATAACTCTAATAAAAGTGTTGCCCCTGCTCGTGTTGAGTTTCTTTTGTAGGAATACAAGGATGTGTTTCCAAAGGAGGGTCCAAGCGAATTGCCACCATTAAGAGGGATTGAGCATCATATTGATCTCATCCCTGGTGCATCTTTACCCAATCGGCCAGCTTATAGGAGCAACCCGCAAGAGAGCAAAGAAATACAAAAGTAAGTTGAGGAGTTGATGACAAAAGGTTGGGTGCAAGAAAACTTAAGTCCATGTGCTATTCCAGTGATTCTGGTGTCTAAAAAGAATGGGACTTGGAGGATGTGCAATGACTGTAGAGCAATCAACAACATCACAGTTAAGTACCGACACCCTATTCCTAGGTTAGATTATCTTCTTGATGAACTGTATGGTGCTTGTTATTTTTCTAAAATTGATTTAAAAAGTGGGTATTATCAGATTAGGATAAGGGGGGGATGAATAGAAAACAGCCTTTAAAACTAAGTATGGTTTGTATGAGTGGCTGGTTATGCCTTTCAGGCTAACTAATGCCCCAAGCACTTTTATGAGATTAATGAACCATATCTTCATAGATTTTATTGGCAAGTTTGTTGTTGTTTACTTTGATGACATTCTGATTTGTAGCACTAGTTTTGACTTGCATATTGAACATTTGAGGGCTGTTATGCATGTGCTTAGAAAAGAAAAATTGTATGCTAATCTTGAGAAATGCACATTTTGCACCGATCATGTAGTGTTCTTAGGCTTTGTTGTGAGTGCAAAAGGAGTGCAAGTTGATGAGGAAAAAGATTAGGCCATTCAAGAGTGGCCTACGCCTAAGACTGTGAGTGAAGTGAGAAGTTTCCATGGTTTAGCTAGTTTCTATAGGTGGTTTGTTAGGGACTTTAGCACCTTGGCTACGCCTCTTAATGATATAGTTAAAAAGCATGTGAGTTTCAAATGAGGAGAGAAACAAGAGCAAGCTTTTGCTGCCCTTAAACATAGGTTAACTAATGCACCTATTATTGCTTTGCCTAATTTTGCTAAATCTTTTGAACTTGAATGTGATGCATCAAACATGGGCATTGGGGCTGTTTTGATACAAGAAGGCCATCCAATTGCTTATTTTAGTGAGAAGTTAAATGGAGTTACCCTAAACTATCCTACTTATGATAAGGAATTATATGCCTTAGTTCGTGCTTTGTAAACTTGGCAGCATTATTTGTTCCCCAATGAATTTGTAATTCATAGTGATCATGAGTCCCTAAAATACTTGAAAGGACAAGGCAAGCTGAATAAAAGGCATGCCAAATGGGTTGAGTTTTTATAAGAATTTCCATATGTCATTAACCATAAAAAAGGGAAAAGGAACATAGTGGCTGATGCTTTATCTAGCAGGCATGCATTACTTTCTACTCTTGAAACAAAAATTTTTGGACTTGAGACTTTGAGAGAAATGTATTTGCATGATGCTAAATTTTCTGAGATATACGCTGCTTGTGAAAATGTGTCTCAAAATGGTTATTATAGGTACGATGGATATTTATTTAAAGAAAAAAGATTGTGTGTGCCTAAGTGCCATAAGAAATTTGCTTGTGAAAAAGGCACATAAGGGATGATTAATGGGACATTTTGGGGTGCATAAAACTTTGGATGTATTGCATGAACATTTTTTATTAGCCCCATATGAAACATGATGTGCATAAATATTGTGAGCATTGCATTGTTTGTAAAAAGGAAAAATCAAAAGTGATGCCACATGGTTTATATACTCCTCTACCTGTTCCTGATTTTCCTTGGATTGACATATTTATGGATTTTTGTTTTGGGGCTGCCTAGACCAAAGAATGGCAAGGATTCTGTTTTTGTGGTTATGGACAGGTTTTCAAAAATGGCACATTTTATACCTTGCAAAAAGGTTGATGATGCTTTCCATGTAGCTAACTTATTTTATCGTGAAGTGGTGAGACTCCATGGGTTGCCTAGGAGCATTGTAAGTGATAGGGACACTAAGTTCCTCAGTCACTTTTGGAGAATATTATGGGGTAAGCTTGGTACTAAATTACTTTTCTCTACTACTTGTCACCCACAAACTGATGGGCAAACTGAGGTAGTGAATAGGACTTTAGGAACTTTGCTTAGGACTATTTTAAAGAAGAATCTTAAGTCTTGGGAAGAATATTTGCCTCATGTAGAATTTGCTTATAATAGGGCTGTCCATAGCACAACTAATTGTTCACCACTTGAAATTGTGTATAGATTTAATCCTATGAGACTATTAGATTTATTGCCTATGCCTTATATTATTGTTTTTAACCATAAGGATGCACAGGCTAAGGCTGACTAAGTGAGAAAGCTGCATGAGCGTGTGAAAGCTCAGATTGAGAAGAAAATTGAGAGCTATGCCAAGTAAGCTAACAAGGGAAGAAAGAAAGTTGTATTTGAACCTGGAGATTGGGTTTGGGTGCACATGAGGAAAGAAAAGTTCCCTAAACAAAGGAAGTCCAAACTCTAACCAAGAAGGGACGTCCTTTCCAAGTGTTGGAGAGGATCAATGATAATGCCTACAAAATTGACTTGCCTGGTGAGTATAATATCAATGCCACTTTTAATGTTGTTGATTTATCTCTTTTTGATGCAAGTGATGAGGCCTTAGATTTGAGGTCAAATCCTCTTCACAAGGGATGGAATGATGAGGACACGGCTAGTGACAAGGATAACAAGGCGCTTAGTAAACTTGGAGGTCCAATGATAAGGGCGAGATCTAAGAAGGCTAAAGAGACTCTAAATAAACTTGTGGTAACTTTATTTGAAGCCCCGAGTCCTAGGGAATTGCAGTCCAAGATGGTGAATTGCTTAATGCAAATTGAAGGAATATAGGCTTAGTTTTTCTTTTTTTTTTTTTTTTGTACGTGTTAAAATGGGCTGAACATTCTTATTAGTTTACTAATAGTGGTGGGCTGAATTAGTAAACTGATTTTGGGCGTTATTATAATGTACCTCAGTTAGGTCTAGTTTAAGCAAACTTGGAAGGTGTTGCCCACTATAAAAGGCAAACCTTAACTTTTTGGAAGAGAACTTTTTTCAGAAGATTTTTATCTTGAGTGTGAGACTTGCTCTCTCTTGGTTCTTCACAGAATCTCTGAACTTATCAAGGGTACTCATCCTTGTGGCATTCATAGGCTTATCAATCTCTCGATTGTGGCACCTTGTTCTTTCTTTTCTGTTCTTGCCAGGATTTACGTTTAATCCAAAACGTCCATTAACCCTCATCCATATCTTAAGATATACGAATCAGATTTCGGTGATTCTTGAGCCTAAATTGTGTTTCAGAACGTGAGTTTTCTCTCGTTTTTGAATAATCCAATTCCGAGACCTGTAGCACGAGATATGGGGTAGAGTTAACTTTGTACTGAACGTGCGTTTCCCAACCTTGATAGATCTGTGTTGCATGATTCATGGAGTTTGGATCATATCAACTCCTTAGGGATGCAGCAGAGATAGGAAAGGAGGTAAACCCAAATTGTTGAGTCAAAGGCCTAAAAGGTTGATCTTAAATAATTGCAAAGGGTTCAGAAACTAGTACCCTTGTGCTTTTTTTGCTTGAGCTTTAAATCCCTTTGGCCTGTTGGATTTTTTGAGCTTCTTCCATTTTTTTTTCTCTTGGAGAATTTTGTTCTCCTTGAGTATCTTTTCAGCTTCTTCTTCATCTTTAGAGAGTCCTTATCCTCAATGTTGATATGCCTAGCTTACTCTACGTCAAGCATATCCTTCAGGATCAAAGCACTTCTTGGAACATCCTTTGGCCATTTTCTATATTTGCACTCAATGTCTTGTCTCCTGATAGGTAGCTTGTTAGGTCTCACTCTAGGTCCATCACTTTCTAAGGGTTCCACCTCAGTTTCTAAGTGTTTTTGTCTTGTCTTAGCTTCAATCTTATTTCTACTCTTAGTGGAACTTCAACAGATTCAGTTTCCTCTATGTCTTCAGGCTCACTTTCTAAAAGAATCAATTTCCTTCTTCTTTTTGTCTTCTTTTTTTTCCCAGATATTTCTTTTCTTTCTTCTGTTTTTTCTTCTTCTTCCTCTCCTCCATTATCCTAGGACTTCTTCTTTTAGAGCTAACCTTTATAGCAGCTCCTTTTCTCCTTAAAGTTTTGAAGGAACTCATTGTGTACTCTGTTCCTAGCATACATTCAAACCACTCTTCAGTAAGAAGGTAGCCCATGTATTGAAACACTCTAGTTAACATCATCCCATGAAGGACACTAGCAATTCTCCTCTGCCCTTGGTAATGGCACTTAGCATATAATCCATTATTAGCCTAGGCAAGTTCACCTTTTTCATGGCCATCAAGTAGTATAACAACATGCAGTCCATACCCATTAGTGTATCTGTGCTTCCTAGTCTTGGTAAGATAGAAAACTAAACAATTGTAAACAACATCCTAGCCTTAGCACTCAACATAGCAGTAGTAATCTTACTAGGTTTGTGCTTTTTTGAGTCAATAAGATACCTTGATTTGTCTCCTTCACTGATAACCAATGAGTAGGGCTAGTTGCTGTGGGGCTTGTAGACTATCCTTTCATATGGTGCTCCAACAACATTAGACAATTCTAAAGGGCCAACCTCTAATGAGAAGTCTTTGATAATGGATCTCAGGGGAGTATTCAGAGTTTACTTGAGTTGGAAATAGAAGGCCTTCACCATTCTAGGAAACTGTGATTTATCTTAAGAAAGTCTTCCCATCCCTAGAAGGAGAAAAGACTTCTTTTAGAATCTAAACTTCTTCAAGAAGCTCTTTTTTAAGTGTTTTCCTAAGAGAGACTTTCTTAAGAGAAAAGTTGTTGACATAGTGCTCCTACATGTTAGCTTCATTGTGCTTATGGAAAGTTCCTCTTTTGGCAAGGCGATCAAGTTGCTTCCCCTCTACCATTGATTCTGGTGTTTTAAAAAGAGTGTTGGATTGAGAGTTTGTGATTAAAGAAGGTTGAAGAAGTAAGGGTTTGCAAAGAGAGATGAAATGGTTGTGAAAAGTGTTAAGGTTGAGGATAAGGGTGTTTAAAGATGAGGAGTTATGTGTCTGGGAGTTTTGAAATTGACTAGATGAAAGGTTTGGTAACTAACAAGATGTGGGAGAGAAAAAATCAAAAGGTGGGAATTGTCTAACCATAAATAGCTCTTCAGAAACTAGAGTGGTATGTAAACCTCTTTAGAAACCAAAAGTAGTATCTGAACATGGAATGTAGTTTCTGAACTTATTTTTCTAAAACTTGATCCATTTTCTAAGCATGCAACCCGTATCTGAACTTCTTCTAATCTTCAAATCATTTCTAAACTTCATTGTTAGAGAGATTTGAACCCGTATCACAGCTTCTAAACATGTTTTTGATCTTTAACTCACATTTTGGACTTGTGTATTGGTTTCTGACCTTGTTTTGATTGTCTTCTTCAAAGGGCATCAGTTCAGAGTCTCTTTGGGGGACTCCAGAAATAGTTATGTATGCATGAAATGCAAGTTTTAAAAATATTTGACGTTCAAGAGCTTTTTTAGATAGCCAAAATGATGCTCAACTAATGTTTTAGTGAATATATCAGATACTTTATCTTAAGTATTCACAAACTTTAGTTCAACATCACCTTTTTGAACATGATCTCTAATAAAGTGATTTTTTATATCAATATGTTTGGATCTAGAATGCTGAATTAGGTTCTTAGAAATATAATAGCAGTAGTATTATGACATAGGATAGGGATTTTGGAATACCTCAAGTGATGATTTTCGAGTTAGTTTCTGATCCACAGCATTTGTGCACAATAATTTGCAGTTGCAATGTACTTAGCCTCTGCTATTGAGAGAGCTATTGTGTTCTACTTTTTGTAGGACCAAGTGATGAGGCATTCTCCAAAGAAGCAACAATGCCCACTTATGCTTTCTCTATCCACTCTATCTCTAGTGTAAGACCCTAATATTTAGCCCAATATGCCTATGACACATTTAAGTTAATTTCAATTATTGCTCTTTTATCCCAGTTCTTAACTTAAACTCTTGGAAATACTTTAGTAAAAATACAGGTAAATTTTTTTTAATTTTAAAAACAAAACATGAGCCACGCATACTGAATAAATAATGTCATTCGTCTTGCATGTAAAAGATAAGAACAAGCCACAAGCACACATAAAATACAACATCACAAATATCATGGACATAATCATATTATCATATAGTTATATATCATCAATATCGACCATTCCACCTTACACGCCAAAATATACATGTATAGTAGCATTATACCCACCAACAAAGGTTTGGCTAAGTATAGTCATCCAAAACATACATGACCAATATGCAAATGGAAAATAAAGACAAGCTAGTAAAGACCCCTCCTCCTAGTACTCCTACTAGGCGTGCCTAGAATAGATAACCTCTAATCCGAAAAAACAAGAGGTCCATTGCTGACTCCTACTACTATCGCTCTCGAAAAGGAGAAAGGTAACCAATCCAACCGGCTAGCTCATCAAGTGTGGCAAGATGACCGACAAGTTAGACATGGGCACCTCAGTAGGGATGAGTAGGACCTCTATGAATAGACGTAGGTCCTCTCAATGGTTGTGTAATAGTAGCCTCTCTGTCACTACCACCTCCCATCTCTATTGGAACAGTAAGGGCAGACCCATCAAAAGAATACTAGGTGGGTGATTCCTCTAATGAGTCCGACTATGGCTCAGTAGGGCGAGGTGGTGATCATGGTACGTAGATCGGGAAATCCCGAATGGATGATGTGTAACATCTTTCTAAATACAACATCATCCTTAAGTCATGACACCATACTGAAGAGTTGTTACTCATTAATTATCGGACCTTTCTTCAATATCTATAGCAAGTTCAATTTATTCGTGTGATAACTAAGTCCTAATTCTGTTAAAATATATCACAAAGAAACAACATTTATTTGACAAAAAGTCAAGTACAAAAGGGAGGTCTCATATGCTCTGTAGTGCATATATGTTCTCTTTTACGTTTACAAACACACACACACACAACTAAGTACAACATAATAAAAGTATCAACTACTAAACTACTGAAATTCAATTCCTTCTGTATAGCTGCTGCATAGTTCTCTGGGTCAACTTGGAGATGACACGGAAACACAAATATATAGGGGTGAGAATTATACAATTCTCAGTAAGGCATTTCCCCAAAAATATATAATAAAATTAATGTCATCATCATTGTCCCAGCCACTTTGGTTTATTAAGAAAATGTAAGCATTCAAAATATATCAAAGGTCATTTTAAAGTTCAAAAACCAATTCTCCGAAGTGGGTCTCTTTTATTATTCAATCACTTAACGCATGTATTTCATGACATTCAAGATTATAGTGATTCATCCAAGACAAATAATTTAATAAAATATGCGTATACATATGGAAATTGCAATGATCTTTCCATGCCCTTGTCAAGTCCAACAGGATCTCAGAAACATCATTCCTATCTTTCCATGCCCTTAACATAATAAAGAGGACTTTCTGTGCTCTTTTCATACTAAAGGGGATGTTTCCATGCCCTTTTTATATTAAAGGGGGTCTTTCCATGTCCTTTTCATACTAAAAGGGACTTTTCATTTTTCTCTTAGCACATATATCATTCTCAAACTCCCATATATAGGCATCACATTACTATACGTATTAACATAAATTTCTGAATTTCCTAATGCCTCAAACATACACAATATTCATTTATCACCTTTCTTTTCACCAATGCATGCTCCAAGAACATATAAATTATTCATTCCTCATAAGTCAATCTTTAACTTATATAACATGCACTCATACATATCATACTTGAACCAAATGTCATTTTATCGTCAATTCAATGCATTAATTTATTTTCAGCAGAATGGAAGATTTAACATATTCGTCGCACAGATTATTCTGCATTTCAAACCATCAATTTCAAGGCTATAAAAATTACTTATGAGACTTCAGTGGGTCCCTAAGTCCTATGAAAATTTCAGAGCAAAAAGAGCTCTCTAACTATGTTAACAAAATTCTATAAATTTAGTGGTCAGGGACCACCTAATCTCAGTTTAGAACCGTAATCTCATAATTTTTAACCCTACCAAATGATAATTCAATCATTTGATATGGTAACAAAATTAGCAAAATTTACAGTTTTTATCCCAATATTTTAGGCAGCACATAGATCACTTTGGGTTTCTAATTTTTCAAACATAGCAAAAGTTCCTAGAAAGGCTCCAAATTTTTACTAGAGACACCTCAATATGATAACTACGCCATAAATTTTCAGCTAAATCCAAGATCTGTAAATTGGTCAAAAATTCAAACAAATTCCCTGCTTGCTTCAAACTGGGATTTTACAGCAATAATGTTCAAGAAACATGATTTTTTTCAAGTAGAGAAAGTCCTTAACATGGCCCAAGAAAAATCATGGAGTTGCCTTAGAATATTAACTTCAACATATAATTTTTTTAGATCATAAAAATACCCACAACTATACCAGAAAATTCATGAACAAATACTGCCTATACAAAAACTGAAATTCCAGCAACATGGTTCAAAATCTCTTTTGACAAAAATGATTTCTCACATCATCCAAACACTCCACCAAATTAAACACATCAATATCTATCTATCAGCAATCAATACATCCAAAAAATTATAGCCAATTCAATCTGAAACATTCAAACCAAAATTGGAAAGGAAGAGAACAAATAAAGCCCTACTCTTGGAAACTACTGTATCCTTGGCTCTAAGATACTCCAAGATGGATTCCTTTCACCTAAATCAAACCCAAAATCAATAAGGTGATGAGGTATCAAGGTGGGAAATGGTGAGGATTTGAAATTTCAATCGATTAGTTTGGTAGGTATTGATAAGTGGACTAAGTTTTGGGAAGGATGTTTGATGTTTTGGCAAATCTAGGCCATGATTTTGGAAGATTGAAATTAAGTTTGAAGCTCTTTGAGGATGACACAATGGTGGCTGTTTGGTCTCCTTCTTGGCCGAGAATATGTAGCTTCAATGATAAGATTTGGTGGCTTTTAATTATATTAGATTAGGTAGTAAGAATTGTTTAATATGAAGTCTATACTCTTTGACCAAGAAAACAAGATGAATGGCTAGGATTTGATCTTATAATTCAAGATTAAATCTTAGCCTTACACTTGGCTTGAATGGATATACATTATCCATTTATAATGATTAAACAATATTTCAGTATTAGAAATCACATACTAAAATTTTATCAAATGAGTAAAACACCATACCTAAATAATTAGATATTGCCCAAAAATTAATTTTAGGTATAAAATCCTCATTTCTAATTATTTCTAGCCTTAACCCTCTCTTTTCTTATTCCCAGGCATTTTTTGCTCGTAGATTTGTGGTTTCGGCTATCCTGACAGACCTGTGGGGTCCATAAAGTCATTATTCACCCCTGCTCGAAATATATATATTTTTTAACATTGGGTCATTCTTATCATTGCTAAAACTGTCAGATTTTTGAAATTATGATTAATAAAGCTCAAATTAATTTTTAAATAATTTTTTAGGTGTTAAATGATGTGACAGAGTGGGCATGAGGGAACTGCTAAGCATGCGGACGAGCGCACTCAAAAGCGAAGTCTTCCATAAAGGGAGTAGCAGGGGAGAACCAAACACTAGAGACGGGATGCACGAAGGGACGGTCTAGGAATACGAACAGCGAATAGCACAGTGACCCACAAAATAGTATGACCAGTTAACTGGGTCATAGTGTATCTCCCACAGGGGGTGTCAATGTAAATTGCAAATTTCACCATCAACCTCTAAAGACAAGATGGAAAGAAAGAAAGAAGGGATGAGAAACTTATATAAGAATCTTAATAGGCCTTTCGCCTCCTATTATGTGTCATTTATGTCCTTAGGAACCTCAGGTTTCATTATGAAAATAATGAACATATGTATAAGGTTCATTTATTAAGTTCCAAATACCATTAGCCGATGCCTATATATTTTAACATGAATTTTAATGTCATGAATGCAACATACTAAGTCATAAATATATGTCAATGCCACAAGCAAGATATCATAAGAATCATATTAAATGGGCATAACATAAAGAATATAAATCCTTCTAACATGATCTTTCCTCCTTATTCTTTTAGGTGACTTAAATTTCTTATTCTTTTGTCTATGAGGGGCCACCCTAATACTCTCTCCTCTTGAGAGTTCTAGGTTATGAGCTCATACCTAACTAGTCGTCATTGGTCTATATTTATCCTCTCGATAAACTAAATTCTCGACTCCCAGAGTGCAGGATAGGGGGCATAAGATCACCTTTCATAACCATTAACTCTTGAAGTCTAAAGGATCACCTTATTGGATCATCTCTCCTGACCTTTAATTCTTGGAGTCTAGAGGATCCTTTCCATATGTCTTATGTCACCTTTAATCTTAGCATGTTATCTAGAGATGCAAACATGAACATATAATCATAACTTATCATTTAATATTTCATGCTCATAAAACACTTAAGTCATGCACCTCAATTATTCAATCATAATCATAAGATCACATAAGCACGCATCACATTGTTCGCATATATCCATAAGCATGTTATCATCAACATCTTATTGAAAAATAAACATGCTCCTACCCAGTATGGCAGAAATCAAGGACTGAACTCAGCTAATGCATGTGCTACGCTCAACAAGATATATACAACATACTAGAGATAATCACTTGTATAATTTAAGAATCAAGCATGCATAGTCATCAATTCATAATTTTGCAAAATTATCTCAAGTCATATAATTTTCAACTAAATCACATGAACATAGCCTCTAGAAGATGTCATTCATATTAATCTCGTCAAGTTATTAATATTTACACTTAAGTCCCAAAATGGGGTTAAAACTGTAATTTCTCAAAGATTACGGGTCAAAGTATAAATTCCCCTTTTAATCACATTTTTTCAAACTAATGATCCTTAAAATTAATCTATGCTTTTAAGAGACCCATAACACTTAGAAATCATTTAAACTCATCATAAAAACCATTTTGGGTTGTAGACCAAATTTTGTTAGATTTTAGAGGTCAAAGTGCAAAATTTCTCATTTTTGACACTTAACAAATGTCTATGCTTCTAAAACTTTTTCTAAACATCATAAATGGTATCTTGAATACACAGACACATTCAAAATCATTACTAACTCTAATTAAATCCTTTTGGCCAAAATTCCATAATCATAGTTTAAAGCATAACTTGCCATATTTTGCAAAACGGTCCAAGCTAACACTTTTAATTATTCTTTTAAGCACCTAAGACACCAAAAATAATTTATACAATAATTATTAATGATTTTTACACATAAGAACAGTACCAAATAGCCCCTTTCAGAATCAAACGTTACCAATCAGTAGCCATAAGTTTCATTTCTAAAAGCTTTGAAAATCACATTTTTTTTTTATCTTTTCTAGTTACTAGTTTTTCCAAGATGCTAAAAATAATTTTTACAATAATTATTAGTAAATTTTACACATCTGAACAATACCAAAGAGCACCTTACAGATTTAAGTAATGTTAATCAGTATCCATAATTTTAATTTCTAAAAGCTTGGGAAATCACATTTTCAATCTTTTCTAGTTACTAGTTTTTCTCAAAAATTATTCTAAGACATAGAACACACTTGAAACTATTTTATCTCTGAGAACTTAAATATCAATGTCAAAACAGTAGCAAAACTAAATATTTGTGTTAATAGGTTATTAATCACTGAGAGATCATATTTCCACTCCTTGTGAGTTCCTAAATCTTTCAAAAATTATTTGTACATCCTAGAAACAAGATTCAAGCCTCAAAGTAAAATAAAACCAACTTCAAAACCCATAAGGCCGAAATGTGTGTGTGTTGAGATGTGTCCATGACAAAAATTTCCATTTAAGATAAAAGAGGCAAGCCTTGAGCTTTAGAGATTTAGGTGATGGCTAGAATCATAAATATGCCATGCAAATCTCATTTTTAATCTTTATCATTATAAGGTGATGACTTGGAAATATAAATATGATGTGCAAAACTTGAAATATAAATATGAGGATGCAAGTTCATTTTTAAGTCTTCAAGGTTTGGGTGATAACTTGAAATTTAAATATGATATGCAAGACTTGGAATTTAAACATGAAAATACAAGTCCATTTTCTTATCTTTAAGATTTAAGGTGATAACTTGAAATTTAAACATGATATGCAAGGCTTGGAATTTAAACATGAAATGCAAGAGCTTGAAACATAGACATGAATGCAAATCCACTTTTATATCTTATTAAGCTCCAAACTCAAGACTTTCTAAAGAATAAAACTCTTTAACCCCAATTAATCTTAACAATATGGAAGTGCTTTAGAGTCCCTCAATACTATAATTCCAAGAACCTCATTTCTTGAACTCATCATCAAGCTCAAAAAGAAAAACCAAAGAAAACCAACAAACATTCCATTTCTCATATTCTTTTGAAACCAAAAATCAAGTCTTGAGCTTTAGAGGTCAAATATATGATGGCTTCATAACCAGCATCAAGAATCCTCGTTATCAAGCCATGGTCTTGACCATCAACTAACAAAAAACCAAAAAGAAAAAAAGAAAAAGAAAGAAGAATAAAATAAAATCCTTACCAAGAGTATTTCTTGTTTGCAAAGAGAAAAATTGATCTTTTGTAAAGAAATGCGAAGAAAAAATCTTCTCTTGGAGCTAGGAATGGATTCAGCCAAAGGGAAAAGAAATGGAACGAGGATTTTTCTTGTGTTCTTGTGTTTGGAAGTGGAAAGGATAGGTGTTTGGAAGTTGATCTATGGTGGAGATGTGGTGATTTGAGGTTGAGAGCTTGGGTGGAGGTTAGGAATGGAGTATCTTGAAGGTGGAGGAGGAAAAAGAAGAGAACTTTGAGTTTAGAGAGAAAAAAAGAGTTTTTTTTACCAAACTTGGTGAGCAAGACTACAACAAAAAAGCAAATGGTAAGGAATAAGAGTTTGTGAGTGTATTGGTGTTAAAAAAAAAATTAAACTATGAGGGTGAAATAGGGGGAGGAGTCTGCGCCATGTAGGGCTTTTTAGGGTGGAAATTTTCATGTTTCATGTGTATTAGAATATGGATTAGACATAGGTTTAATTAGGTAATAGGTTAGGAATTGGTAATTAAGAGTTTGGGTTAGTTGTAACATCTTAATATTTAACTCAATACGCCTAGGACGCATTTAAGTTAATTATTAGTTATTACTTTTTTGTTCCAGTCTTTTACTCAAAACTTCTTTAAAATAGGGGGAGGAGTCTACAGCCATGTAGGGCTTTTTGGGGCGGAAATTTTCATGTTTCATGTGTATTAGGATATGGATTAGACATAGGTTTAATTAGGTAATAGGTTAGGAATTGGTAATTAGGAGTTTGGGTTAGTTGTAACATCCTAATATTTAACTCAATATGCCTAGGACGCATTTAAGTTAATTATTAGTTATTATTTTTTTGTTCCAGTCTTTTACTCAAAACTTCTTTAAAATACTTTAGCAAAAATATGGGTAAATTTTTTTAAAAAACTTAAATACCAAAACATGAGCCGCGCATACTAAGTCACTATTGTCAATCCCTTGTCTACATAAGAGAAATAAAACAAGTCACAGATAAACGTAAAATATAATCACGGCCTATTATATAGCAAAGAATATATCAAATCTATATTAAGATAGCGACGTCCTATAAACATAAAGGACTTCAATACATATCCATCAATAGAATATAAACTGATAACTAGGATGCAATCACTCTAAAAGCAGATATCCAAAGGAAAACTATCTCCATTAAATCGCTTATATATAACATAGCTCCTCGTCTACGTCTTAGATGAAGTCACGAACTACACCATTATCCTTGTCTAGAGACGACACGGAAAAGAAGAGGGATGAGAAACTTATACAAGAATCTCAGTAGGGCTTCCCAACTCTAATACAAGTGTCATCGTCATCATCCCTAGGAACCTCGGGTTTCATTATGAAAATAGTTGACATATATATAACGTTCATTTATTAAGTTCTAAATACTATTAGCTGAGGCCCAAATCTTTTAGCATGAATCTTAATGTCATGAATACAACATACTAATCATGAATGCATGTCAATATCATGTACAAAATATCATGGAATTTATAAAACAATGCATATGATATAAAGAACATAAAAAATCATGATCATCATTCTTATAGGTGACTTAAACTCCTTATTCTCTTTTTCTTGGGGGCCTCCCTATATTCTCTCTTTTCTCGAGAGTTCTAGGTCATGAGCTCATACCTCACTAATCGTCACTAGTGTAATCTTATCCCTTTTGATAAGTTAGATTCCCAACTCTTAAGGTACGGGATAGGGGTCATTAAGATCACCTTTCATAACCTTTAATTCAAGGAGTCTAAAGGATCACTTCCTATTTGGATCACCTCTCATAACCTTTAATTCGGGGAGTCTAGAGAATCATTTCCATGTGTCTTATGTCACCTTTAATATTGGCATATCATGTAGAGATGCAAACATGAGCATATAATCATGAAATATATATTCACAAGCATGTCCTTAGTCAACAGCTTATACCAATACCATGCTCCTAGCCAATATGCCAGAATTCAAGGACCGGACTCAGCTAATACACATACCGTGCTCAACAGGAACTATTCTGTAACACGCTAATATTTAACTCAACATGTCTAGGATGTATTTAAGTTAAGTATTAGTTATTACTCTTTTGTTTCAATTTTTGATTTAAAACTTCTTGAAAAATACTTTAGTGAAAATATGGGTAAATTTTTTTTGAATTTTAAATACCAAAACGTGAGCCACGCATACTAGATATCTAACATCATTTATCTTGCCTGCGTAAGAGAGATGTTAGAAACAAATAGCAGATAAATACATAATACAACCATGGCATAACATAACTCAAATAATAATAACATATCAATTACTGTATCATAATGGTGATGTCTTGTAAACTTAAGGACATCAATATATATCCATTAATAGAATACAAACTTATATATGAAATACGATCACTCTAAAGGCAAATATCCAAAGAAAAGTTATCTCCGTAGCTCTTCATCTAGTCTCAAGGTAAATCACGAACTACACCATCATTCATGTCTGGAGACGACACGGAAAAGAAAAAGGGATGAGAAACTTATACAAGAATCTCAGTAGGGCTTCCCGACTCTAACACAAGTGTCATCATCATCGTCCCCAGGAACCTCGGGTTTAATTATGAAAATGGTGAACATATATATAAGGTTCATTTAATAAGTTATAAATACCATTAGCCGAGACTCGTATCTTTTAGCATGAATCTTAATGTCATGAATGCAACATATTAGTCATGGATGCATGTCAATATCATATACATAATATCATAAAATTCATAAAATGATGCATATGATATAAAGAACATCATGATCATCATTCTTACAGGTGACTTAAACTTCTTTATTCTCTTTTCCTTGGGGGCCGCCCTATAATTCTCTCTTTTCTCGAGAGTTCTAGGTTATGAGCTCATACCTTACTAATCGTCACTAGCGTAATCTTATCCCTTTTGATAAGTTAAATTCACGACTCTTAAGGTACGGGATAGGGGGCATTAGGATTACATTTCATAACCTTTAATTCGAGGAGTCCAAAGGATCACTTCCTATTTGGATCACCTCTCATAACCTTTAATTCGAGGAGTCTAGAAGATCATTTCCATGTGTCTTATGTCACCTTTAATCTTGGCATGATATATGAGATGCAAACATAAATAACTTCATCATTTCAATATTTCATGCTCATAAACTTCATGAGCTTATGCATCTCAATGAATCAAACATAACCATAACATGCCGTAATTCAAATCACATAAACATGTATCATATTTCATTGCATATATCCATAAGCCATATAAATCTCAATATATGAACATAGCCATCACAAGATATCAATTATATTCATCTCATCAAATTATCAATATTTACGTTTAAGTCCCAAAGAGTCAAATCACAATTTCTCAAAGGTTACGGGTCAAAACATAATTACCCCTTTTTAACATCTACTCATAAATTAAAGACCTTTAACTTTAAACAATACATTTCAAGAGACATATAACTATCAGAAACCGTTCAAACTCATCATAAAAACCTTTTAGGGCCATAAACTAAATTTAACATATTTTAGGGGTCAAAATACAAAGTTACTTATTTTTGACACTTATCAAAAGCCAATACTTCTAAAACTTTCTCTAAACATCATAAATGGTATTCTAAACACATATACACATCAGATATCATTATTTACTCTAATTAAAATCCTTTGAATCAAAGAATTAGATAATTGATAGTTTAGGACACAACTTTCCACACTTTTATGAATCGGTCAAATCTAATACTTGTAATTATTCTTTTCAACCTCTAAGATACCAAAAATAATTTATACATCAAATACTAATAATTCTAATGTATATAAACCATAAGATCAGTATCAAATTAGTGAGGAATTAATCCAGAAAATTCATTGTCTAAAGCTTTATAAAATTACTATTTTGATCCTTTCTAATTATTAGTTTATCTCAAAAATGATAAAAACAATTCTTACATCAATTATAAGTAATTTGTACACATTCAAACCTTATAAAATATTATTCTACCCATTTTATTTAAGTCAGGTCAGTAACATAATTTTTAAATCAAAAAGCTTGAGAAAAGTACAATCTTTAACATCTTCGGATTTCTAACTTTAACAAGAATTATTTAAGTAATTTAAAGACAAGATCAAAGCCTTAAAGATAAAATAAACGAATCTTAATACCAAGAACATCAAGAGGCTGAAATTAACTTAATTTAAGTATAAGAATTCCTATTTAAGATTAAAGAGGTAAGTTTTGAGCTTTTAGAGATTTAGGTGATAGCAAGAATCATAGATATGCTATGCAATCCATTTTTAATCTTTATCATTATAAGGTGATAACTTGGAAATATAAACATGATATGTAATACTTCAAATATAAATATGAAGATGCAAGTTTATTTTTAGGTCTTCAAAGTTTAGTGATAACTTGAAACATAAAATGCATTACTTGAAATTTAAACATGAGAATGCAAATTCATATTATTATCTTAAAGATTTAAGATGATGACTTGAAATTAAATATGATTATGCAAGGCTTGGAATTTAAATATGATGTGCAAGAACTTGAAACATAAATATGGATGCTAGTTCATTTTTATATCTTGTTAAGCTTAAAACTCAAAACTTAGTAATTCCTTTATTAATCTTTTAACATCAAGAATTAAACAAGGGCTTTAGAGTTCATTTAAATGATAGATTCACAACCACCACCATGATTCCTCATCATCAAGCCATGGTCATTATCAAATCATAAAAATTGAAAATATAAAGAAAGAACAAGAGAAAGAACATGAAATAAAATCCCTACCAAGTTGTTTCTTATTATCAAAAGATAATGCTTGATCTTTAGAGAAGTTAGGAGAAGAAAATATGTCCTTGATATGTCCTTGAAATTCAGCCAAGAGTAGAGCAAATGGAGGAAGGATTTTTCTTGTGTTTTTGTGTTTGATAATGGGAAGGTTATGTGTTTAGGAGTTGATTTACGGTTGGAATGTGTATGCTTGAGGTTTAGAACTTGATTAGAGGTTGGGAATGGAGTCTCTTGAGTGTGAATGAGGAAGAAGAAGAAAGCTTGAAGTATTGAGAGAATTAGAGAACTTGGAGTAAGAAAACTATC
Organism: Dalbergia cochinchinensis; assembly: GCA_031216125.1. Lineage (NCBI taxonomy): Eukaryota > Viridiplantae > Streptophyta > Magnoliopsida > Fabales > Fabaceae > Dalbergia > Dalbergia cochinchinensis. The sequence continues at coordinate 14,154,668 of CM062374.1, read as the reverse complement.
AAGAAAATGCTAAGGCTAGGAATGTTTGTGTGTGCATTTAGGCAATGGAAGAGCTCATATTTATAGGCCAAGGAGGGCTGTATGGCAGCTGCCTTGTGGCTGGAAAAAAATGGAGTTTTTAGTTCATTTTCAATTAAAGAAAACATGGAAAAAGAATGTTTTTATTCTTGTAATAATTTGGTTCATGCATAATGGATGAAAACACTAAAATATGATGCTAATGGGAGACATTGTTACTGTTCACATCATGGCTGAAATGGGTGGGTTTTCTTTTGAATAAACATAGCCAAAAATAATGCAAAAGAAAGCTAAAGGTATGGTGTTATGGTTGGATATGTTTCTTTGTTGGAAAAACAATTAAAATATGGTGAAAAGGAGACAAGTTGGCCATTGGTTTCTGATTCCTTTAGGATCAGATTGGTAATGTTTTACAAGTGGTAAATCATGTATTAGATGTGCATTTACTTAGGTAAAAGATTAGGAATTGATAGATTAGTGAAAATGGTAAAAGGTTAAGTGTTTAGGTCAATACAAGATGAGGTAAAAAGAGAAATTATATACTAGTAAATGAGGTTAATTTCAAATGAGTAAAAAATTAATTTGTAATATAGGTTCTAAACTTAGGATAAGAAAATGTAAATGTACAATATTTTACCTAAACCGAAATCTTAACTTTGATCTCAATTATCACTAATTTTATAAGCTTTCATAATTAAGGAAAGATAATTTAATTTTACCTTAGGTAATTTTAGACTCTAATTACCTCAGTAATTATTTTTTACCTTGGTAATTAATTTTAAACTAAGGTTAATGAATAAAATCAATTTGAGTTCAAATAGAGCTTTAATACTATCTTAATTACACAAGTAAACCTATTTATCACAACTAGGGGTAGAAAGGTAATTTCACATAAAAACTCCCTGTGAGTACTGGACAATCTCAAATCATACTTAAAATAGTCATTTTGAACCTTTGGGTGAAAACCGAATTCAAAGATTATATATTTCATGAAAAATTACTGCAGGGGTAAAATGGTAATTTTACTTACAATAAAAATTGAGAATTGAGATTTTTACCTCTAAGGCACATATAATCCCCATCAAGCATAAAATTAACCCCTCAAAGATAATTTAGATTGGTTATCCTTGATTTCTAGGTAAAAATGACCTCAGGGGTATTTTGGTCATTTTACACGTATAGAAAAATCGGGGTTTGCGACTTTCGCACAAATCGCTAATCAAGTCTCCTATGATATTTCTCTAATGTCATATTCCTTTGTTGAGGATTATTTGACCTCAAATTACGTGTAAAAATTACCTAGGGGCATTTTGGTAATTTTTACATAGCAGTAAAAATTGGGGCGTTACATATTCAATATACTAGAGATCGTTACTTAACATATGCTTGTCTTACTACTCAACATCATAATAATTCATTCTCCCAAAGAAATGAAAATAAAATAAAATTAAGGAAAGAAGAATCAAATAATAATAATAAATATAATAAAAGGAGAGTAAAATTTTAGGAAAAATTAATTTTGGCTTGATAGCTGTTAGCTACGCTGGCGTATCCCCTGGTACATTGAGGAACTCAAAGCCACGTCGTTCTCAAGAAAATATTCTTTGGTTGATTGATTTTATTCTCTTTGAAAGGAGATAAAGAATATCAAACTGTTGGCCAACAATATTAAGCATCAATAGAAGGTAAGTTAAATCAGTGTTGCAGAATACATGTAGATATATGATGATAGACAAAACAACATATGTAACGTTCGATCATACAATCTTCAGTTATAATAACAATTTCCAGTATAACATCATCATATGTAGTATTTAGTGCGAAACATATAGAAAAATAATTAAGATTCGATGGTGTATCCCCTAAAGAATGCTATTGTAACGCCCCAATTTTTACTGTCATTAGAAATTACTCAATTACCGAATTATCGTAGGTAATTATTACATAAGATTTGAGGCCGAACAATCCTCAATAAAGGAATATAACATTAGAAGAGAGGTTAGGAACGATTCATGCGAGAGTCGCAAATCCGAATTTCAGACGTATAAAATGACCAAAATGCCCCTGAAGTTATTTTACTCAGAAAATGAGGATCGTGGGCCCCACCTATTCTCAAGGGGATATTTTGAGGATAATAAGGGATTGTTTGTGTTATGTGTGTTAATAGAGCAGAAGGATCTCAATTTTGAGTTCCGACGCGCGAAATGACCAAAACGCCCCTGTGGCTGTTTTAACTCCGATGCGTGCCGACCGAGCCCGAACCTCACTAAAATGTTTTAAAATGTGTTTTTAAGCCATGATTAACCATTGGTTAAGCTCGGGTGGCCTCGGGCAATTTTTAAGTGAAAGTACGATTTTGCCCTATTTTTGGGCGCTTTGCGAATTTCGGGATTTTTGATTCGTATGTCAAACCTAAGCAATATTAGGCTCAAATTAAAGCTTATTAAATTCTAAATATTAATCTAGAGTCAAAATTATGTATTTAGATTGATTAGAACCCAAAATTGCTCAAAAACACCCAAATTGCTTACTAATTCACTTAAACCCTTAACTGTAAATTCTCTAAATTACATGAATACCTTGCCTACACCTAAATAATGCATGGAACACACAAATTTCACTTCTTTGGGCTGTAATGGACGAAATTATTGATGCCATTATGCAGCTGAATTATTGCCAAAAGTTGCACTAAAACAAAATGCCAAAATGTCACCATATGAGACATAATTCCTTAATTTCATACAACTTTGTCTAAAATGATTTTTCCTCCCTTATTTCTCCTGCAAAATTCCGTCCACTACCTCATCATTTTGGCCAATTAGAAGCCTCAAAATCTTCTATAAATAGGCTTGCTTAAGTGGTCTTGGAATGCTTGGTTCATAACTAGTTTTTAGGAGCACCAAAAACTTTCTTTCTTCCTCCTCTTTGGCTGAATTCTTTCTTCAATTTTTCAAAGAGATTTTGTTTCATTTCACTTCAAGAAACCAAGTTCTCTTCCTCTTCTTCAACTCAGATTAGGTAGGGAGTAGTTTCTAAATTTATTTCTATGCTTTGAGGAGTTGTGTTTTTAGCTCAAAATGATGAAATTATGAACTTGCTTTAGCTTTTCATTTTGGTTTTCCTCTTCAATTTTTCTTTAACCAATTCAACCATATGGCCTAGGTGGAACTAAGATGATGGCTTGATGATGAGGACCTTGAGGGTGGGTTGTAAATCCATCACAAGTTAGGCCTCTAAAGCTTGAAAATTCCACTTGATGCAAAACTTTAAAGAATAATGCTTTATGATGCTAAAACAAAGATTTTTAGTTTAGAACTTGAAAGATGTATTTTTTCCTTTTTATGTTTTATTTCTTGTTAAGATATGTATTGGGTTGAATTTATAATTCTTTTAAAGTCTTGAAGGAGCTCTAGTAAAGAAACAAAATGAATTTGCATCCATGATTAAGTTTATGCTTTGCATAACCATGTTTACCTTCTATGTCATCACTAAATTTTCAAGAATGAATAAATGAACTTGCATTTCTCATGTTTAAATTCCAAGCTTGTATCTCATGTTTATGTTTCAAGTCATCACTTAATCTTTCAAGATAATAAAAAGGTTGCATCTCATATTTAATTTATGCTCTCACTATATTTTATAATGGCTAAAAGAATCAACGCATGGCATGTTTATTTTATGCCATCACCTAACGATCCTAGAGCTCAAAGACTTGCCCATGTATCACAAGCAAAGAAATATGATTATTGGAGTTAAAGAATTTATTCTTTAAAAAGTCTTGAGATTGGAGCTTAAAAAGATGTAATAATAATATTCTCTTCTCCCTCTACTGGTCCTGTGCGGACTACCGCCGCTCCGGTTTCTTAATATTCTCTTCTCCCTGTCCTGTGCGGACTACCGCCGCTCCGGTTTCTTAATATTTTCTTCTCCCTCTCATCGGTCTGTATGGATTACCGCTCCAGTTTCTTGTATCATGTTTATATTTCAAGTTCTTGCATCATGTTTAATTTTTAAGTCATCACCTTAAATCTTAAAGACAAAGAAATGGAATTGCATATCATGTTTATAATTCCAAGCTATCACCTTATAAAGATAAGATTAAAATAAGGTTGCATAGCATGTTTATAATTCTAAGATGTCACCTAAATCTCTAAAGCTCAAGACTTACTCCTTTTATCTTAAGTGAGAATTTTAATTGTGAAGATCCTCCCAAATTTGACAAAAGAACTAGTTTCTAAATGAGTTTTAAGGCTTTGCAAGGATTTTACAGGGAACTAGTATTTTATATGCACTTAAAATATAATTCTATGTAATTCCATGAGGTTCATGATTCGCCACTGATCCGAGTTTAGTATCAATGTGTGATAATGATTTGATATGATTGAAGTTGTGATAATTATGGTTTATTGTTAAGAGAATGATTCATAATTGGTTTAGTAACTAATTAGTTCTATAATTGATAATTCTATGTAAGGATTGGATGCTTATTAAGTACTTGATATCATTGAATGATTTCTGGCTTGCATGTTATAGTTGCTGTTGCAAATAATGAGAATGCTTGTACATGAAATGTTCTTTATTATGTAAAATTTACCTTTGTTGCTAAAAGAAAGTGTATCATTGTAAAAGTGTAATTTGGAAAGGTTCGGCTAAGGAAAGACTTGGTATTTAAGCGTGTCCATTGTGACCCACCTCTCTTCCTGGGAATCTCCCATATGCATGATTACAGCTTGATATATATTATTCTAGCTTAAGACTATAAATGAGAAAATGTTATGATGTTTATGAATTGTATTATGATATAACATGCAAAGATTTAATGATGACTTAAACTTATAAGAAAATGATCCTTTGGAACCATCAGACTATAGGTGGTGAAAAGGTGATTTTAGCCCCTAACCCGTTCTCTCAAAAGGGTAGAGTCGGGACTTTAGCTTATCAAAAGGGATAAGTATATGCTAGTGACGACTAGTAAAATATGAGCTCATAACCTAAATTACTCCCAAAAGGGTGGAGTATAGGGTGGCCCAAGGAAAATAATGATGATGATAAGATTTTAAGTCATCAAAGGCACTAAAGAAATGAAATATGTGCACTGTGTCCATGTGTAGCTAATATTATATGACGTTCTTTTATGCATGTTATTTTGATAATGATGATGAGGAATATGATGTAATGATAAAGGAAATGTTCATTGTAAATATGACATGTTAAGAATAAGATGCATTATAAGACGATGATTAAAAATTGACGAACCTCGGTTAAGTATTTGTCCGAACTTAAAATGAATCTTTGCATGCTCACTATTTTAGAATAATCCCGAGGTTCCCGGGACTTTGATGATGACATCAGAGAAGGAGGTACCCTACCGAGAATTCTTTAGCAAGATTCTCACTCCCTTTCTTTATTTCCGTCATTGTCTCCAGATTCAAATGGCGACATTCGCCCTGCTCGTTGATACCCCTACTTGGGAATTCCACTATGATCCTGCATCGTCGTATCATTTTGAAGGAGGTGCTAGATTAGTGTTTTTATTTACATAGGTCGCCCATTTGCACATCCTGTCCCTAGTTATCGATTTTCTCCTACTTCTCCCTATGGCGATGAAATGGTTTTCGAACATGCACGCCCACTTGATGAAAGGATGTTTCGTTCTTATCCCCCTTCATCTGCTGTCCATGGATTTCCGCAGTATGTTCTGGAGACCAGATATTCTCAAACCGATCCTTCAGAGGACACTCCTACTCATGTATATTCTCGAGAGCTCTGCTCCTACTCCCACACGTAAGAGAGGGTAGTGAGGAAACAGCTTGTTCAGCCGAGGTTAGCGAGAAGGTCAGCCCATGCGACCCCACTGGTGCATCTCGTGTGTCCTGGCCCCGAGGAGCTCATCATGGATCGGATTTATTCCCTATTTCCAGGACGGTGGCCATAGAAGGTTCTTAGTAGATTTATGTGTGATCATGCACCCTAGTTTTAGGATAACCTTCCCGACTTATGGAGTTATCTAGTTTAGGGGCATGTATTTCCTTAAGTATATTTTCTTTTATGGGTTTGCATAAGATAATGATGTATGAACATAACCCACCCTTTGAGTGAGGTTATTGTATGTAAATATATGCTATAATGTGCTTATGAATGTTATATGATGGAGCCTAAGTGATATGATGTGATATATTCTTAAACGTCTTATTATACCCCGCTTACTGCTCACGTTGTAGTCGGCTCATGTTTTTAATTATGTGTCTAAAAAAAAACTGGCTCGTAACTTCTCTAAGTATTTCCAAATTATCAAGAAAGAACTAAAGCAAGGAGTATAGTCTAGTCATTAATCGATTCAACCTAGGTGTATCTGGTTAATTACTAGTGTGTTACATTTTGGTATCAGAGCAGTTCGATTCTCATGGAGCCTGAGGATTGGACTAGCTATGCTTCTAAAGCATAATACGTTAGTAACGCCATGTGTAGATGATTATCATTTGGATGAGCTTGAGGATTAGAAATACATGACTCTTGTGATGTTGAAAGTGCCATGGTAACTTGCTCACTTTGCATGGAATATTGGGCCCGATCACCTCTGTTGCTGTTTTGTGTGTATAGGGACCAATGGCACGCCGACAACGGACTAGGAGCGCAAAGACGTAATAATCAAGGCAACGAGACACCTCAAGCACTCCGCGACGTAGCAAGGACCATGAGAATGATGATGGAACGAATGGATCAGGATCGTCAAGCCAATATGAATCAGGGACATGAGATTCCTGGACATGCCTGCTTCCGGGAGTTTCGTAAGGCAAACCCACCAGTTTTCAAGGGGACACTGAATCCAAATATTGCAGATGAATGGATTCGGAATATTGAGAAGGTCTTTGTTGTAGTCCCATGCTCGGAGGAGCAAAAGGTCACCTTCGCTACTCATATGCTTGAAGGTGATGCCGGTTTCGTGGACGGGTGTTCAAGACTCCTGGAGACGACCGACATGGACATTGATTGGGAACTTTTCAAGGTCCATTTTTATGAAAAGTACTTTCCAGTCAGTTAGAAATGCCAAGGACATTGAACTCATGCAAGTTGTCCAGGGAATATGAATGTGGCCCAAAGACATCGCCAGATTTGAAGAACTCATTAAGTTCTCAAGAATGTACCAAGGAAATCCTGATGAGTACTGGAAATGCATTAAATACGAGTCGTGGTTGAAGGCGGAACTTAATGTGGCAGCTTGCACATTTGGAGATTAGGATTTCTCTACCCTAGTTAACAAATGTTGGATTATTGAAGAAGGTCGAGAAAACTAAACACCCCAAAGTCGATAATATTACCAAAAAGTTGACACCTCAAGGTCGCTAGCTCAAGAGGCGAGTCGACCTCCATTTCCCCTCAATCAAGACCACAAGGGACACAAAGAAATTTTTAACAAGGAAGGCCAAACAACAACAATCGCTATAATAACAACCGCTACAACAATAACCCCAAGAATAATCACAACAACAACAATAACAACAATAAAGGAAAGCACCACAAAGAGGTCCAAAGAAGACCTCCACGGCTGCGCCATCCATGGAATGTCCCAAGTGCGGCAAGAATCATGGGAGCATGCCATGTCGAGCCGAACAAACGTGGTGCTATCGGTGTGGAAAACCAGGTCATTACTCCCGAGAATGCACTGAAAGAAACCCGCCAACCCCCAATCCCAAGCCGCAATACCAGGAAGGGTATTTATCGTTAATGTCAAGAAACAACGAAGTCACGAAATCTCGTGGAAGGTAAGGGTAATATGCATGGTAAAGACTTAATTGTACTATATGATTCTGGCGCTTCTCATTCTTTTATCTCCCATTCATGTGTTAAAAGCCTTAATTTACCTATGACTGAGCTTCCTTTTGACCTTATTGTTTCTACCTGACCGAAAACCCGTTAGGACTTGTAAATGTTGTTTAGATTGTAGTTTTATTATAGATAATAGATCCTTTGTTTTAGATCTTATTTGCTTACCCATGCGAGGTTTAGATGTGATTCTTGGCATGGATTGGCTTGAGGCCAACCGTGTCGTTAAACTGTATGAGAAAACCATCACTTTTCTTCCTGCTCCTATTGAACCTAAGAAACCCATAAGTCTTTACATAGCTGTGGAAATGGATTGTGGTAAGGGTGAGAGTAAAGGTTACATTTTCTTAGCCGCTAGTGATGTAGACTTTGAGCAAAGTATCGATGAGATACCAATAGTAAGAAATTATCCTGAAGTATTTCCAGATGAGATACCAGAGTTTCCCCCAAGAGAGAGATAGAGTTTTCCATAGAATTGCTTCCGGGTGCAGGACCTATATCCATAGCCCCATACAGGATGTCCCCATTAGAATTGACCGAGTTAAAAACTCAATTGGAAGATTTATTGGAGAAAAAGTTTGTTAGGCCTAGTGCATCACCTTGGGAGCCCTGTGTTGTTTGTAAAGAAAAAGGATGGGAGTATGAGGATGTGTGTAGATTATCGGCAGTTGAATAAAGTAACGGTGAAAAACAAGTATCCTCTGCCTAGGATCGATGATTTGATGGACCAACTAAAAGGTGCGGTAGTGTTTTCTAAGATAGATTTGAGGTCAGGCTACCATCAAATTAGAGTGAGAGATGAAGACATACCTAAAACGGCCTTTCGCACTCGAGCACGGCCATTTTGAGTTTGCAGAATGTCCTTTGGGTTAACCAATGCTCCAGCTATTTTTATGGATTACATGAATAGGATCTTTCGGCCCTATTTAGATCAGTTTGTAGTTGTCTTTATAGATGACATTCTCATATATTCTAAGACCCATGAAGAGCATGAATGCCACCTGACCATAGTACTGGAGATCTTGTAGGTAAATAAACTCTATGCCATGATTTCCAAGTGTGAGTTTTGCATGGATAAGGTGCAATTTTTAGGGCATGTAGTATCTAAGAAAGGAATTGTCAGAGATCCTAGTAAGGTAGAAGCGGTAGTAAACTGGGAAAGACCAACCATCAGAATCAAGTAAGGAGCTTTTTAGGTTTAGCCGGTTATTACTGTCGATTTATCAAGGGATTTTCCCAGATTTCCTACCTTTGACCAAGTGACTAGGAAGAACACCCTTTTCATGGACCCCCCAGTGTGAAAAGAGCTTTCAAGAGTTAAAACACAAGCTAACCTCTACCCCTGTTTTAGTGTTACCCGACCCCAATGTGCCTTTCGAGGTGTATTGTGATGCTTCGAAAAAGGGTTTAGGTTGTGTATTGATGCAAGATAGGCAAGTGGTGGCCTATGCATCAAGACAACTCAAGCCACATGAGGCAAACTACCCTACCCATGACCTTGAGTTAGCTGCCGTCGTGTTTGCTCTAAAGATTTGGAGACACCATTTATATGGAGTTAAGTTTGAGGTGTTTTCTGATCACAAGAGTTTGAAATATCTCTTTGATCAAAAAGAGCTAAACATGAGGCAAAGGCGATGGATGGAGTTCTTGAAAGATTATGATTTTGGATTGAATTACCATCCTGGTAAAGCTAATGTAGTAGCTGATGCTTTGAGTAGGAAGTCCTTACAAGTGTCCCGATTGATGGTGAAGGAGGTTGAATTGATTGAGCAATTTAGGGACTTAAACCTAGGAATGACTTTGACCACTAAGGGCATCAGAGCTTGTCATCTTAGAGTGACAAGTGAGTTCAAAGAAAGGATTGTTCAAGCTCAAGGGGATGATGCTGAGTTTCAAGAGACTTTAGGGGCAGTGAAGGCAGGAAAGTTGATAGGTTTTACCCAAGGAATGGACGATTTGTGGAGGTTTAAAGGTCGAATATGTGTACCTGCTAGTGGTGGCCTCCGAAAGGATATTTTGGAGGAAGCCCATAAGAGCCATTTTATCCTTCATCCTGGTGCCACCAAGATGTATCAAGATTTGAAGAAGATGTTCTGGTGGCCTGGAATGAAGAAAGATGTGTGCACATGGGTGAGTAAGTGCTTGGTGTGTCAAAAGGTGAAGATTGAACACCAAAACCCGCCTGGAATGCTGCAACCTTTGTCGATCCCTGAGTGGAAGTGGGATAGTATCTCCATGGATTTTGTGACTGGATTACCGAGGACCCAAATGAATCATGATACCATATGGGTAATCGTGGATCGATTGACGAAGTCAGCCCACTTTTTACCTATTAAGGTGACTTATTCCTTGGATAGGTTAGCACAATTATATATTCAGGAGATTGTAAGGTTACATGGGGTGCCGTCGACGATAATCTCGGAGCCGGCTGGCTGGTGTACGTCACGATTTTGGGGAGCCTTTCAAAAGGCATTTGGTTCAAAGCCGTGTCTAAGCACGGCCTATCACCCCCAAACAGACGGTCAATCTGAAAGAACTATCCAAACCTTGGAGGATATGTTAAGGGCATGTGTTTTAGATCAAAGGGGAAGTTGGGATAAGTACCTGCCATTGATTGAATTTGCATATAACAACAGTTATCATGCAAGTATCGGTATGGCACCGTATGAGGCCCTCTATGGACGGAAATGTCAATCTCCCTTATGTTGGTATGAACCCGGATATTGTGAGGGAAACAACAGAACAAATCAAGAAGATTAGGATAAGATTCTTATCGCTCAAAGTTGATGAAAAACTATGCGGACAAGCAAATAAAACCGCTAGATTTTCAAGAAGGGGACCACGTGTTCCTAAGGATCACCCCCACCACTGCATAGGCCGAGCAATAAAAGTAAAAATTGAGCCCCAGATTTCTTGGTCCGCTTGAAATCCTTACCAAAGTAGGACTCAGAGCTCACCGTATAGCCCTACCCCGAGTCTATCCAACCTTCATGATGTTTTCCATGTCTCTCGCTTAAGAAAGTATCAATCGACCCGAGTCATGTACTAGAGCCGTAACATGTACAATTAAGAGATAACGACATTTAACTTACTACCCACGAGAATCGTCGACCGAGGAGTTAAGCAAGTTATGAACAAGGTGTACCCTGGTCAAAGTAGCATGGGGACAGGGTGAAACCAAGAACTTACATGGGAGCTGGAAGCAAACATGAAAGCACAATACCCCGAAGTTGTTCTCGGTAACGAATTTCCGGGTGAAATTCTTTTAAGGAGGGGAGTAATGTAACGCCCCAATTTTTACTGTCATTAGAAATTACTCAATTACCGAATTATCGTAGGTAATTATTACATAAGATTTGAGGCCGAACAATCCTCAATAAAGGAATATAACATTAGAAGAGAGGTTAGACACGATTCATGCAGAGTCGCAAATCCCGAATTTCAGACGTATAAAATGACCAAAATGCCCTGAAGTTATTTTACTCGAAAATGAGGATCGTGGGCCCCACCTATTCTCAAGGGGATATTTTGAGGATAATAAGGGATTGTTTGTGTTATGTGTGTTAATAGAGTAGAAGGATCTCAATTTTGAGTTCCGACGCGCGAAATGACCAAAACGCCCTGCGGCTGTTTTAACTCCGATGTGCGTGCCGACTGAGCCCGAACCTCACTAAAATGTTTTAAAATGTGTTTTTAAGCCATGATTAACCATTGGTTAAGCTCGGGTGGCCTCGGGCAATTTTTAAGTGAAAGTACGATTTTGCCCCTATTTTTGGGCAGTTTTGCGAATTTCGGGATTTTTGATTCGTATACCGAAACCTAAGCAATATTAGGCTCAAATTAAAGCTTATTAAATTCTAAATATTAATCTAGAGTCAAAATTATGTATTTAGATTGATTAGAACCCAAAATTGCTCAAAAACACCCAAATTGCTTACTAATTCACTTAAACCCTTAACTGTAAATTCTCTAAATTACATGAATACCTTGCCTACACCTAAATAATGCATGGAACACACAAATTTCACTTCTTTGGGCTGTAATGGACGAAATTATTGATGCCATTATGCAGCTGAATTATTGCCAAAAGTTGCACTAAAACAAAATGCCAAAATGTCACCATATGAGACATAATTCCTTAATTTCATACAACTTTGTCTAAAATGATTTTTCCTCCCTTATTTCTCCTGCAAAATTCCGTCCACTACCTCATCATTTTGGCCAATTAGAAGCCTCAAAATCTTCTATAAATAGGCTTGCTTGAGTGGTCTTGGAATGCTTGGTTCATAACTAGTTTTTAGGAGCACCAAAAACTTTCTTTCTTCCTCCTCTTTGGCTGAATTCTTTCTTCAATTTTTCAAAGAGATTTTGTTTCATTTCACTTCAAGAAACCAAGTTCTCTTCCTCTTCTTCAACTCAGATTAGGTAGGGAGTAGTTTCTAAATTTATTTCTATGCTTTGAGGAGTTGTGTTTTTAGCTCAAAATGATGAAATTATGAACTTGCTTTAGCTTTTCATTTTGGTTTTCCTCTTCAATTTTTCTTTAACCAATTCAACCATATGGCCTAGGTGGAACTAAGATGATGGCTTGATGATGAGGACCTTGAGGGTGGGTTGTAAATCCATCACAAGTTAGGCCTCTAAAGCTTGAAAATTCCACTTGATGCAAAACTTTAAAGAATAATGCTTTATGATGCTAAAACAAAGATTTTTAGTTTAGAACTTGAAAGATGTATTTTTTCCTTTTATGTTTTATTTCTTGTTAAGATATGTATTGGGTTGAATTTATAATTCTTTTAAAGTCTTGAAGGAGCTCTAGTAAAGAAACAAAATGAATTTGCATCCATGATTAAGTTTATGCTTTGCATAACCATGTTTACCTTCTATGTCATCACTAAATTTTCAAGAATGAATAAATGAACTTGCATTTCTCATGTTTAAATTCCAAGCTTGTATCTCATGTTTATGTTTCAAGTCATCACTTAATCTTTCAAGATAATAAAAAGGTTGCATCTCATATTTAATTTATGCTCTCACTATATTTTATAATGGCTAAAAGAATCAACGCATGGCATGTTTATTTTATGCCATCACCTAACGATCCTAGAGCTCAAAGACTTGCCCATGTATCACAAGCAAAGAAATATGATTATTGGAGTTAAAGAATTTATTCTTTAAAAAGTCTTGAGATTGGAGCTTAAAAAGATGTAATAATAATATTCTCTTCTGCCTCTATCGGTCCTGTGGACTACCGCCGCTCCGGTTTCTTAATATTCTCTTCTCCTCTATCGTCCTCATGCGGACTACCGCCGCAGGTTTCTTAATATTTTCTTCTCCCTCATACTGGTCTGTGCGGATTACCGCTCCAGTTTCTTGTATCATGTTTATATTTCAAGTTCTTGCATCATGTTTAATTTTTAAGTCATCACCTTAAATCTTAAAGATAAAGAAATGGAATTGCATATCATGTTTATAATTCCAAGCTATCACCTTATAAAGATAAGATTAAAATAAGGTTGCATAGCATGTTTATAATTCTAAGATGTCACCTAAATCTCTAAAGCTCAAGACTTACTCCTTTTATCTTAAGTGAGAATTTTAATTGTGAAGATCCTCCCAAATTTGACAAAAGAACTAGTTTCTAAATGAGTTTTAAGGCTTTGCAAGGATTTTACCGGGAACTAGTATTTTATATGCACTTAAAATATGATTCTATGTAATTGCATGAGGTTCATGATTCGCCATCGATCCGAGTTTAGTATCAATGTGTGATAATGATTTGATATGATTGAAGTTGTGATAATTATGGTTTATTGTTAAGAGAATGATTCATAATTGGTTTAGTAACTAATTAGTTCTATAATTGATAATTCTATGTAAGGATTGGATGCTTATTAAGTACTTGATATCATTGAATGATTTCCTGGCTTGCATGTTATAGTTGCTTGTTGCAAATAATGAGAATGCTTGTACATGAAATGTTCTTTATTATGTAAAATTTACCTTTGTTGCTAAAAGAAAGTGTATCATTGTAAAAGTGTAATTTGGAAAGGTTCGCTAAGGAAAGACTTGGTATTTAAGCGTGTCCATTGTGACCCACCTCTCTTTCTTGGGAATCTCCCATATGCATGATTACAGTTGATATATATTATTCTAGCTTAAGACTATAAATGAGAAAATGTTATGATGTTTATGAATTGTATTATGATATAACATGCAAAGATTTAATGATGACTTAAACTTATAAGAAAATGATCCTTTGGAACCATCAGACTATAGGTGGTGAAAAGGTGATTTTAGCCCCCTAACCCGCTCTCTCAAAAGGGTAGAGTCGGGACTTTAGCTTATCAAAAGGATAAGTATATGCTAGTGACGACTAGTAAAATATGAGCTCATAACCTAAATTACTCCCAAAAGGGTGGAGTATAGGGTGGCCCAAGGAAAATAATGATGATGATAAGATTTTAAGTCATCAAAGGCACTAAAGAAATGAAATATGTGCACTGTGTCCATGTGTAGCTAATATTATATGACGTTCTTTTATGCATGTTATTTTGATAATGATGATGAGGAATATGATGTAATGATAAAGGAAATGTTCATTGTAAATATGACATGTTAAGAATAAGATGCATTATAAGACGCATGATTAAAAATTGACGAACCTCGGTTAAGTATTTGTCCTAACTTAAAATGAATCTTTGCATGCTCACTATTTTAGAATAATCCCGAGGTTCCTGGGACTTTGATGATGACATTTGAGAAGGAGGTACCCTACTGAGAATTCTTTAGCAAGATTCTCACTCCCTTTTCTTTATTTCCGTCATTGTCTCCAGATTCAAATGGCGACATTCGTCTGCTCGTTGATACCCCTACTTGGGAATTCCACTATGATCCTGCATCGCTCGTATCATTTTGAAGGGAGGTGTGATTCGTGTTTTTATTTACATAGGTCGTCCATTTGCACATCCTGTCGCTAGTTATCGATTTTCTCCTACTTCTCCCTATGGCGATGAAATGGTTTTCGAACATGCACGCCCACTTGATGAAAGGATGTTACGTTCTTATCCCGCTTCATCTGCTGTCCATGGATTTCCAGAGTATGTTCCCGAGACGAGATATTCTCAAACTGATCCTTCAGAGGACACTCCTACTCATGTATATTCTGAGAGCTCTGCTCCTACTCCCACACGTGTAAGAGAGGGTAGTGAGGAAACAGCTTGTTCAAATGAGGTTAGCGAGAAGGCCAGCCCATGCGACCCGACTGGTGCATCTCGTGTGTCCTGGCCCCAGGGAGCTCATCAGTGGATCGGATTTATTCCCCTATTTCCAGGACAAAGGGCCATAGAAGGTTCTTAGTAGATTTATGTGTGATCATGCACCCTAGTTTTAGGATAACCTTCCCGGCTTATGGAGTTATCTAGTTTAGGGGCATGTATTTCCTTAAGTATATTTTCTTTTATGGGTTTGCATAAGATAATGATGTATGAACATAACCCACCCTTTGAGTGAGGTTATTGTATGTAAATATATGCTATAATGTGCTTATGAATGTTATATGATGGAGCCTAAGTGATATGATGTGATATATTCTTAAACGTCTTATTATACCCCGCTTACTCGTTCACGTTGTACTCGGCTCATGTTTTTAATTATGTGTTTAAAAAAAAAAATGGCTCGTAATTTCACTAAGTATTTTCAAATTATGAAGAAAGAACCAAAGCAAGGAGTAAAGTCTAGTCATTAATCAGATTCAACCTAGGTGTATCTGGTTAATTACTAGGGTGTTACAGCTATAACTGAAATATGTCAATATAATGTAACAACGCTCTCACTATACTTATATAATGAACAATAATGCAAGATTAATTAAGGGGTTAAATAAGTATAGAGTAAATTGAGAAATAATGAAAATTATTAAAAGTTGAATTGAGCCTAATGAATCAAATAACAGACATTCAAATATCTTCTTCATCTTCCTTGTTTTATTTTTGTTATTATTATTACTGTTGTTATTACTATTATTTTATTTTAACAATTCAACCAAACTAAAGAAACTACTTAATATTAGTGCAGCTAAAAATTTTAGTCAACTGTATATGTTTGTGTTTACCTATTTACTTATACTAACTTAAAGGACATTTCCCATTATTAATATTATCATCATCACCATTATTATTATTATTATTATTATTATTATTATTATTATTAAATCTTAGCTTCTAAATAGAGAATTTAACCCAAACTAAAAATATCCACAAGAAAACAATAACTAAACCAAGGAAAGATAATAAAATAAATAATAAGTAAATCAGTAAATGAAATTAAAAAAGAAAAAGAATCCTAGAGGCCTAGACTAATGTTTTCATGGACACATGACAAACTAAGGTTAGGGATTCTTATTTTCCCTTTTGTGGCCAGAACGAGAGATGGATTGTTCAAAGTGTCACACACACAAACATTTACACGGTTCCCTCTCTCATACACACACACACACACACACTCACACCTTAGTTTTCTCTCACACACCACACAAGCACAGAGAGAAAGAGAATGAGATTGAGAAAGAGAGAAAGGGAGAAGTGAGAGACAAAGAAAGAGAAGTCAAAGTCGAGCGGAGGGGGTAAGGGCCAGTGGCGAGAAGGGTGTCTCGCGGTAGGGAACTGTGGTGTTTCAAGGCGTGGAAGATAGTGGTGGTGCTTGGTAGAGATCAGAAGCGATGGCTTTGGAGGGGAGGTCGTGGCGATTTTGCAACGCGACAGAGAAGGGAGGTTGTGACCATTGAGGGGGGGCTGGTGCAAGCAACCCGCAGTGGCTGGGCGGATGTGCGCGGCTGCGTTTTATGGAGAGCAGAAGGCAGATCGGCGGCGTGGAGTGCATTGGAGGGGAAGGATGCAGTGGCTCACTAGCAGCGGGGATGAAGGTCCACCGGCCTTCTTTTTCTTGCTTCTATTTTCCCTTTTTTTTCATTTTTAAAAGAAATTGTGAATCTATGTTTGTTTATGATCTGGAATTGGATTTTTCAGGTGAGTTAGCAAGATGGAAGTGGTTGATTGTGTAGGAAGGAGGGTCGTGGTGGTTTTTTTTTGAGGTAAGGCCACGATGGTGAGGTGGAGGCCGTGACGAGGTCATGGCCCTCCTCTTCTGCTTCTGAGTTTTCTTTCCTTTTCCGATGATTTTTCTGAATTTGA
Organism: Dalbergia cochinchinensis; assembly: GCA_031216125.1. NCBI lineage: Eukaryota > Viridiplantae > Streptophyta > Magnoliopsida > Fabales > Fabaceae > Dalbergia > Dalbergia cochinchinensis. Next base: position 14,137,635 of record CM062374.1, on the reverse strand, counting down.
TTGTTATTGTTTGGTTGTGCTTGATCTTTGGCAAATGATGGTGGCCGGAACTGGTGGTTCACAGCCTTGGGGAGTGCCGATGGAAGGCCAAGAGAGAGGGAGAGCTAGAGAGAGATAGGGCTATAGGAGTAAAATGGAGGCAAGTGGCTCACGACTTTGATGGCAGCACCAGTGGTGGCAGCCGTGACCAGTGCTCATGGCGTTGTGACCGCCGGAATCGCCTTATCTGTAACTTTCATACATCTTTGTGTGTGTCTATATATATATGTATGTATTTTGTTTGGTTGTGTTTGGCTGTGAATGATTGAGCTTTGGTTTGTTTATTGTGACATTAAAACCGAAATTGTTTCCGGATTCAAATTGGTGATTGAGCCTGGTTTTGGGTTTAGATTGGTTATTGAGGATGGTACTGATCATGTTAGGTGTTTAGAAATGGTTTACTATGTATGCATGTGTATGATTTGTGATCTAATGACAAGGGAATAAGATTAGAGCCAGAAAACAAAGACCAAGAAAGAAATACCAAACACTACTGGCTTTTCTTTTTCTTATTTCCCCAAATCTCAGCTTTTGTAATTCTTCCCCTATTCTTCACGATCTCCCCAAAATGAGGCAATTTTTCTCTCTTTAAAATGAAGATAGTGATAAGGATGAAATAATGATGTCACCTTCCCTGAAGTTGTTTTTGTTGATTAATGTTCCATGCCTTGCAGGAGAGCCAGTGGACTTGTTATCCACGTCTCAATCTTGCCCATCCTTGCAGTGAATGGGGAGTGCAGGGGATGGGAAAGAAATGTTATGTCTTCTCACATGACTTCAGATCACAAGCATATGAGTGTGCGTGACAGTGCTATGTGGACCACATACACTGAATTAACTATACTTAAACCCAAAAATATGTTGTTGTTATTATTATTATTATTATTATTTCAAACAATACAATTCTCTCATCAAGGCAGTACATTCATTAATTCACTAGAGATGTCAAACATTTTCATAAAATTACAAAATTTTACAAGTGGGGTATTTAGAGTGTTGGACTTTAAAATATCTAAAATTTAATTCAAAATTCTAAGATTTAGCAGGATAATAAATTTAAAACAGTTCAATTGTTCTAGGATAGTATCCTCTAGCAAGTCTATTCCATTTCTTATTTATGTTAAAAAGTAAAAGTTCTAAAAAAAATTCGATCAATATATAGGAACATATATCAAAGTACTATTTGCATCCTAAAAAATTTAGCTCAAAAATCATAGATTAAATATGGTAACTAAAATAATAAATTTCAAGTGTTTCAAGAAACTAAGTCATTAGCATGACAGTTTCTTTTTGGAATTATTAAAAATAGTAAATCAACCAGGAAAGATTCAAGAAAATAAGGGATCATAATTAAAAGTGTTATTAAAAACATATCCAAAAATCAAGCCAAGACTCTAACGGTTTCTATGGTAATAAAAATAGACAAGTGTTAATAGAGATCAAGAGCAAGAAACAACAAAATCAAAGGAAACAGTGGGAATTTTTTTGTTTTAACATGGAGGTGGGAAGAAAAAGGCCCTACTTTCAAATAGTGACCAGGTCCGACCGTCCCTTGATTCTCATGCAAAAATGACCCTACGAGTATTTTGGGCATTTTGTACAACCACAAAAATTCGAGGCATTACATTAGTAACCAAGTGTTTAAGCTTTTAAGACATGATTAAGAAGTGGTCTTACACATGTAGTTGAGTTAAGTTTAATTAGTTTGAAATTCAAACTCCAACATATTTTCTAATTTTTAGGAAGAGAGAGAGAAAACACTATTTGTCTTTGACTTGGACATTATGGTCTTCTAAGGTCTTTTGATTAAAATAGGGATTTAAACTTTTCTAAATAACCTTACGCCTTAATTAACCCCAAATAATTATTTTAACTTAGGATTAATAAATAAAATTAATTTATTTTTAATTAGAGCCTAATATTGCTTATATTTCCTTAATTATTTAATTAAGCTCATTTAACACTAACTAGGAGTAAAAAGATAATTTTATACAAAAGCTCCCTGGGATCACCTGGACTTTTCCAGATATCATACATCCCTTATAATTAACATTTCCAACTTTTGGATGATGACCGGGTTCAATCGTCACTTAATCCCGTGTTATTAGAAACCATGGCATACATTGAAACTCCTATGGGTCATCAAAAAATAAATGGAAACTTGAATTTTAAAAGAAGTCAAAGCCTCAAACAGTGACATGTCAACTTTTATACTTGGATATTTACTATTTCCTATGTAGTCTTCAAAAGAAAAGAAGTTTAGAAACCACATTCAAATTGAAGATTCAATTTTTGAAGTACTCTTCAGAAACAATTGATAACAAATTCTATACTATATACCTGTATTTGATACAGCTCAACACATGTTTCTAGAAGGTTTATCCTATGACACATAAAGATGATCAACACATGTCAAGTGGAGAAAAGATCATAGGGACCAACGGTCCAATTGAAATTCAAGTATAAAAAGATAAAGCCTTCAAACATGAAAGAACTTTTGGACACTCAACTTTCAAGCAACATTCACACCTTCTAAAGTTCTTTCTTATCTTGAATTTAATTTCTAAGAACTAAAAATCTTCTTTCTTGTATTTCTTAGCAAAACTTCTTCATTAGAAAAGCATAAAGAAGCCTCTCAAGTAGCTTTCTTATACATTTCATTATCTTAGAAAACTTGAGTGTTTTCTTAGAGTGTTTAATCCCAAAACATTATATCTCTTGGACCTTGATCATTTGTGATCAATACAAAAATAGCATGGCGATGCTACGATTAAAACTACTTATGAGTGAAGGTTGACAATACAAACTATTCATAGGAAATAATAGCTTGAGAAAGCTAGTAAAAAAGATATCTATCTTTCTCGTGTTGAGAAAGAGATTGATAATGGAAATGAATAAAGTTGAGAACTAGATACAAGCAGAGTTAGCTGAACAAGTATAAAATCAACTATGTGATATATTCTATTCTCTCTATCTCTTTAATTTTAATGTATTATTCTTTGATGTTGTGTGAAACTTTATATTTGTTTAAAAATCTTTATGAAATTTTACTAAGTTTCTGAGTACTTTGGAAGGGAATTTTCTAAAGCTTATTAACTTGTGTTTTTGATACAAAACTAGGAAATGGATTACCTTGAAATTCAGTTTTTTTGTTAGGGAAGAATATTGACACCACATTCAAGAAAGATAAAAAGGTGAGTGATAGGTCATGAATGTTTGATCGCCACAAGTTACCTTGATAAGATCAAATTTAGTTCTTTGCCCAAGAACTCAATGGAAGCTCTCACATTAGAGAAAACTCAGATTTCATTCAAATTCAACTTGTGTTTGCAATACAAGAGTTCTCCTATTTATAGGCTTACACCTTCACTACACTTCCCACTAAGCATCTACTATCCACTAAAACTCCACTAAGTATGAATTCTGCACCACCATCATGTATTCATGCATGTTACATTTATTTTCTACTAGTTTAGCCATAAGAGTCCACTAATCCTAATAATAACTTAGTAACTCTCAAAAGACAAAATACTCAATTCAGAAAAAATCACTCAAAAATATATGCAAAAAATACAGATAATCAAAATATATGCATAAAAACTTATTTATTTATTCTTAACCCATTAAATAGGTTACTTGCAGCCATGAATGCATCTTTGATCATGCAGATTAGGCATTCACAATTGTGTCTTCATGTTGGCTCATTTTCACTTTCAAGTTAAAGGAATGTGATCCATTAAGTTGCTGCCTCCATTGTGCATTGATCCTCATTTTCCTTGATCTCCATTATTAGGCCTCCCAAAACTTGCTTCATTCTCTTAGTCTTGGACCTTGTCATGGGTCCTCCAATTCCCTTTAATGCCTCTTGCTCCTTGGTTTTGTCTCACAAGCTTGTAACCCTTCCTTATTTCACATCAGTTTTCAGCTGCCTTCAAGCTTGATTGACTTTGTTTTGATTTTCAGAAAGTAAGAGGATTTTAAAGCATTAAAATCCTTCTCAAATGTTTGGGGCTTTTGTGAAAATTCTGAAATTTCAAAGATTTGACTGTAATTTCAGTACAATTAGGATGAAAAATAAGTTTTTGGATAAAAATTAAGTCAAGGACTATTTTGTAAATTTTGTAAAGTATGGGAGATTTCGTAAAAATGAGAAGTTGTAAGGTCTTTAAAAATAAAAGTTTAAAACTTGTACCATAAAGGAATGTGGGCCATGTTAATCATATACCTTGGGAAGAGGAAAATATGTTTTTCAAAATACTCTTATCATTAGACTCAAACTGGTTTAGCAAATGAGATTTATGGCTACGATTTCAAATGCACAAATGACTCTTGAATATCTACTTGATTTCTAAACTTGAGTGGATTGTAAAGAACTGTTGTGAGATACTTAACTAAGACGCATTGGTAATATATGTGATATTAATTGTCATACCAGATATTGTTGGCTAGATTGGTTGCATGTTCATTTATTCTAAGCATTGTTCATGATTTGGTTTTGAACAAGTCTCATCAATGGAAGGTGTTGAGTCAAGTATGCATTAAGGTGTTGAATAAGAAAAATTATGAGCTTAGGACACTGTCGTGGTGTACCACATAGTGTATTTACAGGCCTATTTGTGAAGTAAGGAAAATGGAGCAAGTAAAAGTTGTCGAATGTACTAAGTGTCACACCATGGCATGAACCATGGAGAATGTAAATATGAATGTCTATATTTCTAAAAGAGAACTCACACCCCTCACACTAGGTTCAGTACCAATCGAGGGCCAATGACGACTGATCTTATTTATACATCATGATGATGAATATTATCTATGCCTAGTCGAGGTTTGGTATTGATCAAGGTTCAATGACGGTCGATCATATTATATAAAAGCTCATAGCCTAGGGGTCACTGAGAGATTAATGAATAAGTGAAAATGAACCATATTCAAAGAAAATTTAAGGTCTTGTGCATGCTTATTATTTAGGTTTGCTTCTTTTATGCATACATGTATTTGTACAAGAATATATTCATCCCTTTTCATGCATGCAAGTACTTACATGATTATGTTTTATCCTTTCATGTATGCATGTGGTCCAAGTGATATGTTTTCTCTTTCCAAGCATGCGTGCCCACATGAAATATACATTCAAATGCAAAACTCTCCTCATGCATACTATATCAAACATGATGCATTCATGATCAAGATCATATCAAAACGAAGAGTCCACTTGATAATGACAATTGCAAAAATTTTAAAATTGGATAGCATTGTTGCACGTACATCTTTTCCATAATAAACCAAGTGGCCCGATGAAATACCATGAGACATTGTGCATGTTTCACTATTTGATGAAAACTCAGGTTCTAAGTTTAAAATTCGGATCTAGTAGTTGGAACTAGGATCAAAATAGTATCAGATTCCCAAAGAAAAAAAAACAAGAAATAAGCAGAAACATGATAAAAGTGAGATTAAAAGAATCATAAGAAGAATATGGATAAGATAGAGGATGGAGGGCACCACAATCGAGAGGTTGATAAGCCTTGGTTGAAGATCACCATAAGAGTGTAGTCTCTTGATAAGATCAAAGACTCTGGCTCACTCAAGAACCTAGAGAAGAACACTCTGTTATGGTTTCTCAATCTGATTTTTTTGTATATTTCATGCCCAATACAGAAGTGTTTACAAACTTAAATAGATAAGTTATCTACACTTAAGCATAAGCCATCTTTGGGTTGTGTAGCTAACTAAGCCCATATCATGGGTTTTGTTCTTAAAATGCTAAGTAAGCAAAATAAAATAAACTTCTAATGGACCATAAACATACAGCCCTTATTCAGCTTGAAATGGGTTACATTTTAGACCTTATTCCTCCAATTGAACACAATTGACAATGCTTGCAATGTCCCAATCTTCTAAGTCAGGAATAGGCCTTTTTTCAAATATGGCAGCCATCATTCTCTCCAAAGCTTCTCTTGACCTTCTCTTCTTTGCTCTAGTGATGTAACCTTGAAGTCTTTCCACTGCTTCCAAGCTTAGGTTGGTTCCTTCGTCTTCATTATTCCCTCTTTCTTCAAAATAATTCGACCTTTAATTGGAGTCTTCATCACCTACATCAAAATGAGATAAGTGACCAACAATGAAAGTAGCACTAACTCCATACTCACCTAGTAAGTCCACTTTGTAGGCATTGTCTCCAATCCTCTCCAAAATTTTAAAGGTTCCATCTCCCCTTTGTTGCAGCTTAGATTTCCTTTTTGTGGGAAATATTTCTTTCCAAAAATGAACCCAAACCATATCTCCAGGTTCAAATTTCACCTTTTCTTCTTTCTTTGGTTGCATATTTGGCATAGTGCTCAACTTTTTTCTTAACCTGTGCTTTCACTTTTTCATGCAATTTCTTGACAAATTCAGCTTTGGCTTTACCATCCTCATGCACTAATAATGAATTAGGAAAAGGCAGTAAATCAAGAGGAGTTAGGGGATTAAATTCATTAACAGCCTCAAATGGTGAATACAATGTGGTAGAATGGAAAGTTCTATTATATGCAAACTCAACATGCGGCAAGCATTCCTCCTAAGGCTTAAGATTCTTTTTAGTTATTGCTCTAAGAAGAGTAGTCAAGGTTCGGTTTACTACCTCAGTTTGCCCATCAGTTTGTGGGTGGCAAGTGGTGGAGAAAAGAAGTTTAGTTCCAAGTTTGTGCCATAGAGTTCTTCAAAAGTAACTCAAAAATTTTGAGTATCTATATGAAACTATACTCGGCAATCCATACAATCTCACAATCTCTTTAAAGAACAACTTAGCAACGTGAGTAGCATAATCCACCTTCCTACAAGAAATAAAATCAGCCATTTTAGAAAACCTGTCAACAACTACAAAAATGGAATCCTTGCCAGTCTTGGTTCTTAACAAGCCTATAGTGAAGTCCATAGAAACATCAACCCAAGGGTAATTTGGAACAGGTAATGGAGTGTAGAGTCCATGAGGATTTACCTTGGACTTGGCTTTCTTGCTCACAATACAACGTTGACAAAATTGATGCACCCAATGCTTTATTTTAGGCCAAAAGAACTGTTCATACAAAGCATTCAAAGTTTCAAGTACACCAAAGTGACCCATTAGTCCACCCTCATAGGCCTCTTTCACAAGCAAGTCACCAATGGAACTTTTGGGTACACACAATCTGTTTTCTTTAAACAAATACCCTTCATGCTTGTAGAAACCTTTATGTGCACACCTTTCACACGCATACAAATGAGCAAAATCTTTGTCATCTACATAAAGTTCCTTTACAAGCTCAAAATCCCAGCAATTTGACATCAAGCATAGAAAGTAAATTGTGCCTTCTAGACAAGGCATCAGCCATAACACTCAATTGGCCTTTCTCATGCTTTATGACATATGGAAACTGTTCCAAGAATTCAACCCATTTAGCATGTCTTTTATTCAATTTTCCTTAACCCTTGAGGTATTTCAATGATTCATGGCCACTATGTATCACAAACTCTTTTGGAAGAAGGTAATGCTTATGTGTCCTTTCATCTATAGGGCTGATTCAAGATCTTCTAGGGCTGATGCCACATGAAATTAGGACTCCTTGGGGTTGATAAGAACCAAAATTCAGACCTAGATGGGTTGGAATAGGTGCACAAAATGGGGCTGGTTGGGATGGTTTATTTGATTTGAATAGGTTCCTTATTTGATGAGTTGATAAGGAAACAATTCAAATTGGCATGGGAAGGTTTTGATGGAGTTTTAATGGAAAATATTGGGTTATTTTTGGTGTTGGAAGGGGGGGTGACTAGCAAGGGCTTTTGGGCTTGAAGAAGATGGATATTTCAATTGAAAAGGAAAAGAAATGGAAGATGGTGATAGTGGTGATAGGCGCCACTTCCAAGAATGTGAAGATAAGCAAGTAACAATGAAACAAATCAAAATTGGGAAAGGGTGAAAACTCTGGTGGCCATGGAAACACAAACCTTCAAATGGGCAGCAGCCTTGTCCTTATTAGTGAAAACTCCAATGGACTCAACAATGTATTTAGCACCAGTCTCAGTACTAGGGATCTCCTTTGGGTTCTTGAGCCACAAAACTAGCCAATTATGTGACTATATATAACAAAAGATTAAGCCTATAGGAATTAGCTAGGATAATGCATATCGAATAAATAAAGCATACTAGCTATATGTTTCACTATTGTAATATTAGTAACTAATCAATCAAACTCAATGAAAATTAACAACAAAAATCCTTTTAATTAATCATTGTTTTAATCATACATATCAAGTCATTTAAGCATAACATTTAAGTAAGCATGATGGCCTCAAATTTAGCATTCTGAATGTGCTATTAGCATCAAAATTTAGCATTCTAAGCTTACTAATTTAGCATGGAACCAAGCATTCTACACTTTAAAAGCATCAAGATAAGTGAAGAAGATCAAAATTTAGCATCTTTGTGAATCAAGCATTCTAAGCTTACCAATTTACTACTTATTCTGGAAAACTCTTCCTTGACACCTCTCATGACATTCATCCCTAAAATGTCATCCCAAAAATGTACAGGGATATACTGCAAAGTGCCAGTGCACTTACTTTAGATATTGTGGAGCATCATTCAGACAAGGCAAGTACTAAGTTAAAGTACAATTACTTTAAAATATGAGGTCATTTTATTATATAAAAGGCTTTTCTGCTTCATCTCCATAAGCTTTTCTTTTATTACTATTAGATAATGTACTTCTTCTGAAATTCCATAATTAAATCATTCAACCAAGCATTACCGAAAAAAAAATCATTCAAAGCAAGTGAATAGTGCAGAAAAAGCGAGTAAACAAAGATAATAAGTAGAAAAGAATGATACCCAGGAACAATAGGGTAAGAGGTGAAACCCCAATCATTCTTGGGGGTATCCAAATCTGAATTACAAACCCCACGGTATAGAAGTTCAGTGTGACATCTTCCATGCAAAATCACAACTCCACATTTTATAAAAATAAAACCAACAAGAAGAAGCATGTTGATGTGAACCAAGGAGGGGCTATATGTAACATCCTAATTTTTAACCCAATACTCCTAGAACGTATTTAGGTTAAACATTAGTCTATTACCCTTTTAGTCCTATTCTTTAAAACCTTTCTTTAAAGTACTTAGCGAAAAATACAGGTAGAATTTTTTTTTTTAAAACATAAACAAAACGTGAGCCTCGCGTATCGTAAAAGGGTCGTTGACGTAAAGCGTAAACATAAAAAGAATAGCATAATTAGAAACAACAACACATTGTCATATAACATTAACTTCAAATATTTAAGTCAAACAACATTAATAGTATTAGTGATATAGGAATATCCCACATTAACATCACATTAATCATACTGAGCCCACCTATAGAGGTTGAGCATGCAACAACTTCAAAACCACGCATAACTATGGTGTAAAAAGCTAAGGCCATGTCCCCGCTTCCGCTGTGCCACTCTATTCTCGACCCTCGAACTACTTCCATTTCGGCATCTCAGGGCTACCCATGGACGTCGTTGTCGACCTTGTCTGAAGACGAAGATTGAAAAGATAGATAAGGGTGAGAAACTTATACAAGAATCTCAGTAGGGCTCCCCTTTTTACACACGTGTCATTATCATCGTCCTCAGGAACCTCAGGTTTAACTATGAAATAGTGAGCTTGCAAATATTCATTTATTAAGTTCTAAAACATCCATTACTGAGGCCCGTTCATTTTATCATGAGTCTTGTAATGAATGCATCATACTTCTTTATGATATGCATGTCAATACTTTATGCAACATTAACTCTAAATCATACATTTAACTTCATAGCAATCATGGTGTACATAGAATATGGTTCATGAATGACATTCCTTGTTTATTTAGATGACTTTAAATTAGTTTCTTTTCATCCTTGGGACCACCCTATTACTCTTCCCTTTTGAGAGTACTTCTAGGTTATGAGCTCATACCTCACTAGTCGTCACTAGCATAAACTTCTTCTCTTTTGATAAGTTGAAGTCCCAACTTGATAAGTACGGGTTAAAGGGCAAGAATCACCTTTTCATCACCTATAGTTTGATAAGTCCAAAGGATCATTTTCTCATATTTTAAGTCACCTTAAGCAAGAATCACCTTTTCATCACCTATCGTTTGGTGAGTCCAAAGGATCACTTTCTCATACTTTACATCACCTTAAGTAAATCACATTTTCATCGCCTATCGTTTGGTGAGTCCAAAAGATCATTTCCTCATACTTTAAGTCACCTTAAGTCTTGGCATGTTATAACAAGATGCAACACATATCTCAAAAATGTCATAATTCTTCATATATTTCTAACATATGCATCTCTAATGTTTCAAATGAAACCATAACATGCAAAGGATAAATTCTATACCAATACCTCACATAACATCCAATATCACGTGAATGTATCATCTTAAGCAAGAATCACCTTTTCATCACCTATCGTTTGGTGAGTCCAAAAGATCATTTCCTCATACTTTCAGTCACCTTAAGTCTTGGCATGTTATAACAAGATGCAACACATATCTCAAAAATGTCATAATTCTTCATATATTTCTAACATATGCATCTCTAATGTAACACCCTAATAGACCCAAACTCTATTAGCTGTTACCTATATTCTTTAATCAATTTTATTTTTAAATTAATGATAAGAAGATAGGGGTAATTTTTTTTATACGAATCTACTTTTAAAAAAATTAAGCCTGTAATGTGAATGATATGTGCGCCATAGTTCCGATATAATATAATTTCTAAAATTGAAGTTTACTGAGCAGTAATATCATTGTTACCAACATGAGTTTACATAGTAGCACCTAGACGAGTAAATACAGTACTGGCTTTTGATACATCTAATAAAATAGTACATAGAAGAAAATACAGCATACGGATAGCAACAGTGGAAAAGTGAAAATCTCTAGCATAGATTACTACAGAGGTTGTGGTAGTGGTTCTTAACCTATCAAATGTCTAATCTGAGGCTAGGCTAGTAGTGGTTTTTTTCTCCCTAGCTCCCCAGACTTCATGCATCTTGACTCAGGGAAGCGAGACTTCCCCCTTCTCGAATAGTTGGGATTCATCAGTATCTGGTGGTGACAACGGAAACATACATAGGAGTGAGAAATGCTGGATTTCTCAGTAGGAATTTCAACTTGGTATCGATTGTGTCATCATTGTCACTCCAACTACCTCGGGTTTATTTACAAAGTGATGGACAGGTAAAGGTACATTTATCAAGATTTTTGCAAACGTGATTAGCCGAGGTAGAGTTACTTTTAAACTATTCTTATTAGCAGAGTCATACATATCTAACTTAATGATTTCATGCATCTTTTTTGTAATCATACAAGTATTTCTACTACTAGCATGACACTTTATTCTCTTTTATTGACATGTCTCATAATTACTCACGGGATGAATACATTAATGCCTTAAACCACCCTAAAAGGGTAATGAGCTCATACCGTAGCCGTCGCCACAACCTTTTGGTTTTCTTTCCGTTGCCGTGATCTCAACGGTTTAGGGGGGGTTAAGCCGTGAGCTTAGCTCAATCCACTTTTCCAGACTATCATTGCTATTTTTTCAGGCTTTACTTTTATTCTCATTGAGTGAAAATCATCATGCAATCATAAATAAATCATGGTACAATCAATCATCCATTCTTATCATTTCATAACTCATCAATATATATTCATAATACTATATATCAGCTTGGATATCATAGAAACATTTCATACATAATCTTATATCAAATAGTAGACATTTCATACTAAGTCTCATGGTAAAAAAAAAAATAGTATTCTTGTTAAGTAGGTATTTAGCATATAGACTTATGTAAGATCTCATATAGATTCTCTTAGTCTTCTTTGTACACTTAATATTTAGTAATACATTAATGCACTTTAAAATATTATTAAATGTTCTTTACATATTTTAAAGCTCTCCTATGACTTTTATATATATATATATTTCCTCTTGAAGATTATTACTACTTAAATATTTAAGTTCTCTTGCAAGACTTAAATCTTCTATTTCAGTTTCTAACATCTTTTAGAAAAAAAATTGTAGCTCTCTATATACTTGTTATCTCAGCCTAGAAAAGGTAGTTTTAGATTCCTAATTCATCAAGTTTTAGTGTAATTCAACTGTAATCCGTGCACAGGAGGGTTCCCAGGAAAGAGAGGTGGGGCACAATGGACACGCTTAAATACCAAGTCTTTCCTTAGCCAGAACCGTTCCAAACTACACTCTCACAGCACAAAGTCCTGAAAATTTATTTCTCATTCTATATTTACGTGGTGCAAAGCATTATGTATAACATACATAGATGTGTTTCTCTATGTGTTAGCTTTCCTAAGGAGTTGAAATCAGTCCATTTGGATTTTTATATAGTGAGTTACACTTATTTTACTACTGCAAGGTCATATGTAGAGTTTCAGTTTTTGGCTTAGCTTTGAAAATTTATATCTTGAGCTAGAGAACTCCGTGTTAGGTGATTCTTTTTGGAGAGTCTTCTATAATGAGTCTAGTTTATGATAAAAATATTTTTATTTCGGGATACTTCATATTTTATGATCATTACATTTCAAAGTGCTTGCTGCCAGAATCAACTAGAAATTCCAGCACCTACCATTTTTATGTCTTTAGTAATTTTTATTAAAAAAATCAAGTTTCACATTGTAACACCCTAATAGACCCGGACTCTATTAGCTGTTACCTATATTCTTTAATCAATTTTATTTTTAAATTAATGATAAGAAGATAAGGGTAATTTTTTTTTTATACTTAATCTACTTTTTAAAAACTAAGCCTCAGAATGTGAATGGTATGTGCCATAGTTCCGATATAATATAATTTCTAAAATTGAAGTTTCATCGAGCAAAGAATATCATTGTAGAAATTTAGAATACTTAACATAACATGGAATAATTATACATTGTTACCAACATGAGTTTACAGAGTAGCACCTACATGGGTAAATAAGATCAAGCTTTTTGTGCTTTCTAATAAATAGTACATAGAAGAAAGTACAGACATACACGAATAGCAACAAAAAGTGGAAGTGAAAATTTCTAGCGTAGATAACTACAGAGGTGGTGGCAAAGTGGTTCTTAGCCTATCGATGTCTAATATGAGGCTAGGCTAGTAGTGGTCATTCTCCCCAGCTCCCAGGACTCTGCATCTTGACTGGGGAAGCTTAGACTTCCCCTTCTCGAATAGTGCTGGGATCCATCAAGATCTCGTGGTGACAATCGAACATACATAGGAGTGAGAAATGCTGGATTTCTCGATGGAATTTCAACTTGGTATCGATCGTGTCATCGTTGTCACCACAGTTTATTTACAAAGTGATGGACAGTAAAGGTTCATTTATCAAGATTTTCGCAAACGTGATTAGCCGAGGTAGAGTTACTTTTAAACTATTCTTATGTGAGAGTCATACATATCTAACTTAACTCATCAATTACAAGTCAACACATTACTTAATGATTTCATGCATCTCTTTTTATTTGTAATCATACAAGCATTTCTACTAGTAGTATTCATGCATGACACTTTATTCTCTTTTATTGACATGTCTCATAATTACTCACTGATGAATACATCAATGCCTTAGACCACTCTAAAAGGGTAATGAGCTCATACCATTGCCGCCATAACCTTTTGGTTTTCTTTTCCGCCGTGATCTCAACGGTTTAGGGGTTAGCCGTGAGCTTAGCTCAAGTCCACTTTTCCGCACTATCATTGCTACTTTTTCAGGCTTTTACTTTTATTCTCATTGAGTGAAAAATAATCATGCAATCATAAATAAATCATGGTACAATCAATCATCCATTCTTATCATTTCATAACTCATCAATATATATTCATAATACTATATATCAGCTTGGATATCATAGAAACATTTCATACACAATCTTATATCAAATAGTAGACATTTCATACTAAGTCTCATGGTAAAAATAGTATTCATGTTAAGGTATTTAGTGGATAGACTTATATAAAGATCTTATATAGATTCTCTTAGTCTTCTTTGTACACTTAATTTTTAGTAATACATTAATGCACTTTAAAACATTATTAAATATTCTTTACATATTTTAAAGCTCCCCTATGACTTTTATATATATATATATATTTCCTCTTGAAGATTATTACTACTTAAATATTTAAGTTTTCTTTGCAAGACTTGAATCTTCTATTTCAATTTCTAACATCTTTTAGGAGAAAAAATTTGTAGCTCTCTCTATATACTTGTTATCTCACCTAGAAAAGGTAGTTTTAGATTCCTAATTCATTAAGTTTTAGTGTAATTCAACTGTAATCCGTGCAGGAGGGTTCCCAGGAAAGAGAGGTGGGTCACAATGGACACGCTTTAAATACCAAGTCTTTCCTTAGGCGAACTGCTCCAAACTACACTCTCACAAAGACAGTGTCCTTAAAATTTATTTCTCATTCTATATTTATTATGGTGCAAAGCATTATGTATAAGATACATATATGTGTTTCTCTATGTGTTAGCTTTCTAAGGAGTTGAAATCAGTCCATTTGGATTTTTATATAGTGAGTTACACTTATTTTACTACTGCAAGGTCATATGTAGAGTTTCAGGTTTTTGGGCTTAGCTTTGAAAATTTATATCTTGAGCTAGAGAACTCCGCTTTGGGTGATTCTTTGGAGAGTCTTTCTATAATGAGTCTAGTTTATGATAAAAATGTTTTTATTTCGGGATACTTCATATTTTATGATCATTACATTCATGCCCATGTTTGAGAATCAGCCAGAAATTCCAGCACCTACCATTTTTATGTCTTTAGTAATTTTATTAAAAAAATCAAGTTTCACATACTATCTTTTATGTTATATTTGAGTATGATAACATCATAGAAGTGCTAAGAACATAATAGAATATATTGTGCTATCTAAAAATATATTTTACAAATAATCATTCAAAACTTTTGACAATAACTCAAAGTTGAGGCATTCTATCCATGGTTAGAAGCCAATAATGATTGAACAAATAAAGAAGAAACTCCTACCTCTTGTGTAGGGTCTAAAAAAGAGTCCTTCTCTTCTTTCTTGAGCTTATGCAAGAGTCCTTGGAGTGGATGGACCCTCCTTGAATCTTGACTCTAGAACTTGAGTGCTTAAGAAAATATTTCTCACCAGAGTTAAAGATTGTAACTCTTATGAGAGCTTAGTGAAGGTTTGAGTTTAGAATTTAAGTGTTTAAATAAGGTTTAGAGGGTTAGAGAAATCTTTGAAGAGGAGAACATAAGAAGAATGGTAGAGAAAAATATAAGAAAGAAAGAGCACTTGGGGAGTTTCTAAGGCATGGAAACTAGTAAAAGTGTATGTATTTTACAAGAGCTAGAGAATGTATCTCTTGCAAAGCATGTAAGGCCTCTTTGTGTTTTGGAAATGTAAGGAATGGAAAGAGTTTGAAGAGTATTTATAGTGGAAGGATCAAGACAAGAAACATTTAGAGAATTAATTCTTGGAGCATGATTTATGGAAACATGTTGGCCAAGCTTTGAATAAAAACACTCCATGTTTTATGGAAACATGTTGGCCAAACTTTGGATGAAAACACTCCTTGTTTTATGGAAACATGTTGGCCTAGTTTTATGAAATCATGTTCCATGTTTTATGCAAAAATGTTAGTGGGAAATTTTCTAACCTTTAATGTATGTATGCATCATAGATTTATATCATGTGTTCTTATGCTTTAATAAGTGTTTTTAATTTTTTTAGCATGAGATTATCTATGTGCATGTATGTGATTAAGAATGTGTATGATGTATGTGGTTGAATTATTGTATTGTCATCTTAATCCAATGGCTTAGATTCATTCTTGCCCAAAGACAAATCTAGGGATTTGTGCAATGGCATTGTTGTAATTGTCATTGTAGTAATTTCTTTAACTAAGACAAGGATACTTTTGTAATTATACAATGACACTGATATTCTTGTAATTCTATTTACAGAGTAAGGGTATCTTTGTCATTTACTAATAAAGCAAGGGTAGTTTGGTAATTTCCTTTACATAGCAAGGGTATTTTCAAGTTATTTACATGTTAAATGATGGCATTTTGTAATTCTTTGCATTTTTCTCTAGAAACACAAGAATATTCTAATAATATTTGTTATGTTTCATAAAGTCGAGTTCTCTTGGTTTTTGCTATATTTTATCTAATTTCTAATTAGCATTAATCGATATTTATGTTATTTATGAATTTAAGGATGTTACACACATACTATCTTTTTATGTTATATCTGAGTATGATAACATCATAGAAGTGCTAAGAACATAATAGAATATATTGTGCTATCTAAAAATATATTTTACAAATAATCATTCAAAACTTTTGACAATAACTCAAGGTTGAGGCATTCTATCCATGGTTCGAAGCCAATAATGATTGAACAAATAAAGAAGAAACTCCTACCTCTTATGTAGGGTCTAAAAAAAGAGTCCTTCTCTTCTTTCTTGAGCTTATGCAAGAGTCCTTGGAGTGGATGACCCTCCTTGAATCTTGACTCTAGAACTTGAGTGCTTAAGAAAATATTTCTCACCACAGTTAAAGATTGTAACTCTTATGAGAGCTAGTAAAGGTTTGAGTTTAGAATTTAAGTGTTTAAATAAGGTTTAGAGGATTAAGAGAAATCTTTGAAGAGGAGAACATAAGAAGAATGGTAGAAAAAAAATAAGAAAGAAAGAGCACTTAGGGAGTTTCTAAGGCTTGGAAACTAGTAAAAGTGTATGTATTTTATAAGAGCTAGAGAATGTATCTTTTGCAAAGCATGGTAAGGCCACTTTGTGTTTTGGAAATGTAAGGAATGGAAAAGAGTTTGAAGAGTATTTATAGTGGAAGGATCAAGAAAAGAAACATTTAGAGAATTAATTCTTGGAGCATGATTTATGGAAACATGTTGGCCAAACTTTGGATGAAAACACTCCATGTTTTATGCAAACATGTTGGCCTAGTTTTATGAAATCATGTTCCATGTTTTATGCAAAAATGTTGTTAGTGGAAATTTTCTAACCTTTAATGTATGTATGCATCATAGATTTACATCATGTGATCTTATGCTTTAATAAGTGTTTTAAATTTTTTTAGCATGAGATTATCTATGTGCATGTATGTGATTAAGAATGTGTATGATGTATGTGGTTGAATTATTGTATTGTCATCTTAATTCAATGGCTTAGATTCATTCTTGCCTAAAGACAAATCTAGGGATTTGTGCAATGGCATTGTTGTAATTTCTTTAACTAAGACAAGGATACTTTTGTAATTATACAATGATAATGGTATTCTTGTAATTCTATTTACAGAGTAAGGGTATCTTTGTCATTTACTAATAAGGCAAGGGTAGTTTGGTAATTTCCTTTACATAGCAAGGGTATTTTTGCTATTTCTATTAAATGATGGCATTTTTGTAATTCTTTGTATTTTTCTCTAGAAATACTTGAATATTCTAATAATATTTGTTATGTTTCATAAAACTGGTCCAGGTTCTCTTGGTTTTTGCTATATTTTATCTAATTGCTAATTAGCATTAATCGATATTTATTTTATTTATGAAATTGGGGATGTTACATCTAATGTTTCAAATGAAACCATAACATGCAAAGGATGAATTCTATACCAATACCTCACATAACATCAAATATCACGTGAATGCATCATCTTAAATCATCATCTCATAAACATTCCCTTAAATAGCCAAACACTTAAATTGGGTAACTCAAATTGTCAATTATTTCCCTTATGCATCTAAGGGACTAATCATCGTCATTACCGTTAATTATTAACCTCAAGAACATCATCAATCAAAGTTGGACAGCATGGGTAGTAAATGAAATTCTATGATTTAAGGTGTTCTCGAAGTTGCGTTTTACGCCCTTTCTCGTTACCAACTTTTCTTATGATGCTAGAATTAATTCCTAAACCATTTATGGGTCATTCTCACTCAAGTAATCATGGCATAATATGGTTTTACAATCCTCCAAAGGTGCTGGAATAGAAATAGAAAATGAATTAATCTAAGTGTTCTAGGATTGCACTTTTACGGTTTTCTAGTTACTAGTTTCTCCATAGGTGCTAAAAATCAATCCTACATCAAATGTTACCAAGTTTTTCATATTTAAACAATCCTAATCTGATTATCATCCCACTAAAACAGTTTGGTCAGTGTCTAAAAATAAATGAGTCAAAATCACGCTAAAACTTTTAACTCTGATTTTTCTGTAAGACTAGTTTCTTTTCTAACATGCATAGAAAGGTTCCTCTCTCAACATATACAATTTTTACATATTCTAGCATGTCAAAACATCATCATATAGCAGCAAACACATCATAACAAATACATAATCTCACACTTTCAAAGCATATAAATTACTAGTTTCTCTTAGAATCATTTTAGGACTTCTAAAACTCTTTGAAAACCATTTTATTTCACAAAGGGGACTAAGAATGACCATAGGGCAGTAGCTATTTTGAAACATTCCTAGAAGAGGTTTAATTCATAAATCTCATTGGTAATAATTTTATAAAACTCTTGAGGTCCAGAGAAAATCTTAAAACATAGATTTTGGCTCTTGTGACTAGATGAGACTCACACCAAGTTCATCATCATCACATGGCCGAAATATACATCCATGAGGATGTCTCCATAACCAACTTTAACTTGAGGTCGTAAAGGCAAGTCTTTGAGCTCTTAGTTCTTTAAGTGATGATAAAATATAAACGTGCTATACATTCCATTTTATTCTTCATTAGAAAGTAAAGTGAGAGTTTTAAAGCAAATATGAAATGGAAGAACTTGAAATTAAATATGCAAGGTTTGAAAGTAAATATGCAAGGCTCAAAGTAAATATACAAAACTTGAAAGTAAATATGTAAGTTCAATTCTTTATTTTAGTGCTCTAGGCCCAGCAACAATCGACTTTAAGGCCGAAATAGAAAGACTTTGAGATTAATTAGGTGATATGAAAATTCTTGTTTTAATCTTTAAGTTCTTAGGTGATGACTTGAAATATAAACGTGAATTGCAAAGCTTGAAACTTAAACGTAATAATGCAAGTTCTTTTCTTAGATCCTTAGAGTTTAGTGATGACATAGAAAAGTAAATATGAGATGCCAGAACTTTGAAATTAAATATGCAAGTCCATTTTTACATCTTTACTAGAGCTCTTACAAGACTTTAAAGGAACATGAGCCTTAACCCAAACTCATCATAACAAGATAAAGTGAACATTAGAGTTCCTAGAACTCAAAACAACATTCCTTAAAAATAAAACCATAAGAGGGCCATACAACATTTTTATGAAAACTCAAGCTTTAGAGATTTCATTATGATGAACAAGAAGTCATCATCTAGAACTCTCATCATCAAGCTATCATGTTGAGCCATTCAACATAATGGCCGAAAACTCAAAGGGAAGAAAAGGAAAAGAACCGAAACCATGAATAAGAGAAGAAACCATTTTGAAACTCTAGAGACCATGATCTTGATGATGCATTAACACCAACATCATGAGTCCTCATCATTGAGTTCATACATCCATTTTAGAGCATTATCAAAACTAAGTTCCCAAGATCAAGAAAGGAAGGAACCAAAAACATCTTTTACTCAAGAATCAAGATCAAGCTTTAAAGGTTGCTCAAGTGATAAATATTATCATCAGATCCTCATCATCAAGCCCTCATTTCCAAGACCCCAAAGGCTCTTGGCCGAAAATAAAAAGAAACAAAGAGGAAGAAAGAAGTTCTAAAAGATTCAAGAGAAACCATAAAACACATAACTAGAAAGAACTTTTAATGAAAGAAACACTTAAAATAAAATCCCTACAAAGTAAAATGAGGTTGAAGAAGATGAAGAAGTTGAAGAAGGACAACCCTTGGACTTGAGAGAAAAAGAAAGGCTTTGAGGTGCTTCTTGAAAACTAAAACTTAGCAAATGACTAAAAGTGGCTCAAGTTCACCCGAGTGTGCTATTTATAGAAAAATAAAACATGAGGGGTGAAAAAGGGAGGGAAAATGGTGCCACTTTTAGGGAAGGAAGGAGGGAGAAAATATCTCTTAGTTATGTCATTTCAAGGTAAGGTTTAGGCATAGGTTTAGGCATAGTGTAGGCATGGTTCTTTGAATGAAAGAATTCAAACATGTGGTGGATATTAGAGGGTGATGTGGCGCTATCTTCTCCATGGAATGGGGGAGGAAAATCTTCCATTTAATTGTGGTTTAGAAGTGTGTTTAGGTGTAGCTTTGATTAGGCTTAGGATTAGGAACTTATAGCTAAGTGTGTAAGTGAAAGGATAGGTAATCAAGGTTATGTTAGGGTATGATTAGTGAGCACTCTAGCCCATTAGTGGGGTCAAAATCCTACTCTACCTAGGCTTCTTGAAGTATGGAGAGTGAATAGTGAAAACACTATTTAAGATTCTATGTCTTGGGAACTTGAACTTTTTTTAAAAGAAAAAGGGGTTTTTGAGTTTAATCTAAGCAATCTTAGGTTTTAATTAATTTTAATAACTTATTTTGACTCTAGATTAATTATGGAAATTAATTAATCTTCGATTAGAGCCTAATATTGCTTAGGTTTGCTGAATTACATCATTAAGCTCAAATGGCACTATACCAGGGGCAAAATCATAATTTTGTACAAAAACTATTCGGGATCACCAAGACTTAAACAGATATTTTTAAACACATGAAAATGTCGTTAACCTTTGAGGGAAGTTTCGGACTCAAACGGTACCTTTACCCGCGTAAAATGCTATAGGGGTATTTTAGTCATTTTGATCCGAAATTGCAGAAAACACGATTTTTGCTTCCGAAATCACTCAAGGACCATCCAATCCCTTTCAAGTATTGAGTTGATCCTTCGAGAACTGTCGTGCCGGCTATCCTTGAATCCCTGGTCAGGAAATGACCTCAAGGGCATTTTGGTCATTTCCCTCAGACAGAAAAATCGGGACGTTACACTATAAACTTGCAAGACAAAACCAAGGAGAAAGAGGCATTGAAGGGAATTGGAGGACCCATGAAAAGGTCCAAGACTAAGAGAATGAAGCAAGCTCTGGGAGGTTTAATAATAGATCAATGCACAATGGAGACAGCAACTAAATAGATCACATTCCTTCAACTTGAAAGTGAAATTGAGCCAACATGAAGACATAATTGTAAAGGCCCAATCTACATGATCAAAGATTGTTCATGGGCTACAAGTGACCTATTTAATGGGTTAAGAACATTAGGCCTTAATGGAAAATAAATAAGTCTAATTTTTATTATTTTCTTTGTATTTTTGTACATATTTTTGAAGTGATTTTTCTAAAGTGAGTTTTTGTGTCTTTTGAAAGTTACTAAGGATTAGTGGACTCTTATGGCTGCACTAGTGGAAAATAAATGTAACATGCATAAATGCACAATGGTGGTGCAGAATTGATACTTAGTGGAGTCTTAGTGGGAAGTGTAGTGAAGGATTAACATTTCAGCCTCCACTAAGCTTATAAATAGGAGAACTCTTGTATTGCAAAAATGGGTTGAAATTGAATGAAATCTGAGTTTTCTCTATTGTGAGAGGTTTCCTTTGAGTTCTTGGGTAAAGAACCAAACCTGATCTTATCAAGGCAACTTATGGGGATCAAACTTTCATGACATATCACTCACCTTCTCAACTTTTCTTGAGTGTGGTGTCAATATCCCTCCCTAAAACTGAATTTCAAGGCAATTTGTTTCCTAGTTTCATATCATTTGGTATCTAGAACTATGGTTCCTTGATATTCAGGTTTGTGTTTTTCCTTCTCAATTTTAAAAAAGGAAATTTCTAGGCAGATTCAAAACAAAAATATTTTGGGTAGATTCAAAAAAAAAAGAAGAAAGAAATTGCTGGGCAAATTCAAAAAAAAAAAGAAATTGCTAGGCAGATTCAGAAAAAAAAAAGGATTAGTGATTTTAAAGGACTCACTATTCTTTCTTTGTGAAATGTGAGTTCAAAGATATTCCTTTCTTCGCGCTTGATCTTGAATTTCTTGTTTGTTTATCTCTCTTGTTCTATTGATATTTTCTTGTTGGTTTCTTGCTCATTTGATTATCTGCTTGCTATCTTGAGAAAAATCATTGATAAGGTTTAGGGTTTCTTAAGAGCTTATAAAGGAAGTTGAGTGGTAAAAGGCAAGAGTGAACATTACACAAAAGCCTATCTGAGTGCGAAACATGAGTGGATAAAATTTAAGAGTGAAAACACGTGAGTAGAGTGGTGAGGTCCTTCTAACATTTCAATTGTAATTTCATTCTCATCGTCTTGTTGTTGCAAGCATAAGTGGGGAAGAATCACCTCATTCCCCAAGGTAAGGTCTTAATAGACTTCAAATGGAGGCACTTACTCAACACTTTGAGAGAATGCTTCAAAGACAGCTTGAAGGTTTACATGAAAGGATGGACCGACTTGAAGAAGGAAGAGTTTCCAACCATGGGGGCAATTCTAATCGTGAATAATCTCATCAAGAAAGTGACCTATTCTATGATTCCCTAAGAGATAGAAAGAGGTGTAAAGGGGGAAGAAGACATGATAGAAGATGTAGAGACCATAGACGTGATGATGATCTAAGAGGTGTGAAAGTCAAGGTACCTTCCTTCTAAGGGAGAAACGATCCCAAAATATACCTTGAGTGGGAGATGAAAATAGAACAAATCTTCTCATGCCATAATTATAATGATGCAAAAAAGTGAAGGTGGCTACCCTTGAGTTTACTGATTATGCCTTAATTTGGTGGGATCAAGTGCAAAAAGAAAGAAGGAAATATGGACAACATCCTATCAACACTTGGGATGAAATGAAGACTTTGATGAGAAGGACATTTGTGCCTTCCCACTACCATAGGGAATTGCATAACAAATTGCAAAGACTCACCCAAGGAAGTAGGAGTGTGGATGAGTATTATAAGGAGATGGCTTTGATTAGGGCCAATATTGTGGAGGATAGGGAAGCAACCATGGCTCGATTTCTCCATGGCCTAAACCAAGATATTCGAGACATTGTGGAGTTGCAACATTATGTGGAGCTTGAAAACTTAGTTTGTCAAGCAATGAAAGTGGGGTAGCAATTAAAGAGAAAGGGTACTATGAAGAAACCATCTTCTTCAAACTACTCTTTAAGTTGGAAGGACAAGCCAAAAAAGGAGGGTTTTTCTTCTAATTCTAAAGAGGTAGCCAGCACTAAGAAGCCTATTCCTACTACTTCTTCTTCTACTTCTAAGAGTAGGGATATAAAGTGCTTTAGTTGTTTGGAAAAAGGACATATTGCATCTGAATGCCCGAATAAGAAGACTATAGTGGTGAGGGATAATGGAAGTATCTCTAGTGAAGAAATTTCTTCTCATTCCTCTTCTTCAAGTGATGAGGAAAATGAAGGTGTAGCCTATGCACAAGATGGAGATCTCTTGGTGGTTAGGAAGTTATTAGGAAGTCAAGCCTAGAAGGATGAGAAGAATCAAAGAGAAAATATTTTTCATACCCGCTGCTTTATTCAAGGCAAAACATGCTCTATGATCATCGATGGTGGGAGCTACACCAATGTGGCAAGCACTAGGTTAGTCACCAACTCAACCTAAAGACTACACCACATTCAAAACCATATAAGCTCCAATGGCTAAGTAATAGTGGTGAATTGGTGGCAAATCAATAGGTGTTGATTAGTTTCTCTGTTGGCAAATATGAAGATCAAGTTCAATGTGATATTGTACCAATGGAGGCAAGCCATATTCTTCTTGGAAGGCCTTGGCAATTTGATAGGTGAGTTCACCATGATAGATTCTCCAACAAGTTCTCTTTTGTTCACAATTCCCACAAAGTCACACTTGTACTGTTGTCACCTAGGGAAGTTTGTGAGGATCAAATAAAAATAAGAAAGAAAAGCAAGAAATTAAAAAAGGAAAAGAGTGTGTGAAAAATAAAATACTTGATTTTGAGACAAAACTCAAAAGAAAGGGGGAAAGAAAAGAAAAGAGAGAAAAATAAAAAAACTTGTTTGCAAGAGGAAGTGAGGTGAAGAGAGCTTATCTGGCAAGGCAGCCTATATTTCTTCTCTTGTGCGAGGATACTTACTTGGAATCTAATGCTAACTCCTTGCCTAGTGATGTTGTTACTATTTTGCAGGACTTAAAGGATGTGTTTCACAAGGAAGCGTCTCATGGTTTGCCACCAATAAGGGGGATAGAACACCAAATAGACATCATTCCTAATGCTTCTCTACCCAATAGGCCAGCCTATAGGTGTAACCCTCAAGAAACAAAGGAGATACAAAATCAAGTAGAGGAGTTGTTGCAAAAAGGATGGATTAAAGAGAGCTTAAGTCCTTGTGTTATACCCATAATCTTGGTGCCTAAAAAAGATGGATCATGGAGGATGTGTACTGATTGTAGAGCAATCAACAACATCACAATTCAGTATAGACATCCTATCCCTAGACTTGATGATTTGCTTGATGAATTGCATGGTGCTTGCTTCTTTTCTAAAATTGATTTGAAAAGTGGGTACCATTAGATTAAGATAAGGGAAGGGGATGAATGGAAAACTGCCTTCAAAACTAAATATGGATTGTATGAATGGTTGGTAATACCTTTTGAGTTAATTAATGCACCAAGCACTTTTATGAGGCTTATGAACCATGTCTTGAGAGAATTTTTTGGAAATTTGTGGTTGTACACTTTGATGATATTATGGTCTATTCCAAGAGTTTTGATGAGCATGTTTCACATCTCAAATCTATCTTGCATGTCCTTAGAAATGACAAACTATATGCTAACTTGGAAGAGTGTTCTTTTTGCACTAATCAAGTGGTTTTTCTTGGTTTTGTCATAAGTTCTAAAGAAATGCAGGTTGGTAAAGAGAAAGTTAAGGCCATTAGAGATTGGCCAACTCCCAAAACCACGAGTGAGGTTAAGAGCTTCCATGGGTTGGCAAGCTTCTATAGAAGATTTGTGAAGGATTTCAGCACATTGGCAGCATCCCTAAATGTAATTGTTAAGAAAAATGTGGGTTTTAAATGAAGGGAGAATCAAGAAAATGCATTTCAAGCACTTAAAGACAAACTTACACATGCACCCATTTTGGCTTTGCCTAATTTTTCTAAGTCATTTGAAATTAAATGTGATGCATCTAATGTGGGTATTGGGGTTGTTTTATTTCAAGAGGGTCATCCCATTGCATATTTTAGTGAGAAATTAAGTGGAGCTAGTCTTAACTATCCCACTTATGATAAAGAATTGTATGCACTTGTTAGAGCTTTGCAAACATGGCAGCACTATCTTTTGCCTAATGAATTTGTCATTCATAGTGATCATGAATCTTTGAAGTATTTGAAAGGGCAAGGAAAGCTCAACAAAAGGCATGCCAAATGGGTTGAATTTCTTGAACAATTTCCTTATCTGATTAAGCATAAGCAAGGAAAGGTAAATGTTATGGCTGGTGCACTTTTAAGAAGGTATAATTTACTTGCCACACTTGAAACTCAATTGCTTGGCTTTGAACATATCAAGGAATTGTATGTGCATGATAATGAATTTTCCCAATTATATGCTGCATGTGACAAGAAATCACAAAATGGTTTTGTTAGGCGTGATAACTATTTGTTCAAAAATAATAGACTTTGTGTGCCTAAAGGATCCATGCGTGAATTACTAGTTAGGGAAGCACATGAGGGAGGTTTAATGGGACACTTTGGAGTTCAAAAGACCTTAGAAATATTGCATGAACATTTTCATTGGCCACACATGAAGCATGATGTGCAGAAATTTTGCGAAAGATGCATTGTGTGTAGAAAAGCAAAATCTAAGTATCACCTCATGGACTTTATACTCCTTTGCCTATTCCTAATTCCCCTTGGACTAACTTGTCTATGGATTTCATTTTATGGCTATCACGCACCCAAAAAGGAAATGACTCTATTTTTGTGGTAGTTGATAGATTCTCCAAGATGGCATACTTTATACCTTGCCACAAAGTGGATGATGCAACTCATATGGCATATTTGTTTTTGAAAGAGGTGGTAAGACTTCATGGCATGCCTAGGAACATTGTTTCAGATCATGACACCAAATTCTTAAGCCATTTTTGGAGGACTTTATGAAACAAGCTTGGAACAAAGCTTCTTTTCTCCATCACTTGCCACCCCCAAACTGATGGCCAAACCAAGGTGGTAAATGGGACTCTTTCTACTTTTCTTAAAGCAATTATTAAGAGGAACATCATGTCTTGGGAAGGGTGTTTACCTCATGTTGAATTTGCTTATAATAGGGCTGTCCATTCTACTACTCAATTTTCCCCTTTTGAGATAGTTTATGGATTTGATCCACTAACACCTCTTGATTTGCTTCCTTTACCTAGTACTTCTTCTTTAGTTCACAAGGATGGCAAAACAAAAGCTGAATATGTAAAGAAGCTTCATGAGCAGGTTAAGGCTCAAATTGAGAAGAAAATGGAGTAATATACAAATAAAGCTAACAAAGGGAGAAAAAGAGTTGTCTTTGAACCTGGTTATTGGGTGTGGATTCATATGAGGAAGGAAAGGTTTCCCTCCCAAAGGAAATCAAAGCTTCAACCAAGAGAAGATGGACCATTCCAAGTGTTGGAAAGAATTAATGATAATGCTTACAAAATTGACTTGCCTGGTGAGTATGGTGTTAGTGGAACATTCAATGTGGCTGATTTGTGTCCTTTTGATATAGGTGATGAAGACTTAAATTCGAGGACAAATTCACCTAAATAATGAGGGAATGATGTGAACCAAGGAGGGGCTACAAACTTGCAAGACAAAACCAAGGAGGAAAAGGCATTGAAGGGAATTAGAGGACCCATGACAAGGTCCAAGACTAAGAGAATGAAGCAAGCTCTAGGAGGTTTAATAATAGAGCTCAAGGAAAAGGAGTATCAATGCACAATGGAGACAGCAGCTAAATAGATCATATTCCTTTAACTTGAAAGTGAAATTGAGGCAACATGAAGACATAATTGTAAAGGCCCAATCTACATGATCAAAGATGTGTTCATGGGCTACAAGTGACCTATTTAATGGGTTAAGAACATTGGGCCTTAGTGGAAAATCAATAAGTCTAGTTTTTATTATTTTCTTTGTATTTTCATACATATTTTTGGAGTGATTTTTCTGAAGAGTGTTTTTTGTGTCTTTTGAAAGTTACTAAGGATTGTTGGACTCCTATGGCTATACTAGTGGAAAAAAAATGTAACATGCATAAATGCATGATGGTGGTGCAGAATTGATACTTAGTGGAGTCTTAGTGGGAAGTGTGGTGAAGGTTTAATGTTTCAACCTCTACTAAGCTTATAAATAGGAGAACTCTTGTATTGCAAAGACAGGTTGAAATTGAATAAAATATAAGTTCTCTATATTGTGAGAGCTTCCCTTTGAGTTCTTGGGCAAAGAACCAAACCTGATCTTATCAAGGCAACTTGTGGCGAACAAACCTTCGTGACTTATCACTTACCTTCTCAACTTTTCTTAAGTGTGGCGTCAATATCCCTCCCTAAAACTGAATTTCAAGGCAATCTGTTTCCTAGTTTCATATCACATGTTGAAATAAATAAAGACAGTGAGTAAGATCATCTGAGAGGAATAGAAGGAGAAACTTATAGGAAAAGTGAAATAGGAGAATAGGTGCATCAAAATTAGTGAATAGAGAGAGAAGGTCTGCAATTTTAAGGTCATGTTAGAAGAAAGGAAAAAGTAGAGTCCATTCCAATGCAGAGAGCGAGTGATGGCTAAGTGCAGTTGATGAGGCCGTGCCAGAAGAAAGGAAAGAACAAAGTTCATTCTAGCCCAGCGAGCGAGCGAGCGATGGCTATGTTATATAAACCTCTCATCATCTTATGTTGTTTCTCCGATTAACCTAGAAAGTTGGGAAGTGTAACACTCTATTTTTTTTTATTCAGAAAATAATCGAGATCTTATTTATGAGAATATCAAAATTCTGATGGATGTACAAATGATGAGAACAATGTAACGAATGAACAAAAAAAAAAGTGAATAGTGAATAGTGTTTTGTGGGCCGAAACCTTAGAATTGGGTCCCAAAGATACCCAAAATTGAGAAATTATATGATTATGATTAGAAATAGGTAGAAATAAAGATTTTATATCCGAAATTGTTTTTCGGGTAATGTTTGATTACCCGGGTACAATGTTTTGCTCGTTCGGTGAAATTTCGGTGTGTGAATTCTAACACTAAAAACTAGTTGGATCTCTACAAAACAAATAAAGCTGTCCCTTGAAATCAAATGAATGGCTAAGATTCAATCTTGAATTACAAAATTGAATCACAACCATTCATTTTGCTTTATTGAATTAGTAATTATCTAAACATAATATATTATATTCATTCATTAAATATGTGATAAGTTCAACACTTGGCTTCTTTAAGAAGCCTTTTCTCGGCCAAACAAGGAGAAGACCAGCAGCTCACTTTCCTCCATAGCCAAGAGCTTCAATTTGGTTTCAACTCCATATATGTTAGCTTAGAGTTACCAAAATCCAAAGCTTCCTTCACAAAAATTATTCTACACCTCAACACCTACACATATAACCGATTAGAATCTCAATCACGCACCAAATCTCAACCTTGATACCTTGTACCTAACTATTTGGAAAGGGTTTTGGGTGTGTTGTGAGAGCCTTGAAGTGGAGGGCATTATCTTGAAGCATACTAGGGACAAAGACATTACTTGCTTCCAATAGTAGGGCTTTATTTGGTCTTTTCTTGCCAAATTTATATTTCACATCTCTGACCTATTCTGTTCAAAATTGCTAATTGTAATGGTTAATGATATGTGGTTGTTGATTTATGAATTTTGGTGAAGGATTTGGATAAGGTTAGATAACTCATTTTATCAAGAGAAATTCTAGTTAGAGTGGTAGATTTTTGGTTTGCCTACAAAGAGCAAAATTTCATGAATTTATAGACATGTTTGTAGTGATATTCATTGCCTGGAAAAATTATAAGTTGGACCTAACATCTTGAATATCTACACGAAATTCCTTGAGCATTGGTTTCAAGGAATACTGTCTTAAAAAAATCAGAAACCGAAATAGCTCTCATGTTGTCTGGATTTCTGAAACTGAAGCAGGGAAATTGTATGATTTTATTATCATAGTAAATGATCGATTCCTCTTTTGAAATTTTTACAGAGAATTAATAATTGAAGTGTGATTGCAATTTTTTTTTTGAGTTGATTCCATCATCTAATAAATTTAAAAATTGCGAGAACCCTGTCCTAGGCTGTGAAAAAATTCTGACTACTAAACTTGTAAAATTTAGTGACATGGTTATAGAACTTTGATTGTTATGAAAATTTTACAGGCTTTTTTAGACATATGAAGGTGTCACAAAGAATTTTCATGGCTCTTGAATTGGCCATTTGATGTGGAAATTAATTTTGAATTCTAGAATGATAAATTGGCCGGGTTGCTGAAAACGGTAAGAATGTCTTGAACTAATGATAGAATGGCTTTAGATACAAGTATATATCATGATAATACATGCTAATTGTTTAAAAGAAATGTTGGTGAGATATGGAAGAGACTCCAACATAATTATATGCCTACCTGTGATATACGTAGGCCTTTGAAAAGAGAATTACACTATGATTATTATGATGACAAAGGAAAAGAAAAGAAAAATAACATTGACTTTTAGTTGTGCAAATTTTAGCATATGAGGAAAATAGAGACAAGGCTTATATAGGGTATAGCGGGGTGGCAAAAATAAGGACTCCCCAGGAAACTTTATGAGTCGGTAGATGTATTAACTAGGAATAGAACTTTGTGTGATTCGAAAATGGAAAAAAATGAAGTCCGATGATCACAATTAGGAATGAGCTCATGTCTTAACAGTTTATTGTCCTTTGTGGAGTGATCCCCTACAGATATCACTTGATGTGAAATTAAGCATTCCCTATGTTAATGAAAAAGAGAATGTGGCACTAAATGGAGCTTATCATTTTGAGATAAAATGTCGATCATCTTTATTAAATCTATAATTATTCATGGATGTGATTCATGCATGATTTTAAATTATGTAACATTGTTAATTATGCTTACTTAAGCTTGAGGGAGTACTTTGCTGAGAATTTTATAATATTCTCATCCCTACGCTGCATGTATTTTATGTTGTGTTCGGATTCTAAGGATGCCGTCGGTGATAATCTTCCTTGACTCGCCCCAATGGTAGCGGCATTATAACCCAGCCTTAGACTCCTTATATGTTGTAGCATACTCCTAGATTAGAGTGTACATGTTATTTAGTCACTCGTTTAGTACTTCTGTTTTCTCTACTGAGTTCGACCCAGGTTTTCCTTATGTTGAGGTGCCTCTTGAAATGGCACACCCTGATATATTTGTAGCTCCACCTGCACCACCTATGTCCCCTCCTGGAGATGATCCTTCATCCTTTTCCTCAGACTCCAATCCACCGATTGATCTTGATGCCCCAGTTGGGGGCAATGCCATTGCATCAATGGCAAATGGTTTTATTTAGGAGACCATGGGGCAACTCAGAGGCTCTTGGTGTATATATAGTGGCAGTTTAGGAGTAGGATCCCCCAGACTGTAGTTTGACCTTATTAGATGTTGATGAGATTCATTTTCTATTTGTATAAATTTTTGCTGGATCTCGACTTTGAGCAGGTCAGACTAGATGGTGAAGGTGTTCTTTTATGGACTGAGTCCCTGATGTTTAGGAAATAACTAGTTTATTTTATAGTATTACCTATTGTAAACTTAACAACAATGTTCATATATGTATATATTGGCTTTTCAACATATATGTCTACATTATATTATTTCAATTATTTTTGACTAGTATAGATTGTGAATGTAAGTAATACTTTTCTAATTACTGTGTTGGTACTCGAGTAAAATATGATAATTAGGAGGGTGTTACAGGAAGCCATTAGGAAGTGGCATTGGAGACTAGGAAAAAGGGGAAAATACATTGAGAGGAAGAAAAGGAGAAACTCACACGTAGAAAAGTTAATGGGAGTGGAATCGGAGAATGAGGGCGTGAAGGCAGAGAGTGAGTGAAACTCTGGTAGGTTTAGGTGAAAACAGAGTGCCCTTTGCCCTCTTCGTGCCGCTACAATCCTTCTTCAAGTTTTTGTTTTTATTTTTATGTTTTAAAAAAAGAGCTAAAAATAAAGAATTGTAATTTAAATTAACTGTTGTGTTGAAAATTAAAAATGAAATCCAATTTGTCAACAAAAAAACAACTACATTTTTTAAATGATAATTTTTAAGATTTTATAAATTTTTAAGTAATTAGAAAAATTAATTATTTAATCATCTATGTATTTTAGTACTTTATTTAATATTAATCATTAGTAGCATAAGTAGATTTATTTTTACATGTATGATAATTTAATTAATATTTTTTTAATAGAGAAAGATGAAATTATCTGTTTTATTTATTTTAAATATAAAGTGAAATTAGTTTAAAATATGTTGATTATATTTCTCATTATAATATTGTGTAGAGAACAGATCAAGAAAGGGAGAAGATGTAACATCCTAATTTTCAACCCAATACTCCTAGGACGTAACTAGGTTGATCATTAGTTATTACTCTTTAGTCTCATTCTTTTTTTTAAATATTTCTTTAAAATACTTAGTGAAAAGTATGGGTAAAATTTTTCTTTTGAAAGAAAAGACAAAACATGATCCATACGTATGGGAGTAACTACATCATCACCTCGCGAGAAAAATAACGGGGGAACACATCATACCCAAAGGAAACATAATATCATAAGAGAAATTACAAAATAGTCATGCCATACACCAAAATAGTAGTAGAGTTGTTACAATCATCCGTACATCATAAGAGAAACATAAAGAAAAATACATCTAAATCTCCACCTACAACAGTGCACCTAAAAACAGATAACCTCACTCTACCTCCCCGGAGTAGCTGTGTCACGGTATCCTCGCTCTCCAACTCCATGGGTACGGTGGGGGAAGAACCCATGGATGGGATGTCTGTTTCAGAGGGGTTGGTTCGGAGAAGGCCTGGGGTGAACAGGGAACATACTCTGGATAGGCGTGGATAGCGGAGGCAGCATCGGGGGTGCAACGAATGCGCTCTCCTCGGGGGGCGCGTATGCTTGAACAGGAGATCGTTAGCGAAGGGTGAGGTTGGAGTAAACCGGAAGCTAGTGACTGGCTGAGCAAAAGGGCGATCCAGGAACACAAACATACGGACAGAGCAACGGCCTACGAAGTGATAAGACTGATGCGTGGCGTCAAAATGTAGCTCCCATGTTGGCGCGTCAACGTATATGACGAAGGATGCCATCGTCTTCTGAAGACATGATGGAAAGATAAGATAGAGAGAGTGAGAAACTTTCCAAAGAATCTTAGTAGGAAAAGTCTCATATCCTAGTGTCATCATCTACGTCCTCAGGAACCTTGGGTTTGTTATAAAAAGGTGTGCATGCATAGAGTTCATTATTAGGTTTTTAAACGTAATTACCCAAGGCCCGTTTAGGATGAATCTTAATGTCATGGATACAACATAGCAAGGCATGAACGCATGAATATACATTATGCAAGAAAGCAATAGGACATAATCATCAAGGAATATCATATAAGTGGCATCTAGTGGCATATAACTTTTCACATGAAACTTTCCTTTTTTTTCTCGATTGTGTGACATTAAACTTCATACTTTCATCATGGGGTCCACCCTAAAAATATCTCTAGGTTATGAGCTCATACCTAACTAGTCGTCACTAATTCTTACTTATTCCTCTCAATAAGCGTAACATAATAAATCCTAACTTCTGGAGTACGGGTTAGGGGGCATAAGGATCACCTATCATAACTTTTAATTCAGGGAGTCCATAGGAATATTTCTTTCTTTGAAACGCAATTACCGGTAACTAGTACTCAGTTATTTGTCTGCTCTGGCAAGCTCAATGTCAATACCCTCACGGTTTTGTTTCTGGGGGTGCTCAACCGGTGTCACCCAGAATGCATCTCAGTACATGTCCCATCTATTCTGGGGGTGCTCAGCCGAACCGTTGTCACCTAGAACATATTACATCTATCCTGGGGGTGCTCAGCCAAACCGGTGTTACCTAGGAGTTTTCAAAAACTTTTCTCAACTCCTCAAGTTTGATGAAAATTTAGCAGCATAATGGCGATACATCGGATTTCCTTCAAACTTGCTTTATGCCACAAGAACTCATAGAGTATGTACTATCAATCCTAATTCCATATTCAAGATAAGTCACCAAGGTTACATAAACATGTACTTCATATGCATCAACACATCATAACTCAAGTTAACGAATTTATGCTGTTAATAAAATAAACATGCTCACGATCCAAAATTGGCCATTCATATTTTAACAACTATATCATGTAAACTTCAGAGATTCATGGTAAACAAGATCATAGATTCATATAGTACAAAATCATAAATCCAAGTGGCATAAGATCATAGCTTTAGGTCATTCATGTAGGGAAAATGTCTACTGCATTCATTAGGTTCTGGTAATCGATTACATGAGCCTTGTAATCGATTACACAGCTTCAGGTTTTCAAAACAGATGAAATGAGGGCTCTGGTAATCGATTACATGAGCCTGGTAATCGATTACCACTGTTGTATTCTTGGGCCCCAAGAACATCTGAGTAATTGATTACATGAGATGGTAATCGATTACTAGAGTCCATAACATGTAATCGATTACATTATGTTGTAATCGATTACTCGGGGCAAAAGTTCACATCCGAGTGCATCAAAGCTCTCTGGTAATCGATTACATGGGCTCTGTAATCGATTACCAGCACCTTCAAAATACAAAAAAACCAAGTTTAAAACACATCTGAGTCATTCCTTCCTTCTCACAACCATTTTCAACCTCTTTTTATCATTTCCTTTGAAATCAAAACAATTTTAGAAGATAAAAGCCCATAGCTTTCAAGATTTAGTTGAAAGAGAACCTTTGAGCCTTAGATCTTTAGGTGATAAACATAAACATATCAATGCAAGTTCCATTTTAATCTTAGTATTATAGAGTGATGGCAAGGAAAAGTAAAGATGCAAGGCTTGAAAATAAACATGAGAATGCAAGTTCATTCTTAATCTTTAAGTTTATGTGATGGCTTGAAACATAAACATGCTAGACAAGAAATGTAAATATGAATGCAAGTTCATTTCTTATCTTTGGGCTTTTAGGTGATGACTTGAAAAAATAAATATGATATGCAAGTTCAATTCTTTATTTTAGTGCTCTAGGCCCCTTAGAGTTTTCACTCTAAATCAACAATCAACTTTAAAGTTGAAATAGCTAGGCTTTGAGATTAGTTATTAAGGCGATAGCAAAGAAAATAAACATGAATGCAACCACTTCTTATCTATTTGAATCTTAGGCTCAAGATTACTCTTCACAATTACATAGTTTCTTTGTGTTAAAAACCTTTTCAAAAGTGAAACCTTCAAGCTTTAGAGGTCAAACAAGTGATGGTTTTGCAACCAACACTCAAGATCCTCATCATCAAGCCATGGTTTCTTCCAATGTAGGCCATATGGCTGAAAATCAAAGGAAGGGAAAAGGATGAAAAAGAACCAAAAAGAAAGAAAGTGGAGAAGACAGAAACACCAACATTGTATCTTCACAAGTCAAGAGATAAACAACAAAAGAAAAGAATACAACTCCCTACCTTGGATGTGCTTCTTCATTAAAAGGGAGGGCTTGGCCTTGAAAGGAGTAAAGGAAGAAGAAGAAGAGCTCCTTGAGATGAGAGAAAGAAAACTTGGGAGGTGTAAGAGAAATGAACAAAATGAGCTCTTGGAGGGCTCCTTCTATTTATAGAGAAATGAAACACATGGAGGGTGAGAAGGAGGGAGGGTGGCCGACCATTTAGGAGGGAAAAGGAGGAAAAATATCTCTTGTGTATGTCATTTCAAGGTATGGCTAGGTATAGTTGAAGGTACGGTTCTTTGAGTGTGAAATGTTATTAAAACAAATCAACATGTAATGGAAATTGGAGGGGGAGTGTGAAATGTTATGACATAATGTCTTGATTTTGAAAAAGGATTTTGAGCTTCTCTAAGCAATCTTAGGTTCTAATTAATTCCAATTAATTGTTTTGATTCTAGATTAATTACGAAAATTAATTAATATTCAATTAGAGTCTAATATTGCTTAGGTTTGCTTAATCGTATGATTAAGCTCATTAGGTGCTTAATCAGGAGCAAAATCGTAATTTTGCATAAAAATTGCCCGGGACCACCAGGACTTTAAATGGACCCGCCCAGACTCATAAAAACATCATTTAAAACCTTTGGGTGAAGTTCGGGCTCGATCGGCTCATTAATTAGGGTCAAACAGTCACAGGGGCATTTTGGTCATTTTGCACATCAAAACTCGAAAACGAGATTCTTCTGCTCTATTAGCACACATACCACACATAATCCCATTTTAATATTGAGTTGACCCTTCGACAACTGTTGGATCAGCTGTCCTCGAATTCGGGGTGAAAAATGACCTCGAGGCATTTTGGTCATTTTCGCTCAGACAGAAAAATAGGGGTGTTACAGAAGGGATATATCGTGGTGTCAGGAAGGGGACTGTTCACAGCTAGTTGTGAGGTCAAGGAGAGGGCTACGGCATCGTGGAGGTGTTTCATTACAAATTCTTCTTTATCGATTAAAGACTGAAGAGTATGCAGTAAGTGAGTAGGACACTAGGGCTTTACTCAGATTAGTTAAAGGACGTTTTTCCCGTATTTTTAAAAAGGGTAAAAATAAAAAATTATAATTTAAATTTAAACCCTATATGAAAAATAAAAATCCCAATTTGTCAATAAAACTAGATTAAGTGACTTTTAATTTAATCTTGATCATACTAATATAAATCTAATGGTCAATATTTACTTCTCTTGCTCGCAATTAACCACCTCCATCATAGCTCTCCCTCAAATGTAATTATTTAAATATTTCTTAATTTTGTATTATATATACACATATGATCGCTTGTTTGGGCATATATTAGGGCATCAAAGACATACTTGACTAGTAAG
This sequence comes from Dalbergia cochinchinensis, assembly GCA_031216125.1. Classification (NCBI taxonomy): domain Eukaryota; kingdom Viridiplantae; phylum Streptophyta; class Magnoliopsida; order Fabales; family Fabaceae; genus Dalbergia; species Dalbergia cochinchinensis. The sequence goes on along the minus strand of CM062374.1, from coordinate 14,101,479 downwards.
TATGTGAAAGTTTCGGTAGTTATATATTGATCAACAATTACAGTTATATATATTAAATACCAATTTTAGTTTCATTGGCTTATTGGTTTTCTTATTTTTAATAATATTATTTAGTGGATAGATTAAACATCTGATCTAGATTGATCGAATAGTTATTGGCTTTAATTAATTCATTTTTTTAATGGTTATACTATTATTATTATTTAATATCATAAAATAATTAATTAATTTGTTCTATTAGATATTAATTACCCCTTTAATCTAGGATTTCTTTGCAATTCATATGCTTGCATTATAGGTGCAAGATATATCCATCACTACTTGTGTTTTCGATTGTTTGAGTTAGGAAAAAAATGTCTTTATATATTTATCATCAAAAAATGACAAAATTAGTGAAATTGTGTATATATATAATTCTAATTGATGCTAAGATTATTATTATAATTTTTTATATATTATAAATAATAGATATGATTTGCATTCTTTGGAAATGAATGATTTTTGTGTTTATAATGAAAATGATGTACTCTATAGCCATTTACCATTTGTAATTGATTAAAAGGAGTTTACATTTGTAATTAAATCTCTCAGTATGGTATTGGATTCAATATTAGGTGAAAATGATATCAATTAAGAATAATATCAAAAAATCAATATCAAATAAAAATGATGATAACAAATTGACATGTGGTTGAAAAAATCAATGTTTTTTGTTTAAAAATTAAATTACATATCAAATTTGAAGATTGAAATTGATATTATCGAGATTGAGATTTACGATATGAGATACATCTAAAATATTTTAAGTTTATATAGTAATTATTAGAAATCATTTATTGAAAATCAAGAGAGAGAAAAAATGCTTAAGAATTAAATTAAAATTTAAAAATATAATTAATGGATGAACTGTAATTTTTGGGTGGAAAAATGAAATCTTTTGAAACTAACATGTAGGATTCCCTGCCCACACACATATTGATTGATTGATTGATTTGAAAGGAAGATATCATTTATTAATGCTGCAAAAGATGGATATGATTTAATGACTAAGAATCATTTGACTAAAATGAAACAAATAAGTTAATATTTAATTTGGATATTTATCAATTTATAAATTACTTATCGATATAACAATTAATAGAAATAAGCTAAGACTTAATTAAAATAGCTAAAATCTTTCATTTCAATTTGATCAAATTTGGTTAAAACAAGCTTTTGATTAAAACAAAATGAATCATTTATTAAATCAAAATTAATTTGATTTCACTTAGTCAATTTTAATTTTGTTTAAAATCATAATCAATTCTTTAATTTACTAGTATTGCATTTTTTTATTTGTTAATCTTCAAGAGTAATTATTTTATGATACCATAATCTTAAAGAGAAATGTAATAATATATTAGCAAAACATGGAGATGGAGTTCAAACCCTTAACCTTAACTTTAAAATAAAATACACAAACCAATTGGGTGACCAAATTACATATATTGTATTATTACATATAAATCCATTATAACTTATGAAGATTTTCTTGAATTCTACGCAATTAATATTCTTTTCAAAAGTCCATAGCTACATCTGCAAGAAACAAGTTGTAACAAAATCCATAAAAAGAATCCACAACTAAAATCGTAAGAAAAGAATTCGCAAGAAAGTCCGCAACAGTTCAACATTGTAGCAAACTTCGCAAATAATTTAGCAAGTACAGGATTTGCAGAAAAATGGTTGTGATACCCCAGGTACACGCATCAGTGGACAAGTTCCGTACGACCTTAGGGTCTCTCGGGACCCATCCATGCTGTCGGGTCCTGAATTTTGCTAAGTCTGGATCCTACATTTTTTTAGAGGGCTATATGTTATAGCCACATTCTTGAGGTTAAAAGTCTCAGTAATTGTTTCCTAAAAGAAAATAAGTTAAAGAGTGATTTTTAATGGAATTTATGAGATCTTTAAACGTTTCATTTTTAGCTCACAAGTTTAAAAAATCTTGACAATTCTCAGATTTGAACTAAAACCCAAAATTTGGTTTTTGATTTGTTGGGATTTTGATTTCTTTGAAATTTTATTTGAATCCAAATGGGGGGTATTTCCTTATTTACATTTATGTTTTAAAGTTAATGAAGAGTAAAATAAATGAGGATATATTAACTTTGTAAATAAGTGAGTTTGAGACAACCAAATGCCAAAATGGCTGAGAAGATGCAGAAGCTGAGTGAACTGTCACCGCTATAGTGGTCTAGTACCGCTATAGAGGTCACAGTGCGTGAATTTGTGGTCTAAGGACTATTATAGCGGTCCAAGACCACTATAGCGGTTGTAAGCGATATGGTTAGGGGCTTAGGGACGCCTTGACTGCTATAGCGGTTATACACCACTATAGTAGTCCCCCTAGTGCTTGAACAATGTGAAACAGTGTCGTTCCACTTACTAAGAGCCCTCAACAATATAAACCCTTCCCCTACTCTTTCTTCCCCATTTTTGCTCGAGCCAAAAACCCCTAAACCCCATTTTCTCTCTTCTCTCTTAATCCCATTCAAGTCTAGCTTCCCTAAATCATCAAGGTATGTTTATGTTGATAGATTTTGTCTCCGTTCTTTCTATTCCATCATGTTCTTGGTTTGGATTATGGTTTTTCTCTATTGTTGTCAAGTGGGGGTGCCCCCCAATGTTGTTAGAATTATATTAGAGCTATCTAGAGGTTATTAGAGATTAATATAGCATTTATGATTGTTCTATGATAATTGTTGGTGCCATTCCAAGTTCTCCAGGTCAGGTTGGTGGTGCCCATATACTACTGGCTCCAAACGGTGAGTGGGTTTGGAATCTATGGCCCTTATGTTGGTCATTAGAGTTAATTTCCTCAAATTATTATTTATTGCAGGGTTTAGAAAAGATTTCAAAAGATTAGAGACTCCATTTGATTTGTTATAATTATCGAAATAACGATTTCCAACTAAAGCATGAAATATTTGTTTAAATGCAAACTCATAGGACCATTATTGATAAATGATTTTATCAAAAGAGCTAGAGTATTATTATGACTTGATTAGCAATTTCCATAAAATTGTTCTTAGAGAAATATTATGATAGAGATTTAGAGGAAATAATATGATTATTGAATTAGAGACTAGACATAGCTATAAAGAAATAGACTGTGAGTTAACGGCAGTTATTTCATTAATCTTGGTATACCAAGTCGCCCCCAGGGCCAGAGAAATCAGAAACAAAACCTAGTTATGTGCCCTAGAGATTAGAGACTTTGTTATACTGTGGTTAACATGCATAACCAGAGATTTTGTTATGTCACATGAATTGGACGTAACCAGAGATTCTTGTTTCTTTATGTAAGTACTTTGGTTTTATAATTTCCAAAGAATATCAATTTTAAAGCCATTTTGCTTATTTCCTATGAATATGATTTCAGAGTTATTGCATTGACCAATTTGATGATTATATATATGATTACTTATTTTCTTTGGCTATCCCATGAGAGGGTTATAGGTGAGGACCTGCTCACTGGGTTTTAGATGAAACTCACTCCGCTCCCTTCCATCATTACAGGTGTAGTAGACGTTGTGGGTTCTTCTCTTCCACCTCCTACCCCACAGTAGAGATATATTAGTTAGTGAGCTTCACTTTGGAGTGAAATATTCTTTTGGTATTTTGTTTAGAGATAGAGTGCTCTAGTGTATATGATGGGCAGGGTCTTGGATCATAGAGATGGATTGCATTGTTTTATCATGATTATTTTGTATTTACATAATTATATATTTCATGTATATTTTGTATAGAGAGCAACTCATATATTTTGAATTTCAGATATATATTCAGAGTTTGGAAATGAAATTGAAATGATTCGTTTTCAAACTTCAAAGAATTATGCTAGAATTGATTATAATATTGATTATGATTATGTTTCCATGGAACCAATGGTTTATTAGAGATGAAATAATGTTTTATAAATAGATTTATATTAAAATAGTCATATAAAGAAACTCAGAGGTTACGAGGCTTATGTGGGAATGAGAATTCCTCACGTGTTGGTCATGTGCCCAATTGTAACTAAATTCACATGAAATATTCATAAGAATATCTGCAGAAACCCAAATCCGGAGCAAAATCCGCAATGTAATTCTATAGATAAATTCGGAAGAAAAATATTCTCAAGAAAATTCGCAGCACAAATTTGCAACTAAATTCGCACAAAGAATTTGCAAGAAAAGTGGCAGCAACCAAAATTCACAACAAAATTCGTAACAAGACTTTGCAAATAATTTCGCAATAAATAAATTCGCAAGAAAATTTAAAGCAATGAACCGTAACAAATTTTGCAGCAATTTGCTACAAGAAAAGTCATAGTAACCAAAATCTACAGTAACATTCATAGCAAAATTTTGCAACTAAATTCACAGGAACAAAAATCTATAGGATAGTATGCAGTAAATAAATTTCGCTACAAAATTCACAGTAAAAATCCATAACTAATTTCATAGGAAAATCCCCATGAAAGTAATTTTTCACAACAAAATCTGTAGCAAAAATTCGCAATAAAATTCGCAAATATAGTTTCCTTCGAATTTAGCTGAAAAAATAACCTCGAACGAGCATATTGACTTTTTACCTGCAAAATTACCTATAAAAATATTTTTTGTGAAAAATCACAATAAACATTCGCATGTAAAATTTTTCCACTTTGTGGAGGGAAAGTTACTTGTGGATTTTGATACAGATTTTGAAATTCGTAGCAAAATATCATCCAATTTGCTCAACAAAGGAAATTCATAGCAAAATTCATAAGTATTACCCGCGGATAAAATTCGCAAGAAAAATTTGTAGGTATTTTGCATATTTTTAGTAGTGTCCAACCAGACCAGTTATCTACTATGATAATTTGAGCACCATCATGCCAGCCCATAATCCTATGATGCACCCTAGAACTAAGCACATGGAGTTGAACCTGCTCTTTGTCAAAGAAAGAGTAATCCAGAGCTAGCTCCTCATTGCCCATATTCCCACTTCAAAACAACCAGTTGACATTCTCACCAAGGCTATTTCTAGCAGTCACTTCAGCTATCTTAGGGAATTGCTTGGAGTCAAAAATCTGGAGAAACTACAAACCAGATACTAGCTAGAATTGAGGGGGAATGATAACTATATTTGTAAAGTTGTTACTCAGTTGTTACTTGATTTGTTGTTAGCTGTTAGTAATTGTTAGAGTGGTAACTAACTCTTCCGCCAAAACTCTTGGCTTGCAGAAGTTAGAACCAATGAACTTATAAATATTCTGTACTTCGGTATTGAATACACCTTTTGCATATTCAGATTATTCTCTTCTTCCATTCATGTCATTCTCTGTTTCCCTCTGCATGAATTCTAACAATATTGATCTAAAAATAAATTAAATGTGCAGCTTAAGAAATAAAAAAGAAATATATATGCTATTCGCATAGCATAAAACAATATATGTAATTTAAATGCAGAACAACCTTACAGGTTCAAACAATGCCCATATAATGTTCACATCGTAATGAAAAAGTGAGAATAATACTGCCGATTTGGGGCCTGTTTTTGGTGTTAAACCTGAAAAGTTTCAAATACCGTGTTTGACAAACTCTTTTGTTTAATTTGTTTTTCAAAACTTTGAAAACACAACGTAAGTTTATAAGTTAAAAAATCACAAAAAACTTGTAACAATTTTTTAAAATATTGTTCGTGAATTATAGCGGTGCCATATTTTTTTTCCACTTTGGACTTGTCTTGTACTCTCTTCGCTTCACACTAATAGCAGAAAGTACGTGGCCACGGGGGACCTTGTCCACTCAATCTGTGAAAACTTGTAAATGACAAAACAAAAGGCGAATGTACTGTGGTGGACTGTAGTAGTCAGCATGCAGTACGACTTGGACGTGTTCAATTGAGTCGATACCTGTGAAAAGTTATTATGCAAACAGTGCTTTCATTTTATTATTTTTTCAACTTTTTATTCAACGGAACACATCAAACAGATCTTATACTTCTTTTATGCCTTAAAATTGCATCTAAAGGTTACTTGATAAAATTGATTTTGGAAATAAAAAAAAGGCATAATCATTTGAACCAGGCGCTAACTTTTTCTTTCGTCCCCTCTCGATGTGTTAGGTAATATTCACAGTAAGTAATTTTGTGATCACATAAATTAATATCACAACAAACAAAGTGTCCATCATAATTTAAATCAATAAATTAACTAAGTAATACACAAATATATAGTAACTACAAAATCTATAGGTGCAACTTACAATGGAACATTCCAAAACATGGCTACAATAAAGTCGATATTTGGTACTCATACATTAGTTCAGTTATTTTAGTAATTGGTATTCAGATGCACTAAAGGGGGTATAGTAATTGTGCATCCCTTTTCACTGTACTCAAGTTTGCAATATGGTTCAGGGCAAGCGCAATAGTTGGGGAAAGAATTTAACATTAAAACAACTGAGTAAACTATTTGGTGTGCATCTTAAAAAAATTAACAGAAAAAAAGCACGACCATTGTCAAATATGACCACATTTGATGAAGACCAAGGAGCCGACTTGAGTCTGGAGGCAATGGAAGGATTTCAAGGTCACATGACTAGGGCTAAGGAGAGATGGTCAAGAGAAGTTTTAGAGAGAATGATGGCTGCCATGTTTGAAAAGAGGTGTATTTCAAACTTAGAAATATTGGAAGCTACAACCATTGTCAATTGCGTTCAATTGGAAGAATAAGGCCTAGAATGTAACTCATTTCAAACTAAATAAGGGCCACATGTTTTATGGTTCATCATAAGTTTATTTTAGTATGTTTACTTAGTATTTATTTTTAAAGAAATAAGCCCATGTTTTGGGCTTAGTTAGAAGAACAGCCCAAGATGGCTTCAGGTTGAGTTTAGAAAACTTGTCTGTTTATATTTGTAAACATCTCTGTTTTAAGGACATATATAATGAAAAATACAAAAAGTCAGATAAAGAAATTCAAAGAGTGTTCTTCTCTAGGTTCTTGAGTGAGCTATAGAGCCTTTGATGTTATCAAGAGGCCATACTCTTGTGGTGATCTTCAACCAAGGTTTATCAATCCTCTGATTGTGGCACCATCCATCCTCAATCTTTTCATCTTCTTCTTATGATTCTCTTAATCTCACTTTACCGCATTTCTGTTAATTTTTTTTTTTGGAATTCTGATTCTATTTGATCCTAGTTCTAACTCCCATATCCGAATCTTAAACTTATAGAGCTCGAGTTTTCATCAATTGGTATCTCAGAGCTTGTTGGTGTTTGAATGAAATTGTTTGAATTCTTGAGTTTGCAGAGTGATCTAAGTGCTGCATGCTTTTGATTCGTTGAATCTATATCTCCACAGTTGAAATGTTTCTGTTATGGTTGCATTTGTATTCAAGTCAGTTCATCTTCTATTTGTAAAAAAAAAGTGAAAAAAAATACAAAAGAAAAGCAAAACACTGTTTGCATGAAAGTTAAAAAAGAAGAAGACAGAAACAGAAAACCAGGAAAAAAAAATTCATAGAGAGTGGCTTCATCATCTCTGTTTTGGTTATAATAGTTTCTCTTTCTGTTTCCTATCTGTTGGTGCTTTATCATCTCTGTTTGGTTTCAATAGTTTGTCTTTTTGTTTCTTATCTATTGGTATTCTTGGATAACCTTGTTTGATTGTAACTCTGCTGCTATTCCTTGATAAACTTGTTGTTTGATTGTTGCTTGGTTGTGGTTGATTGAAAGATTGGATTTTGACTTCCTTAAGAACCATTGAGGGAACTTTAGAGGAAAAAGGCAAGAGAGTAATCATTGTACAAAAGCCAATATTGAGTGAAAGACGAGTGACAGCATCATTTTTCTGACTTCCTTACTGTTTTGCAGTTATGGCAGATAATGAAAGTTCACAAACTTTGCCTTCACCCAGAACATTGGCAATAAGGCTACAAGTGGAGGGAATAGCACAAAGATTTGAGAGAATGTTTGAGAGGCAAAATGAAGAGATAAGGGCGATACATGAGAGATTGGAAAACAGGGAGGAAAAATCTATCCATGGGGCTACTAGCCATCGTGCATCTTCTTACGATGAGGAAGAATTTAATAGAAAGAGAGAAAGAAGGAATCATAGAAGAGATGACAGAAGGAGAAACCATGAAAGGAGGGAAAGAGGAAATGAGAGAATCAATGGGGTAAAAATAAAAGTTCCTACTTTTCATGGGTGCAATGATGTTGAGGCTTACTTGGAGTAGCAGTTAAAGATTGAACAGGTGTTTGCATGCAACAATTACAGCAGAGAAAAGAAAGTTAAGGTGGCTTCTCTAGAGTTTCATGACTATGCTTTGGTATGGTGGGATCAACTCCAAAAGGAGAGAAGGAGGTTTGATAAACAACCAGTAGTTACATGGGAGGAAATGAAGAGGTTGATGAGAAGGAGATTTGTCCCTACATATTATACTAGAGATCTTCATGCCAAGCTTCAAAGCTTGAAGCAAGGAACAAGAAGTGTTGATGAGTATTAAAAAGAGATGGAAGTTGCTATGATAAGAGCAAATGTGAATAAGGAGAAGGAAGCAACTCTTGCACATTTTCTGAATGGTTTGAACCATGATATCCATGACATTGTAGAGCTTCATCATTATGTGGAGATTGAAGATTTGGTTCACCAAGTGATGAGAATTCAACCAAGGCCAACAAAGTTCAAGATCAATTACAACGCATAGATGGACCAATGACTAGAGCTAGAGCAAAAAGGCTAAAAGAAGCTTTGCAAGGCCTAATCATGGAAGCAAAGATCAAGAGCAATCAGGTTGAGCATGAGATGTCAAAATGGACTAATCTTATTCAGTTTGATGAATACACAAGTCCAACATGAAGAAGTCACTTGAAGACCCAAAGAATAAGCCCAATTCAAGTGATCAAGTTACAAACATATTAGGTTGGAATAATTAGTTTAAATTGGGTGTAATTTGTCTTATTTCCTTGTAATTTTGGTGCACATTTTATATCTCCTATCTCATATGTCTTTTAGTTGTTTTTCAAGTCAATTTTAAGTGCTTTAAGAGTTCCTCAACAATTATGATATATAGTGGGTGAAGTGGGAATGATAGTGGAACTTTGATACTTAGTAGGAATGATAGTGGATGTAGAGGCTGGAACTCAATGGTTAGTGGCTGTGGATGAAGTGGGAATGATAGTGGGACTTTATGCTAGTGTGAATGGTAGTGGCTGCATTACAATTCTTAGTGGATTGTATAGTGGGACTTTTCTACAGCCTACTTAACACTATAAATTGGGACTCAATGTAATATACAAATCAGATTATGAATTACACTTCTTGAGTTTTCTTCTTTGTAAGAACTTCCTTTTTTGTTCTTAGGTAAAGAACTAAATCTAATCTTATCAAAGTAACTTATAGCGATCAAAAATAAGACTTTTCACTCACTTTCTCATCTTCTCTTGAGTGTGGCGTCTATATCTTTTTGAAACACAAACAAATTCAAACACCTATCTCTAAACTCCAACCTAAAAGTGCAAGGTGATCCAGTTCTTTTCTAGTTGTTGATTCAAGCTACTCAACTCTAACCAAGCTTAATCATATCATCAGGAATGATAGTGGGAATGTTAGTGGAACTTTGATACTTAGTGGGAATGATAGTGGATGTAGAGGCTACAACTCAATGGTTAGTGGCTCTGGGTGAAGTGGGAATGATAGTGGGACTTCATGCTAGTAGGAATGGTAGTGGCTGCATTACAATTCTTAGTTGATTGTATAGTGGGACTTTTCTACAGTCCACTTAACACTATAAATAGGGACTCAATATAATACACAAATTAGATTATGAATTACACTTCTTGAGTTTTCTTCTTTGTGAGAACTTCCCTTTTTGTTCTTAGGTAAAGAACTAAATATGATCTTATTGAGGCAACTTGTGGCGATCAAAAACAAGACTTATCACTCACTTTCTCATCTTCTCTTGAATGTGGCGTCTATATCTTTCTGAAACACAAACAAACTCAAACACCTATCTCTAAACTCCAACCTGAAAGTGCAAGGTGATCTAGGTCTATTCTAGTTGTTGATTCAAGCTACTCAACTCTAACTAATCTTAATCATCATTTGGTAATCAGAGCAAGGTTTCCTTGTTATTCAGGTCCAAACTTTTTATTTATTTTTGTCTTCATCTCTATAAAAAAAGAAGAAAACAAACCAGAACCTGTTCTACTAACTTCTAACAAAATTCATTGTTTCAGTTCTTCTAGTCATCCCTTATTCTCATTTCTTTGTTTTGATCAAAATCTATTACCTGAAGAAGATCATTGATTAGGTTCCTTCTTAAGAACTCATAAGCGGAAGTTTGAGTGGAAAAAGGCTAGAGTGAACATTTTGGTCAAAAGCCAATTTTGAGTGACATACACGAGTGTAAGTGTCATATTTCAAGAGTGTAAACACTTTGTGATTTTTGTGAGGTCTTATATTTTTCAATTTCAGCTAGCTAACATGGCAGGAGATGAAAATTCATCACAAGGTAGAGGATTATCCACCTTTCAGATGCAAGCATTAACTGCCCATCTAGAACGGCTATTCAATATAAAATTTGAAGAGGCCCATGAGAGGATGGATAGGATGGAAAACCATGCATCTGGTAGTCAGCATGCTTTTCAAGATGAAATGAATTACCAATCTAGAGAAGAAGAGACAAGTGATCAAAATCCAAGGAGAAGAAGGATCATTAGACACAATAGGAGAAGAAGAAATTCTGGTGATGAACTTAGAGGAATTAACATCAAAATTCCTCCATTTCAAGGAAGCCAGATTCGCAAGCCTATTTGGAGTGGGCAATGAGAGTGGAGCAAATATTCTCTTATTATACATATTCTAAAGGTAATAAGGTTAAGCTTGCTGCCCTTGAATTTATTGATTATGCTCTTATTTGGTGGGATCAATTGCAGAAAGATAGAGCTAGGAATGGAGAGCAACTGGTTCAAACATGGGTAGAGATGAAGGCTGCAATGCCCAGGGAATGCGAAATCGGGGAGTAATCGCTGGTGCAAGGAGGAACGGACAAGGAGCGGCTCCTAGAAGACTTTGAAAATGGAGGGGTACATGAATGAACCAATTACACACCCGAATGAGAGGGATCCTAAGACCGTATAGGTATGGGATTATATAGTTGAGGATGGCTTATATGCATTGATTTGTACTACCTATACCAACAAGATGCATCTTCTTTTCGGTAGCCTATCTCTAAAGAACTCTATAGTTAAGCGTGCTTGACTTGGAGAAATTTTGGAATGGGTGACCTCCTGAGAAGTTTTCCTAAGAAGCGTGTGAGTGAGGACAAAGCATGCTAAAAAGACCTGTGTTGGTTTGTGGAGATAGTCACCAATCCATAAAGCAGCAGGGGATGTTACAAATACAATCATGAAAAGGAGATTTGTGCCTTCATATTTCCATAGGGAACTCCACAACAAGTTGCAGAGCCTCAATCAAGGGTCTAAGAGTGTGGATGAGTATAACACGGAGATGGAGATGGCCATGATTCAAGCAAACATTGTGGAGGGACCAAGAAGCAACCATGGCTCAGTTTCTCAATGGCCTTAATCGAGACATAACTGATGCTGTGGAGATGTATCACTACGTGGAACTTCAAGAGATGGTGCATCAAGCAATCAAGGTGGAGCAGCAATTGAAGAGGAAAACTAGAAGAAATTCTTCTAGTTCCAATTCAATTTCTTGGAGAAACAACCCAAAGAAGGAGCAACCAATTGCAATTCAGTCCAAAAATGCTGAATTAAAGAAAATTCAACCATCAACAAGCATTTCAAAGAACCGAGAGATAAAGTGTTTTAAGTGCCCTAAAAAAGGTCACATTGCTTCTCAATGTCCTAATAAAAGAGCAATGATTTTGAAGGATAATGGTGAGGTGGAGACCGAGGAAGAGTTTGATACATCATTAGAGGATGAAAGTCAAGGTGAGGAAATTAGGCCTCATGATGGTGATTTGCTAGTTGTTAGAAGGATTTTGAATGTGCAGGGAAAAGAAGAAAATGATGCACAAAAGGAAAACATTTTCCATACTAGATGTTTTGTTCAAGGAAAAGTATACAACATGATCATTGATGGAGGGAGTTGCACCAATGTGGCTAGCACACAACCTTGGTGGAAAAATTGAATTTGAGCACTTCTAAGCATCCTAAGCCATATAGGTTGCATTGGCTTAGTGATAATGGAGAATTGAAGGTGGACAAGCAAGTCCTAATACCATTCACTATTGGAGATTATGTGGATGAGGTACTTCGTGATGTAGTCCCTATATAGGCTGCACACATACTTCTTGGAAGACCATGGCAATGGATACACCAAACCGGTTTTCACTTGTGCACAACAAGAAGAAATTCACTCTTGCACCTTTATCTCCAAAACAAGTTTTGAGGATCAAGTAAAAATAAGGCAATCTAGAGAGTGCGAGGCATCAGATAAAAAAAGGAGTGAAAAAAAACTTCTGAGTGAAAAAAAGAAAGATAAACACCAAGAGAGTGGTGAGCAAGAAAAAGAGAGTAAACACATAAGTATCATTGCAAAAGAAAGTGAGATCAAGAGAGCTTATTTTTCTCATCAACCTATGCTTGTAATTTTGTACAAGGAGGCTTATTTAACTCTAGCATTAATCAAACTTGTTTGCCTAGTGCTTTTGTATCTCTTTTGCAGGAATTCGAGGATGTGTTCCCGGATGAAGTTCCAAGTAGTTTGCCTCCCTTGAGAGGAATTGAGCATCAAATTGATCTCATCCCCAGGGCTATACTCCCTAATAGGCCAGCCTATAGAACTAATCTTGAGGAAGCAAAAGAACTTCAAAAACAAGTTGGAGAGCTGATGAAAAAAAGGATAGGTGAGAGAAAGCATGATATGATCCAAACTCCATGAATCATGCAACACGGATCTACCAAGGTTGGGAAACGCAGGTTCAGTACAAAGTTAACTCTACCCCATATTTCATGCTACAGGTCTTGGAATTGGACGATTCAAAAACGAGAATCTGAAACACAATTTAGGCTCAAGAATCACCGAAATCTGATTCGTATGTCTTGAGATATGGATGAGGGTTAATGGACATTATGGATTAAATGTAAATCCTGGCAAGAACAGAAAAAAAAAAAAAGAACAAGGCACCACAATCAAGAGATTGATAAGCCTAGGAACACCACAAGGATGAGCACCCTTGATAAGTTCAGAGATTCTATGAAGAATCACGAGAAAGCAAGTCTCACACTTAAGATAAAAATGTTCTGAAAAAGTTCTCTTCCAAAAGTTAGGGTTTTCCTTTTATAATGGGCAATACCTTTTAAGTTTGCTTAAACCGGACCTAACTCAGGTACATAATAATAAGGCCCAAAATCAGTTTACTAACTCAGCCCACCAATATTAATAAACTAATAAGAATGTTCAGCCCATTTTAACACCTACCAAGAAAAAATAAAAGAAAAACTAAGCCTCTATTCCTTCAATTTGCATTAAGCAATTCACCATCTTGGGCTGCAATTCCCCAAGACTCAGGGTTTCAAATAAAGTTGCCACAAGTTTATTTAGAGTCTCTTTAGCCTTCTTAGATCTCGCCCTTGTCATTGGACCTCCATGTTCACCAAGCGCCTTGTTATCCTTGTCACTAGCCATGTCCTCACCATTCCCTTCCGCGTGAAGAGGATTTGACCTCAAATCTAAGGCCTCATCACCTGCATCAAAAAGAGATAAATCAGTAAAAGTGACATTGATATTATACTCACCAGGCAAGTCAATTTTGTAGGCATTATCATTGATCTTCGCCAACACTTGGAAATGATCGTCCCCTCTTGGTTGGAGTAGGTCGTGATGGTACCCCTCCTCCTCAGGGAAATAACAGATTGTTAGTGGAGGCTATTACAGCTCAAATGCAAAGGATGATGAGGGAGCATACAAAGGAGAGTTATATGAGCGAATTGAGCAGTCAGAAAATCAAGGTGATCATGATGATGATGAAAGTAGAAGGAGGATTGATGGAAGGAGGAGAAGAGATAATCAGGGTGGTGCTAGAAAGGACCAAATTGAGGGAGTCAAGCTTAATATTCCACCTTTCAAAGGGAAAAGTGATCCTGAGGCTTATCTTGAGTGGGAGATGAAAATTGAGCAGTTGTTCTCATGCCACAATTACACTGAAGAAAAGAAAGTAAAGGTGGCAGCCATGGAATTCACGGACTATGCTCTTATTTATTTTCTGGAATTGCCACCATGGCTGTTTAATAATATTGTCTCTATGGCTGTTAATAATATTGCCTACATGGCTGTTTCAAAATATTGCGTCCATGTTTGTTAATGATATTGCCTCCATGGATATTAATAATTTGCCTCCATAGCCATTAATAATATTCATCATACATGGCTCAACTGAAAATAAAATAAAAACAAGAAACTCATAGTACTCTAAATCCATGTAACTTCAACAATCTGATTTTAGCATAACTGTGGCTATGAAGTCATGCCTAAGGGATCACCCATTTGCAAACATTGTGATTTCAATGCCCATAGAGTATGTAGCCATTAACTGTCATGAATCATATGAAGATTAGTACTCTAAAATTCCCTTGATTGTGTAACATCCCTTGCCGCTTTATGGATTGATGACTGTCCCCACAAACCTGTAACATCCTAATTTCTAACCCAATACTCCTAGAACGTAGTTAGGTTAACCATTAGTCTATTACTCTTTTAGTCTCATCTTTTAAAACCTTTCTTTAAAATACCTAGCGGAAAATATGGGTAAAGAAATTTTTGAAAACATAAATGAAACGTGAGCCCCGCATAACGTAAATGGTCGTTAATGAAGGGCGTGAACATAACAAGAATAACATAATCAGAAACATCATCACATAACATTAACTTCAAATATCAAGTCAAACAACATTAATAGTATTACTAATATAGGAATATCTCACAATAATACCACATTAGTTATATTAGGCCCACCCGTGAAGGTTGAGCATACGACAATTCAAAACTACACACGACTACGATGTAGAAAGGCTAAGACTAAGTCCCCGCTTCCGCTGTGCCACTCTGTTCTCTACCATCAAACTACTACTATGTCGACATCTCAGGGAAATCCACGAATGTCGCTGTCAACTTTGTCTGAAGACGAAGATTGAAAGACGAGGAGTGAGAAACTTATACAAGAATCTCAGTAGGGCTTCCCTTTGCATACACATATCATCATCATCCTCAGGAACCTCAGTTTTAATTATGAAATAGTGAGCATAAAAAGATTCATTTATTAAGTTCTAAAACATCCATTACCAAGGCCCATTCATTTTATCATGAGTCTTGTAATGAATACATCATGCTTCTTTATGATATGCATGTCCACATTTTATGCAACATTACTCTAAAACATACATCCAACTTCATAGCAAACATGATGTGCATAGAACATGGTTCATGAATGACATTCCTTGTTTCTTTAGGTGACTTAAGTCTCTTTTCATTCTTGGGGCCACCCTATTACTCTTCCCTTTTGAGAGTACTTCTAGGTTATGAGCTCATACCTCACTAGTCGTCACTAGTATAAACTTATTCCTTTTTGATAAGTTGAAGTCCCGACTTGATAAGTACGGGTTAAGGGGCAAGAATCATCTTTTCATCACCTATAGTTTGATGAGTCCAAAGGATTATTTTCTCATATTATAAATCACCTATTGTTTGATGAGTCCAAAGGATCATTTTCTCATATTCTAAGTCACCTTAAACCGTAGCATGTTATAACAAGATGCAATACGTAACTTATAAATGTCATAACTCTTCATATATGCATCTCTAATGTTCCAAATGAACTATAACATGCAAATGATGAACCCTATCTCTAGAGATTAACGTCTCACATAACATCAAATATCACAAGAATTCATCATCTCAAATCATCATCACATAAACATCCCTTAAATGGCCAAACACTTAAATTGGGTAACTCAAACTATCAAATTATTTTCTTATGCATCTAAGGGACTAATCATTATCATTACCACTAATTACTAACCTCGAGCATCATCAATCAAAGTTGGACGGCATAGGCAGTAAATGAATTTCTATGATTTAAGGTGTTTTAGAAGTTGTGTTTTACTCCCTTTCTCGTTACTGGCTTTTCTTATGATGCTACAATAAACTCCTAAACCATTTATGAGTCGATTTCACTTAAGTAAACATGGTATAACATGGTTTTACAATCATTCAAAGGTGTTGGAACAGAAAATATAATTCATTTCCTTAGGAGTTCTAGAATTCACATTTTCAATTCTTTTTAGTTACTAGGCTTGCCCAAAGTGTCAAGAACAATTATCACATCAAGTAACAAGGTGTCTAACACATTTAAATCATCTAAAACAGAAAATAAAGGTGCTGGAAATCTAAAGGCAAGGCCTAAAAATAACATGTCTCATGAGCACAAGATAAGGCATTTCAAGTAACTAAGCTTTATACTTAAGATAACTTCTAAAACTCTTTGAAAACTAATTTACTTTGTCAAAGGTGCTAAAAATAATCATAGGGAAATAACTAAATTAAAACATTCTTGAGATAAAAAGAAGGCAAGTCCTTGAGCTCTAGGATCTTTTAGTGATGACAAAATCTTAAACATGCTATGCATCTCATTTTATTCTTCATTATAAAATAAAATAAAGTGAGAACTTCAAAGTAAATATGAGATCCAAGTTTATTTCTTATCTTTGAGTTTAGGTGATGGCTTGAAATATAAACATGCTAGACAAAGATATAATATGAAATGCAAGTTCACTTCTTATCTTTAAGCTTTATGTGATAACTTGGAATAACCATGATATGCAAGTCCAATTATTTATTTTAGTGCTCTAGGCCCCTTAGAGTATTTACTCTAAATCAACAATCAACTTTAAGGTTGAAATAGGTAGGTTTCGAGATTAATTATTAAGTGATGACAAAGAAATATAAGCATGCCATGCAAGGCCTTGAAATATAAATATGAATGCAAGTCCAATTCTTTATTTTAGTGCTTTAGGCCCCACAACAATCGACTTTAAGACCGAAATAGGCGGGCTTCGAGATTAGTTATTAGGTGATAACAAGGAAATATAAACATGAATGCAAAGCTTGAATATAAATATGCCATGCGAGAACTTGAAATAAAAATATGCACAGCTTGAAAATAAATATGCAACACTTGAAAGTAAATATGCAAGTTCATTTCTTTAATCTATAAAGTTTAATAATGACATACAAAAGTAAATATGAAGTGCAAAGCATAAATTTAAACATGGATGCAAGTTCATTTTATATTCTTTACTAGAGCTCATAAACTTGCAAAAAGGTACAACTCAAGCTCTAGAGGTCTCATTGTGATGAACTCATAGTCATCATCTAGAAACACTCATCATCAAGCTATCATGAGAAACCAACAAGCCCATGAGGGCCGAAATGTTGAAAGAAAAGAAAAGGGAGAAACCGATTTTGTAAAGCATTAAAGCACCAAGAATAAAGCTTAACAAAGCAAAGAAGTAGTCATTAAAAGAACTCCCTACCAAGGTATGATCTTGAGAGGAGGATGAAAAGAAAATCTTCCTTGGAGCTTGATGATGTTTTCGGCCAAAGAGGAAAAAGAAAGGAAGAAAGTTGTGGTTTTTGAACTTGATCCTATAAAAAGGCAAGGCTACGTGTGTTAGAAGGTTGTGTATGGTTGAGAAGTGGTGGTTCTTGGTGAGTAAGAAGAAGAAGAAGATGATGATGAAAGAACTCTTGAACTCTTGAGAGAAAAAGAAAGAACTTAGAACTACTCTTGAAGCTAAACTTAGCAAATGATCTAAAATGGAACCAAGTCCATCTAGACATGGTATTTATAGAAAAACAACATCAAGGGTGTAAGAATGGAGGGAGTGGCCAAATTCTTCATGGAGGGAAAATGAAGAAATATCTCTTTGTAAGGTATGGTGTAGGCATGGCTAGGTATGGTGAGGTATGGTCTCAAGCATGGCTTCAAGTATGCCCAAGTATGGCCTTTGATTTGGAATTAAAATAAATTAATTCTTTTAAATGGAGGAGGAGGAGTGGCGGTTTCTCTTCTTAATTAGGGGAGGAAAATCACAATTTTATGTGTATTAGGAGTAAGCTTAGGGGTAATATCTGATTAGGCCAAAGATTAGAGTTTTGTGACTAAGTGTTTAGGTAAGTAAGTAGGTGATTAGGGCCATAAAAGACTAGATTAGAAGGTGGTCTCACTAAATTATTGGAGTCAAACTCCATTAACTTGGAATCCAATGCCAACATGTTTCCTTGATTAGAAGGTGGCCAACATGTTTCCTTGATTTAGGGAATTGGAGAGAGAAAATACTATTTCTATATTCCTGTCTCAAAGAATTAAAACTAGAAAAGAGTTTTGAGTTTCTCTAAGCAATCTTAGGTTCTAATTAACCTCAATTAATTATTTGACTCTAAATTAGTAATTGGAATTCACAAATCATTAATTAGAGCCTAATATTGCTTAAGTTTTGCTAATCATATCATTAGGCCCAAAATACACTGTGCGGATGCAAAATCGTAATTTTGTACAAAAATTGTCCGTGACCACTGGGACTTAAAGAGACATGCCTAGACTTATAAAAACATCATTTTAAACCTTTTGGGAAAGTTCCGGGCTCAAACGGCACTCATACCCGCATAAAAACGTTATAGGAGTATTTTAGTCATTTTGACCCGAAAACTCAGAGAAAGGGATTTTTCTGCTCTATTAACATTCATTCACATACAACCCCCTTCGAACAATGAGTCGACCCTTTGAGGACCGCCGGGTCGGCTATCCTCGAATTCCGGGTGGAAAATGATCTTAGGGGCATTTTGGTAATTTTCTCTCAGACAAAAAAATTCAGGGTGTCACAAAACCGACATGGGTCTTTTCAGTGTGCTTTGTCCTCACTCACACGCTTCCTAGGAAAACTTCCCAGGAGATCACTCATCCCAAAATTTCTCCAAGTCAAGCACGCTTAACTGTGGAGTTCTTTGGTGATGGGCTACCGAAAAGAAGATACATCTTGTTGGTATAGGTAGTATAAATCAATTCATATAAACCTTCCTTGACTGTATAGTCCCATACCTACACAGTCTTTAGGATCCCTCTCATTCGGGTGTGTAATCGGTTCATTTATGTACCCCTCCGCTTGGAAGTCTGCCAGGAGCTGCTTTTTGTCCGTGCCTTTTTGCACCCGCGATCACTCCCCGACTTCATCCCCGGGCATTACAGATTGAATTTCTAAACCATATATCGAGTTAATATACTTTTCATAAACTACACAATTATAATATCACACTTTTATCTCTTACTTAGGCTTAATAATCATCATGCATAAATATACTCATAACGACTGAAAAGTGTTAATGCACCATCTAGTCTCTGAATCATGAAAACCAATTCTTTTCTTTGAATCTCTGTAACTGGGCTTTACTTTGAACTTAAAAGTTCTATCATACAAGAATACTGCTCTTGAAATCATCATGGAAATCATGAAATCTCTAAGTATAAACATATTCATAATCTAGCTCTTTTACAAAAATCATTTCACAATTGATGGTCCCATGAGTTTCTTAAAACATATATTTTATGCTATTTCAAGAACTGAGATCTTCATAAACTCAATAGCTAACAATACTCTCTAAAATCTTTGAGATGTTTTCTAAAATCATACATTTATGCCTCATTTTAGTGAAAATAAATTTAATGAATAACATAGAGATCACAGGATTGAACTTACTCCGCTGGAGAGGGAGAACAAGAGACGTCAACACCAAGGGAGCTCTGTGGAGCAGGGATGGCACCAAAGTCTACCATACAACCATAAAACTCAAGATCAATCTCTATAAATCTCTAAATGACTCAAATATAGTTCTGACAATGTTAGGGGAGTACCCCCACTTGACAACAATGGAGAACATCAACAGCTCAAACCCTAAAACATGGAATGTGGGAGAAGATGACAAAAACCCACAAAATCTCTTACCTTGATCTTGAAAGAAGAAAGAATGATGATGGCTTGAGAGAGGAAAGGTTTGGAAAGAGTTAAAAAGGGAGGATTTTGGGTTTTTGCTCCTGGGAAGAGAGAAACCCAAGTTGGGGTTTATATTGGGTCTTATTTGTGAAATTGCATCATTTTAGCACTATACTGACATATGGGTCCATTCGCTGTAACGAGCCTATTCTGCAAAATCTACAATAGTACCTAAACTCCATCCCTTGGCCCTTCTTGCAACCAGGCCTTCTCGGTTACTAGACATGCTTCACATATGATCATATTTTATGATAGCTAATGGTCATCTTCAAGGTAGAGAAGGAAAACAAGAGAAAGGCATACCTTGTTATAAAATCTACACTAACCCACCTCAATTGTCATGAACTCGCATCCAACTTTAGCTAGTTTTGACTGCTGTATCTACCTCTTCGATTTTGAAACCAGAAATTACCATCAGTGAATGTTTAGACCTTAAAGATGCTCTCATTTATGCTGTACCAAACCCCAAAATTGAAAACTTTAAAGACTATTCATTCAACTATCAAATTACTAGCAATATCAGAAAGCCACATTGCTTTTAAATTTGCTCGTGCAACTAAATAATTAAAAACTAAAGGGACCTTAAGGAGTCATCATAGTTTTTTAAAAAGAAAACCAACAGAATGATGAAGAAGAAAATATCAAATTACATCAGTCAATGCAAATGTAAGAGGAACAAAACAACAAGGAAACTATATAAGTGAATGCTTAAACCTTTAAATATGCTTATTCATGCCACATCAAATCTAAAAACTGGAAACTCTACAAAGACTCTTCATTCAATTACCAAATTGCTACCAATTTCAGAAGATACGCAAGAAAGAAAACGAAAAAAGAAGAGGATAAAAAGGAAAATTAAATCTTTGAAACATACCAAGCAATTTGCACTTGGCCTTGGCTTTGAGATCCTCAAACTTATCCTACAAAACATAGGGAAAAGCAAAGAAAGAAAGAAAACAAATTGTAAAGATTTAGAAAAAATGAAAAAGAAGAAAAGATGGGATTGAGGGTATTTGCTGCTAGAAGAAGTAAAAACCTAACATGATAGCAACAACATCAATCTCCTCCTCCTCTTGCTTCTTGCTGTGACAAGAACAAATATTAAATCAAAATCTGAATCACCAAGACTCATCCACTATGACAAGAATAGTATAAGCGTAATTTCATGTGAGTTCAAGAGGGAAGCTAACACGAGTTATGTTAGAGTCAGTGCTTGGAAGCGGTAAGAAGCTTGCCACAGTCATCGTCATAGATGAATCTGGTGGGTGGTTTTCAAAAAGAAGAAGGCTTAGCATTGAAAGCATTGGAATCTTGCGTCTTCGTCTTCCTTACCTTTAGTCTTTCTTCTTCTTCTTCCCTTCAATTGGAGAATGGGGGAAAAGACAGAGAAAGTATAGAGAGCAATTGAGAAGGGACGACAAGATTAATTTATAGGGACTCAAAAAAGGGAGTAATTTTCTTTTTCCTACAAGCATAAATCAAAGAAAATGACGGCCACAAACACAAAAATAATGAAAAATACAGAACAAAGGGAAGAATACCATACTATTAGCAACACTAAAGGATCCAACATAATAAATATGAAAATGTAAATGCCAAGAAAGAAACATTACCTTGACTGGCTTGAAAATTGCCTCCGAAACACTAAAAGAAAAAAGGAAAAGAAAAAACCAAAAACAGAAACACCTAATATGGTTGGTGTTCACTATAAAGCATTGCCGTATTTCTTGTAACGTGGAATAAAATTCATCAGACTTGGCCATGAAGATATGCTCATGAACACCTGATATGGTAGGTCGGCGCACCCCATGATCCTCATTAAATTCTTCCAGAAGGTTGCACATTTTCAAACCACCTTCTAAGTAATTATACTACAAGAATTTCACAAATAAATCACCATCATACTAATATATAGGCACCACACCTAGTGCAACTTGTTAGAGCTAATTAATTCCAAAGGTTATAATGTTTTACCTGGTTCATGTCAATAGTCTGAAGAGCTTCCCCTCTAGTAAAAATGATAACATGATTTTGATTGTCACGCCTCCCTTCTCCTAACTTTGCTGGACCCGGCAGTTTTATTATATGGCCATTGCTTATATGCCTACATAGGTCAATGCCTATGGTGCCAAAATTTGTTTGTCCAATAGTAAAATGGCATTTGGTATATATGTCACACAATAGCATGTTAAAGCATGAATGATAAACTGTTCATCGTTAACACAATGAATTAGCCCCTTCGTTAGTTTTTCAGATTTGGCATGAAAAAGTAGTTAATTGAAAAATTATGTATTATCAAAAAAATTTAGTGGAAACAGAGAGAAAAGTGAAAAAAATGAAAAAAAAAAGTCAGGAGAAATGGTGGACCCTAGAGCTGTGAAGGCATAGGCAGTCGATGCCAAATGGGAGGCAATCCAAGATGGATAGGTTAGGGATCGATGTTGTGGTGCAAGGTAATGAAAGCTAAGAGGAACAAACCATGCAGAAATTCCCCCAATTTCCATACTGTTGTGCATCTACCTTTGGTCGAATGTCAAACTTAGGCTAAGGTACCAAAAAGCCGAAAAACCCCTAAAAAGAAAATAAAATTTCAAAATCACAAATATATTTCCATCACCTCATAATGGAAATTGCATGGATAGGCTTCTTGCGTCGAAGGAAGATCAAAGGAAATGGACTAGGGGATATGACATTGGAAGATCGTATTGACGTAGTGGTGAAGGCCATAGGTAATGGATGCGCCGCTTTCTATTGGAGCTCTTCTCTGGGGTCACCATTCGTCAATCCTACAACAAGTGGAATAGACGCCTCAAATGCAATCTCTATTAGTATGTTGTAGCTCATTTATTTTCGATTAATGTTTGACACAATGCATGCCTTGTTTTGGTAGATTAGGATGTATTTGGAATCATTAGTTAACACCAATTTGATTTTGGTGGAA
Organism: Dalbergia cochinchinensis; assembly: GCA_031216125.1. NCBI lineage: Eukaryota > Viridiplantae > Streptophyta > Magnoliopsida > Fabales > Fabaceae > Dalbergia > Dalbergia cochinchinensis. The sequence goes on along the minus strand of CM062374.1, from coordinate 14,078,444 downwards.
GATTTTATATTGCACCTCATGTTTTGGGGGTAATACCAACTTGACGTACATGAATGCTTCAGTGTCATCCAGCTCACATTTTGGGGGTAATACAAGTGTGATTTACATGATTACTTTAGTGTTCTTCACCTGATGTTTGGGGGTAATAGTAATTTGATTTTCATGTATATTTGACCTTGTGTGACCTCATGTTTTCGGTGTAGTAGTTGGTTGGTTCATGTTCACAAACTTAGTTTTGAACTTTCATATATGTGACACAATTTTGGTACTGATGAAGAATCTCTATTTGATATTTAGTTTTTGTTTGATTTGCGATCTACCCAATGTTGTTAGAAATTATTGTTCTATAGTGATATGGCATATGGGTGGGTAATCATTGCATTAATGGTGAGAGTAACATAGCAGTGTTTTTTTAAAGCATATAGAAAACAACAATACAATACATGAAAGTGTTGCATATTGTGCCTTGTTGTAGTTTTCGACTTTGATGAAGTTTAAAATATGTGTCCTTAATTGTGAAAAGGGGAAAAACAACAATGATATTTAATAAGGTTTCTCATTTATAAAAGGTCAGTCTCTGTGCATAGTTATGTTGGCAAAGTTACAGTAAAACTTTCAGATGTACAAATAGGAGTGTCAAAATGGTCCATGGCGCATGCTAGCTCTCAACCCCTTCATTTGGCCCCGGTCCAGTTGCATGCAAGATAATTAGCTAGCCCCCACTATGCAGCTTGCACATTTAATTATCTTTTTTTCCTAGCAATGACGTTAAACATGGAAAAAAATCTTTGGTAACAACATTATACTTGGTTGGTGGAAAATCTTTGGTAATAGGAGAAGGAAAAGATCAAGTCAGCAATTGGTAAGGCCAAATATTTTTTTGATGGTGATACATGGCAACAACAAAAAGAAAAGGGTGAAGAGCATTTGAAGGAGTCTGAGAGCATTTTAGAAGTAGTTATATCAAAGATTACATAGGCATTTTGTGGTTACAAATTTTTTATTATAGAATAGGAATATGATGGCAAGTGTTGTGAGTCGTCCAAAACTATGGCTATTTATGGATTATCTTAAGCAGATTGAGAGGAAGTTCGTACTTGAATATGAACAATGGTAAACTTTTTGAACAACCTAGGTGGCCTCTTAAATTTTTTTATTTTATATATATGATGTAGAGAAAACCTGTTGAATTGATCCTTGATTACATTTGTGACTATATTGGTCGGTATAATTGGAGTGGATATTTTTGCAATTTTCCTATGTTGTATTTTTAGCAGGGAAGTGAATTAAACTCCTCTTCTAATATCAGACAGTGATAAAACATTAGGGTTGATATCATTCTGTGGAATTTTTGGAAAAGCATTTAGTTGAAGTTTTCATCAGTCATCTGAATTAGAGGGGTGAAATGGGAGAAAATTTGCTCCATGTGTCAAGCACCTTAAAGAAATCATACTTTACTCCATTTGTTTATTCTTGGAATTATATTCTAATATTTTCCCAATAGGTGATATATATAGCAGTAACCTAATTTGAAATATGTCTCGTAGTTATGTTGACATGTTCATAGATATATCCCTAGAATGTTATAAATTTTGATGTGTCATACTGTTGTTATGTATGTACGAGATGATGCAACAAAGATGTAGTTTTGCAGCTTATATTTGCATGGTTCCATTATCTTTTTTTGTATGTATTGGTCACTTGGCTTGTCACATAAATTTTGCATGACTTGTTTGAGACCACTTAGGGCTTAACAAATCACGCTGGTCCTAAAAGTTGTTTCTCTTCTAGTGAAAATAAGAATAGTAGAAGTTGATTGACGTAGTTTGAAAAATTATTGGCATTGAAGCAGCATATATATGGCAATAGTGTAAGAGTGGTATTTGTGATGTATTATTTATAAGAGTGTCTCTTTGTAATGCCCTCCCAAGTATAATGTCAGTCTTAAGCTGTGACATCAAACTAGGGAATTGTCACTTATAGATTGGCGGACCTTTCTTAAATATCTATAGCAAGAATCGATCGAATCGGTAGTAACTAAATTGTAGTTCTATCAATATATATATAGCAAAGAAACAAAGTGTTTATTTAACATAACGTCAAGTACAAAAGTAAACTCTCCTATGCGTTGTAGTGCATATCTGTTCTCTTTTACGTTTACAAACATATACACACACACACACAACTAAGTACAACATAATAAAAGCATCAACTACTAAACTACTGAAATTTGATTCCTTCTGTGTAGCAGCTCCATAGTTCTCTGGGTCAACCTAAAGACAACACGGAAACACAAACATATAGGGTGGCAATTATACAATCCTCAGTAGGACATTTCCCTAAAATATATAATAAAATTAATGTCCCAACCACTTTGGTCTACTAAGAAAATATGGGCATGCAAAATATACCTAAGGTTCATTTTAAAGATCAAAAACTAATTCTTCGAAGTGGGTCTCTTTTATTATTCAATCACTTAAAACGTATATTTCACGACATCCAATATCATAGTAATTTATTCAAGACAAATAATTTAATAAAATATGCATATATATATGGCAATTGCAATGATCTTTTCATGCCGTGTCAAGCCAAAGGGGATCTCATCTTTACCATTCTTATCATTCATACCCTAATGCATCAAAGAGGATCTCAGAAACATCATCCTTATCTTTTTGTGCCCTTGACATAATAAAGGGGACTCTCCATACCCTTTTTATATTAAAGGGGACCTTTCCGTGCCCTTTTCATACTAAAGGGGACTTTTCCATGCTCTAAAGGGGACCTTTTTGTGCCATTTGTAAGGCCCCAATTTTTACTGCTGTGTAGAAATTACCAAAATGCCCCTAGGTAATTCTTGCATATAATTCGAGGCCGAATAATCCTCAATAAAGGAATATAACATTAGAGAAATATTATGGGAAACTTGATTAGCGATTCATGCGAAAGTCGCAAACCCCAATTTTTCTGTGCATGTAAAATGACCAAAATGTCCCTGAGGTCGTTTTTACCTAGAAATTAAGGATAACTAATCTAAATTACCTTTGAGAGGTTAGTTTAATGATTGATGGGGATTATATGTTCCTTAGAGATAAAAATCTCAATTCTCAATTTTTACCGTACGTAATGTAACGCTCGGGGATTGCAAAGTCGGGGAGTGATCGCCAGTGTAAGGAGGTACAGACAAGGAGCGGCTCCTGGCAGACTTTGAAAGCGGAGGTACATGAATGAACCAATTATACACCCGAATGAGAGGGATCATAAGACTATATAGTTGAGGAAGGCTTATATGAATTGATTTGTACTACCTATACCAACAAGATGCATCTTCTTTTCGATAGCCTATCACGAAAGAACTCCACAGTTAAGCGTGCTTGACTTGGAGCAATTTTGAGATGGGTGACCTCCTAGGAAGTTTTCCTAGGAAACGTGTGAGTGAGGATAAAGCACGCTGAAAAGACTGATGTTGGTTTGTGGAGACAGTTGTCAATCCATAAAGTAGCAGGGAATGTTACACGTAAAATTACTGTTTTACCCCTACAGTAATTTTACATGAAATTATGTAATCTTTGAATTCAGTTTTCACCCGAAAGTTCAAAATGACTATTTCAAGTATGATTTGAGAATCTCCAGTATTTACAGGGATTTTTTATATGAAATTATCTTTTTACCCCTAATTATGCTAAATGAGTTTATTTATGTAATTAAGGCAATATTAAGCTCTAATTAAAGTCAAATTGATTTCATTCATTAACCTTGAGTTTAAAATTAATTACCTAAGGTTAAAAATAATTACTTGAGGTAATTAAAGCCTAACATTACCTAAGGTAAAATTAAATTACCTTTTCTTAATTACAAGAGCTCATAAAATTAGTGATGTTAAGATCAAAGTTAAGATTATGGTTTAGGTAACATCTAGTATATTTACATTTTCTTATCCTATGTTTAAGACTTATGTTACAAATTGATTTTAACTCATATGAAATTAACTTCATTTACTAGTGTATGATTATTCTTTTTACCTTGTCTTGTTTTGTCCTAAACACTTAACCTTTTACCATTTTCACTAATCTATCAATTTCTAATCTTTTACCTAAGTACACATCTAATACATGATTTACCTCTTGTAAAACATCACCAATCTGATCATAAAAGGATCAGAAACCAGTGCCCATGATCAGTCCAAATCACCATATTTTATTATTTTTCCAACATGAAATCATATCCAACCTTTTCACCATTTCTTTAGCTTTCTTTGTCATTATTTTTGGCTAAGTTTAATCCAAAGAAATCCATCCATATTCAGCCTTATCAGCCATGATTTCTTGCCTTCCATTAACATCATATTTTATACAATCTCAAACCATGATATATGAACACAATTATGACTACACATTATGCTTTCTTTTTCTATATTTCTTTGATTGAAAAATGAAATTACAAACCCCATTTTCTAGCCATGAAGCCAGCAGCCATACAGCCTCCTTGGCCTATAAATATGAGCTCTTCCATTGCTAAAATGTTCACACAAACATCCATAGCCTTGGTACTTACTTACTTGATAGTTTTCTTGCTCAAAGTTCTCTAATTCTCTCAATACCACAAGCTTTCTTCTTCTTCCTTATTCATATCCAAGAGACTCCATTTCCAACCTCTAACCAAGCTCTAAAGCTCAAACATACACATTCCAACCACAAATCAACTCCTAAACACATAACCTTTCCATTATCAAACACAAGAACACAACAAAAATTCTTCCACCATTCCATCATCACTTGGCCGAAGCTATTATCATCATCTAGAGGAGATTTTTCTTCTCTTTACTCCTTAAGATATCAAGCTTTAACATTTGAGAACAAGAAACAACTTGGTAGGGATTTTATTTCATGTTATATCCTTGTTCTTTGCTTATAATTTAACTTTTAATGAGCTTGATGATGAGACCGTGAAATAAGGTTCTTGGAAACATGATAATCAAGGACTCTAAAGTTCACTCCCTTTGTTAAGATTAATTGAGGTTAAAGAGTTTAATTCTCTAAAAGTTTTGAGCTTAACAAGATAATAAATGAACTTGCATCCATTGTTTATGTTTCAAGCTCTTGCATATCATGTTTAAATTTCAAGCCTTGCATAATCATATTTAATTTCAATTCATCACCTTAAATCTTGAAGATAATAATTCTCACGTTTAAATTCCAAGTCCAAGAGGACCATCAAGACACTGGAAGATATGCTAAGGGCGTGTGTGCTGGAGCAAAGAGGGAGCTGGGATAAGTACTTGTTGTTGATTGAATTTGCATATAATAATAGTTATCATGCGAGTATCGGCATGGCACCGTATGAGGCCCTGTATGGACGAAAATGCCAATCACCCCTATGCTGGTATGAACTTGGAGAGCATAGTTTGTTGGGACCCGATATAGTGAGGTAAACGATGGAACAAATTAAGAGAATTAGGGATAGAATTCTCACTGCTCAGAGTCGATAGAAAAGCTATGCGGACAAACGGTGAAAGCCGCTAGAGTTTCAAGAGGGAGAACATGCATTCCTTAGGATCACCCAATTTTTACGACTGTGCAAAATGACCAAAACACCCTTGAAGTCATTTTTGCATGAGAATCAAGGACGATTGGTCTAGGCTATCCTCAGTAAGGCAAATTAACGCGGAGAATTCTCAGAAATTTCAACGTAAGATTATTATATTGCCACAAATTATTTAAGTATATATATATATAGTATTAGGCTCCAATGGAAGATAAATTAAATTTTCTTGTTAATCTTGAGCCAAAATAACTAATTAAGGTTAAGTTATATGAGGAAATTCAAAATTTGCATATTTTATAACGCTGGAACTTATTTTATAGTCTCTTCATTCATTTCCCTTGAACACTTGAATAGAAAATAATTATTTAAATGAATAGCATATTTACTCACTTTTATGGCATGCACATTACTTCTAAAGTAACAGCATGTGATGATTGAATAATTGGTTATTCATTATATAAACATGGTGACTTAACATAATTGATCATATGGTATTCATAAATCACATAATCTAAACTATTGATGCATATAGCAAAAATTAATTACACATAGATTCTAACATGGTTTTCTATTAAAAGACTGTAAATATTAACTGCTATTCTTTTTAGCTTTGTTTTTTCAGAAGAATCAAACACTTGATGTTTGTTGCAATTAGAACTTAATCCCTCCCCGTATAAAATTTTATGAGTATGGTATTTTATTGTAAAAAGAATTTGATTTCTATAACTTTTACATGAAAACTTTAAATTTTAAAATATACCAAATTATTAATAGATTGCTACTGTTGCATATATGCTAGACAACATTACAATCATAATGAGGTGTATGTAAAAATTAAGTAATGGGGTATATAATGAATAAAATCATGCCAATAGCAATACCAAGATAGATGTGTATACGCATGTACTTTTTAATGTGATGACATGTATGTGTTCAAATACTACAATCGGTTGGCTCCATATAATGTAATGTATCATATGTGTTTATGTGTAATGTTTTTTGATTTTAGAATAAAGAGGTGTTGAGCCTCCCATCATAGACTAAGCCACTTGGATACCTTGTTGCAATGTGTCCTAGCAAAAATCCACTAACATCACAGCACATGTTTTCCAAATAATTAAAACATAAAACACCTCCTCTTTTAACAACAGAAACTACATGACTATTAAAAAACAAATAAATTACACAACATTTCTTTCCTATCTCCTGCGCTCTTTACTCACTGCAAGGATGAGCATTCTGCCAAAATGCCAAACCAAAGGCAATGGCAAGACTGAATCATGGAGGATAGGGCCGCATGCTCTCCTACAAAGCATGGAACAAATTGTTAAATTTTCAAAAGAACAGATTCAGGAAGAGCGTCAGTACTTAACTAAAGCTAAGGAGTGGTGAAGAAAACTAACCTCACATCATCTATCTTTTTCTTCACGCTACACTTTCACCCTTGGCATTTCATTCCTAGTTGTTTAAAGCAAAGGAACATAGAGTTTGGAGGAGATCAAAACACAAGGAGAAGTAAGCATTATTCTTCCTTTTTTTGTTAGCTCATCAACATCATCATTCTTCTCCCCATACCATAACTGTAGCCACCTCTAAACCAATGGATAAATTCCAATCCCCCAATCACAACCAAAAATCATAAGAAACAAATCCAAGACTCAATCATTCATAGCCAAACACAAAGAAAGAGTCCAAACAGTCCATATACAAATAAAACAAAGAAAAATAGAGAAATAGGAGAAGGGGGTGGCAGTCTTCCCCATGGCAACCATGCCGCCACGAGCTCCCTGTGCTCCGCTGTTGCGTTGCACCTCCTCTTCCCTTCCATCACCCCGTAATCACCTGAACCAAACACAATCAACAACAAAAATTAAAATGAAAACCCAATTCCAAATTTGAACCAACAAAGAAAGACAAAAGGAAAATTAGAAGCAAAAATAGAAGAAAAGGAAGGCAGGGTTTTTCCACCACCACGCGGTGGGACTCTACAGCCTCACCTTCGTGCTGCTAATGACCACTGCAACCCCCCTTCATCATCACCACCACCGCAACATCCTTTCTCCTCCTGGCCTATCTTCCATTTCCGCTCAAACTCTTACAGCTAACCACCACCACAAACCACCCCCAAATGGCCACGAGACCCGGCTCCATCCGCAAAGCCCAATTTCGACCGCCTCTATCTGCGGTGAGCCACGGCCTGCACCTTTACAGCTGCACATCACCATGCCCTCCTGCCCTCTCCACTACCTACACATGACCACGCACATGCCCGATTAGCACCTCCAAAATTGCCGCAGTTTCCTCAAATCGGCCACCCCCAAACCACCGATCTTGCACCCACCAGCCTACAAACACATCGTGACCCTCTCTCTCCGCCTTGGTCAGTCCCCTTTCCACCCTGATTTGCGCCACACCATCCATGAAATCCACCTTTCTCCCTCAAGCACATGGTGTTTGGTTCCATATGCACAAACGCCGCGACCCCATCGGACCGCCTCTACCGCAGGTGCCTAGCTTGCTCTGCCATGTCCACCGCTCTCCCCCTCCCTCTCTTCCTTTCGGTCTCTCTCTAATTACCCTCCTTACCTTTCTTGCATGTGTGTGTGAAAGAAAAGAGAAGAACCCATGTGTGATTCAGTGTGTGTGTGTGAGAGAGAGAGAGAATTGTGTTGAGTATGTGTATTTTCCCGAACCCATACCCATTTGTTAAAAAAAAAAGCCTAAAAAGAATAGCAGTTAATATTTACAGTCTCTTAATAGAAAACCATGTTAGAATCTATGTGTAATTAATTTTTCCTATATGCATCAATAGTTTAGATTATGTGATTTTTGAATACCATATGATCAATTATCTTAAGTCACCATGTTTATATAATGAATAACCAATTATTCAATCATCACATAGTGTTACTTTAGAAGTAATGTGCGTGCCATAAAAGTGAGTAAATATGCTATTCGTTTAAATAATTATTATCTATTCAAGTGTTTAAGGGAAATGAATGAAGAGACTATAAAAGAAGTTCCAGCATTATAAAATATGCAAATTTTGAATTTCCTCATATAACTTAACCTTAATTAGTTATTTTGGCTCAAGATTAACAAGAAAATTTAATTTATCTTCCATTGGAGCCTAATACTATATATATATATATATATATATATATATATATATATATATGTAAGCTTAATTAATTTGTGGCAATATAATAATCTTACGTTGAAATTTCTGAGAATTCCCCGCGTTAATTTGCCTTACTGAGGATAGCATAGACCAGCCGTTCTTGATTCTCATGCAAAAACGACCTCAAGGTTGTTCTGGTCATTTTGCATAGTCGTAAAAATTGGGGTGTTACATCAAGCATAGAAAGTAAATTGTGCCTTCTAGATAATATTCAATTTTCCTTTCTTATGCTTTATGACATATGGAAACTGTTCTAAGAACTCAACCTATTTAGCATACCTCTTATTCAATTTTCCCAGACCCTTAAGGTATTTCAATGAATCATGATCACTATGTATCACAAACTCTTTTGGAAGAAGGTAATGCTGCCAGGTTTGAAGTGCCCTAATCAAAGCATCAATTCTTTATCATAAGTAGGATACTTCAAACAAGCACCATTAAGCTTTTCACTAAAGTAAGGTATAGGGTGTCCTTCTTGCATTAGAACAGCCCCTATTGCTACATTAGATGCATCACACCCCAATTCAAAAGATTTTGAAAAATCAGGGAGTAACAATATGGGTGCATGCATAAGCTTATCCTTCAAAGAGTCAAATGCATCTTGTTGTTCTTTTCCCATTTGAATCCCATATTTTTCTTAACAATCTCATTCAAAGGTGAATCTATGGTACTAAAATCTCTCACAAACCTCCTATAAGAGCTCGCTAACCCACGAAAACTTCTCACTTCACTCACTGTTTTTAGGGTAGGCCAATCTTGGATTGCTTTTATTTTTTCCTTGTCTACATGTACACCTTCAGAGTTAATCACAAAACCAAGAAAAACTATATGATCTTTACAAAATGTACATTTCTCAATGTTAGCATACAATTGTTCATGCCTTAAGACTTCTAACACACACCTCAAATGCATCACATGCTCATCAAAAGATTTGCTGTAAATTAAAATGCCATCAAAATAAATAACAACAAATTTTCCCAAAAAATTCCTAAGCACATGAAAGTGCTAGGTGCATTTGTCAATCCAAATGGCATAACCAACCATTCATAAAGATCATATTTAGTCTTAAAGGCAGTTTTCCATTTATCACCCTCTCTTATCCTTATTTGATGATATCCACTTTTAAGATCAATTTTTGAAAAACAACAAGCACCAAACAATTCATCAAGTAAGTCATCTAAACGAGGAATGGGATGTCTACACTTTACAGTGATATTGCTGATGGCATGACAATCAGTACACATCCTCCAGCTCCTATCCTTTTTTGGCACAAGAATGACCGGCATAGCGCATGGACTAAGACTTTCCTTTAGCCACCTTTTCTCCATCAAACATTCAACTTGTTTTGGATTTCTTGAGTCTCTTGTGGGTTACTCTTGTATGCTGGCCTATTTGGCAATGTCGCCCTTGGAGTAAGGTCAATTTGATGCTCAATCCCTCTAAGAGGAGGTAGACTGTGAGGTACATCCATAGGAAATACATTAACAAATTCCTGCATGAAAGAAGAAATAGCTCTAGGCAAAGAGTCAAGCAACAGAGGATCAATCAACTTGTGAGTCACATGTTTCTTGCATAAAAGCAAGTACATGGACCTAGAGGCCAACAAAGCTTTCCTCACTTCTTTTTCCCTCATAAACAAATTTTCTTTCTTTTCTTCACACTTATTTTCACTCAGTTTAAGTGTCCTCACTTCTCCTTCTCTCTTTTGAGTTTTGCCCTCAAACTCACTCTTTTTTTGTTATCACTCTCAACATTTTTATTCTTGACATTTCTCTTCTCATTTTTTCCCTCTTGCTCTCTTCTCATTTGCATAGCCACCTGATCAGCACAAACTTGACTAGGAGTCATCAATACTAAAGTTATTTTGCTGCCCATATGTACAAATGAAAACTTATTTATGTAGCCATCATGATGGGTTTCCTCATCAAACTGCCAAAGTCTTCCCAAGAGAATGTGTCCTGTCTCTATAACACCCCGATTTTTCTGTTTGAGAGAAAATGACCAAAATGCCCTTTAGGTCATTTTCCACTCGGAATTTGAGGATAGCTAACTCGGTAATCCTCGAAGGGTCAAATTAATGTTTGAAGGGGATTAGATGGTTTTCAAATGGTTCTGGAAATGAAAATCTCAATTTTTGAGGTTTGGGGTCAAAATGACTAAAATACCCCTATAACGTTTTCACACAGGTATAAGTGCCGTTTGAGCCCAGAACTTTCCCAGAAGGTTTAAAATGATGTTTTTATGTGTTTAGTGACCTCTGTTTGACTCCTGGTGGTCCCACGCATATGATTTATGCTTCCTTATGTTGTGCTCAAGTACTATGATTTTCATGATTAATGTGCATATGGTGTTGGCATGCATTCATCCAAATCTGTCGTATTCATGCATTAAGATTCATGCTAAAAGATACAGACCTCGGCTAATGGTTGAAAACTTAACAAATGAATCTTGTTTATGCCCACTATTTCATAATTAAACCCGAGGTTCCTGAGGACGTTGATGATTACACGTGTGTAAAGAGGGAAGCCCTACTGAGATTCTTGTATAAGTTTCTCACTCCCCCTATCTTTCTTTTCCACCTTCGTCTTCAGACAAGGTTGACGATGACGTCCACGGATTGCCCTGAGTTGCCGACATGGAAGTAGCTTGATGGTTGAGAATAGAGTGGCGCAGCAGAAGTGGGGACATAGTCTTAGCTTAATCACATTACAGTTATGTGTAGTTTTTTTGAGTTGTATGCTCAACCTTTACAGGTGAGCTCAATATATTTGATGTGGTATTATTGTGGAATATTCCTATATCATTAATACTATCAATATTGTTTGACTTGACATTTGAAGTTAATATTATGTGATGATGTGCTGATGATTGTTCTTTCTATGGAGCCTATCTGATGATTTTGTTTATGTTATTCTTTTTATGTTTACGCTTTATGTTAAAGACCTTTTATGTTACACGTGGCTCAAGATTTGTTTATATTTTCGAAAAAAAAATTCTACCTGTATTTTCCTTTAAGTACTTTAAAGAAAGGTTTTAAAGAATGAAACTAAAAGAGAAATAGACTAATGGTTAACCCAAATACGTTCTAGGAGTATTGAGTTAAAAATTAGGATGTTACATTTTGGTATCAGAGCAGGTCGGTTCGCATGGAGCCTGAGGATTGGACTGACTATGCTTATTAAACATGATGCAGTAGTTATGTCATGTATAGTGCTTTATTAGAATAAGCTATAGGATAGGAATGCATGACTCCTGTATGTATGAACATGCCATGGTAACTAGCTCACTTTGCATAGAGTATTGAGCCTGATCACCTCAGTGTTTGTTGCTCTATGTGCTTAGGGACCAATGGCAAGACCACAATAGACTAGAACGCCGGGAGGAGGCGAGCAAAATAATGAGACAGCTGAAGCCCTTAGGGATATGACGAGGACCATGAAGATGATGTTCGAGAGGATGGATCGTCAGCGCAATGCCGGCCGTGGCCCCAATGCTGCTGAAGGTCTTAAGCACGCCTGATTTGGGGAGTTCTGCAAAGCGAACCCACCATTGTTTAGATGAGCCCTGAACCTGGACCAAGCTGATGTGTGGATCAAGAGCATGGAGAAGATCTTCTCAGTGATCACTTGCACTGAGGAACAAAAGGTAACCTTCGCTGCCTACATGCTAGAGGCAGATGCGGAGTTTTGGTGGACTGGCACGCGAAGACTGCTAGAGGCAGCAGAAAGCCTGATCAATTGGGAGTTGTTCAAGGCCTACTTCTATGAGAAGTACTTCCCAAAATCTATGAGGAATGCTAAGGACATAGAATTCATGAAGCTGACCCAAGGTGAGATGAGCGTTGCACAATACACTGTGAAGTTTGAGGAGCTGATCAAATTTTCAAGGGTTTTCCAAGGGAATCCCGATGTAATATGGAAATTTGTCAAGTATGAAGCCGGGCTGAAGGCAGAACTTAATGTCGCTGTTGCACACATGGAGATTAGGGACTTCCCTACCCTATTCAACAAGTGTCGCATTCTTGAGGAAGGCCACAAGAAGCTGAGTGTATCAAGTGTTGAGAATTTCACCAAGAAGCTGGCGCCACAAGCTCCAAGGTTCAAGCCGTAGCACAAACATCAATCCGCAGTACAATCAGCAGGTCAAGCTGCAGTTTGAGCCACACCCTAGACCACTGTTCAAACCACAAGGCCCCAGGGGTAACTTTCAACATGAAGGATCATATGGCCTAAAAGAGGAGGCATCTCAGGATAAACCCATCATCATTTGTCCAAAGTGTGGAAAAAACCATGGTAACTGCCCTTGTCTAGCTGGACTAGGAGTATGTTTCAAATGTGGTAAGCCTGGCCACATGATTCAAGATTGCAATGTGAAGCTCCCACAACTGAACGCCACTTTCAGACCCTAACGCCAAGGACAAGTGTTCACGATCGATGTTGGAGACACCTCCCATTCTGACACTCGAGGTAAGGATGCGATATATGGTAAGATTTTTGGTTGTAGCTTATGATGATGTAGAAGCCTCGTAAGCCCTTTCTACATGTTGCGAATTTCGAGGGCAAAATTCTTTTTTAAGGAGGAGAGTAATGTAACACCCTGATTTTTCTATCTGAGAGAAAATGACCAAAATGCTATGAAGTCATTTTCCACTCGGAATTTGAGGATAGCCGACTCAGCAGTCCTTGAAGGGTCAACTCAATGTTTGAAGGGGATTAGATGGTTTTCAAATGGTTCCAGAAACGAAAATCTCATTTTCTGAGGTTTGGGGTCAAAATGACCAAAATACCCCTATAACGTTTTCACACAGGTATAAATGCCGTTTGAGCCCAGAACTTTCCCAGAAGGTTTAAAATGATGTTTTTATGTGTTTAGTGACCTCTGTTTGAGTCCCAGTGGTCCCGGACAGTTTTTGTGAAAAATTATGATTTTGCCCCTACATAGTGCATTGCGGGCCTAATGACATATTTAAGCAAACCTAAACAATATTAGGCTCTAATCGAAGATTAATTAATTTTGATGGTTAATCTAAAGCTAAAATAATTATTTGAGATTAATTAGAAGCTAAGATTGCTTAAGAAAACTCAAAATCCTATTCTAGTTTCAATTCTTTAAAGAAAGGAATCTATAAATAGTGTTTTCTCTCTCCAATTTCCCTGAATCAAGGAATTGTGTTGGCATTGGATTCTAAGTTGATGAGGCTTGAGTTCATTAATTTAGAAAGATCACCTCCTAATCTAGTCTTACAAGCCCTTAATTACCTACTTACTTACCTAAACACTTAGTTACAAACCCTTAATCCTTGATCTAATCAAACCCATATTTAATCACACCTCTAATCCACATTAAAAGAGATGATTTTTCCCTCCCCTTGGCTGCACAATTCAGTGCCACCTCATCCCCCACAATTCATCACATGTTGCTTTATTCTCACTAAAAGTCCCATGCTTGAAATCATACTTAAACCCATACTTGGCCATACCTTTGAATGACAACAACCATACCTTGAAGGAGATATTTTTCCTCCCCCATGCTGCATATGGCCAAAACATACTCCCTCCCCCCCATTCATTTCATCATGTTTTAATTTTCTATAAATACTTGTCTTGGAAAAACTGATGCATTTGCTCATTTTTTTTTCAAGCTAGTTTCAAGAGTTGTCTTAGTTTCTCCCTTTTCTTTCAAGAACCTCAAGAGTTCTTTCCTCCTTTCATCTTCTTCATCCTTACCACACACAACCACCATTAAATCCTTCTTGAAACACTTAGCCATATCATTCTCAAGATCAAGCTCAAGAAACACAACTTCCTTTCTTTTTCCTTTCTTGGCCGAAGCTCCATCAAGCTTTAGGGAGGATTTTTCTTTCATCCTCTCATCAAGACCAAGCCTTGTTCATCCTCCAAGAAAACATACCTTGGTAGGGATTTTGTTCTAAGTGTTTCATTCATTAAAGTTCTTATTTAGTAATGTGCTTTATGGTTTCTCTTGAAACTTTTTAGAACTTCTTTTCTTCCTCTTTGTTTTCGGCCAAGAGCCTTTGAGAGCTTGGAAGTGAGAGCTTGATGATGAGGATTCCATGATAATATTTATCACTTGGGTAACCTCTAAAGCTTGATCTTGGTTCTTGAGTAAAAGATGTTTTTGGTTTCTTCCTTTCTTATTCTTGAGAAATTTAACTTTGATGATGTTCTAAAATGAATATATGAACTCAATGATGAGGACACATGATGTTGGTGTTAATACATCATCAAGATCATGGTCTCTAGAGTTTCAAAATGGTTCCTCTCCTTGCTCATGGTTTCGGTTTCTTTTCGTTTCTTTCCTCTAAGTTTTCAGCCATCCTTGTTGATTGTTCAACATGATAACTTGGCAATGAGAGTTTCTAGATGATGACTATATGTTCATCACAATGAGACCTCTAAAGCTTGAGTTTTCATAAAAATGTTATAGAGCTCACTTGTGGTTTTACTTTAAGAAATGTTATTTTGTGTTTTAAGAACTCTAAAGTTCACTTTATCTTGTTATGATGAGTTGGGTTAAGGCTCATGTTCCTTTAAAGTCTTGCAAGAGCTCTAGTGAAGAACATAAAATGAGTTTGCATTCATATTTACATTCTTTACCTAGCACATTTATTTTGGGCCATCACCTAAAACATAAAGATTAAAACAAGAGTTGCATTGTCATATCACCTAATAATTAATCTCGAAGCTTGCCTATATCAGCCTTAAAGTTGATTGTTGTGGAGCCTAGAGCACTAAAATAAAGAATTGGACTTGCATTCATGTTTACGTTTCCTTGTCTAGCATATTTATATTTTAAGTCATCACTTAAATCCTAAAAGATAAAATGAACTTGCATATTTACTTTCAAGCCTTGCATATTTATATTTCTTGCATCTCATATTTACCTTGAAGCTCTCACTTTACTTTATAATGAAGAATAAAATGGGATGCATAGCATGTTTACATTTTGTTATCACTTAAAGACTCTAGAGCTGAAAGACTTGCCCTTATTATCTCAAGTTAAAGTTTGGTTATGGAAACATCCCCATGGATGCATATTTTGGCCATGTGACGATGATGAACTTGATGTGAGTTTCATCTAGTCACAAGAGCCAACAATCTATGTTCTAAGATTTTCTTTAGGCCTTAAGAGTTTTATAAGATTATTACCAGCAAGATTTATGAGTTAAACCTCTTTTAAACATGCTTTGAATTAGCTACTACCCTATGGCTATTTTTAGTCTCCTTTTATAAAATAAAATGGGTTTCAATGAGTTTTAGAAAGTCCTAAAGCGATTTCAAGAGAAATTAGTAACTTGTATGTATTAAGGACATGATTTTTGAATGATGCTTGAGCATTAATGTTTCGGTTCTGCCCTCGTGTGCCTTCTGCTGTATGATGTTGTTTGGTATGTTAGATTGTGTAAAAATTATATATGTTGAGGTAGGAACCCCTCTATGCATGTTAGGAAAGAAATTAGTCTTACAGAAAAATCGTAAAGTTGAGTTTTAGCATATTTTTAATCCATTTATTTTCAGCCACTGCCAAAACTATTTTAATGGGATAACATTCAGTTTAGGATTGTTTAATTATGAAAAACATGGTAACATTTGATGTAGGATTGATTTTTAGCACCTATAGAGAAACTAGTAACTAGAAAACCGTAAACGTGCAATTTTAGAACACTTACATTATTTGATTTTCTGTTTCTGTCTAGCAACCTTGTAATGCAGTAAACATGGTTTATAATTAGTTCATAGGCATAGGAATACCCCATAACTAGTTTAGATTTGATTTATAGCGCCTTAGGCGAAGATGAGACATAGAAAGGGTCTAAAACGTAATTTCTAGAACCTTGTAATTTCAAGACTTAGAAATTCACAATCTGTATGGAGTTGTTTGGTTTTGCTCCTAAGCATAAAAATTAATGAGGATAATTAGTCATGAACCTATAGGTGCATAAAAGGTTAAAAACGAATAATAGATTGGCTAGATTGCAAGTTTAATACCCGTAAGAGTCAAAGGAATGAAGCTTTGTGAGTTGTGTAACACAATGAATTTCGTTAATAATATATTTATATGACTTCGATGGTTTAATTTTGAATATGGAATTATGATTGAATGCGCATACTCCCTATGTTATGTCGCATGCTATGATGATAGTGAATTGCTAAGCATGAAGTATTGAGTGATATGTCATGATGATATTTAAGAACATGTGTTTATGTTGCATTCATGCATAGCATGCCGAAACGCATTTCTCCTGCTACGATGAGGAGAAAGCAAAACCATGGAGGTATGGACATCGAGCTTTCCAAAGCAGACAATATCACTGTGCACTGGATGCCAGTAGATGCTTTTCGAAGAAGAAATGATCCAATTAGAAATGATGTATTACCCCCCTTTATTACCCTGATATTAAATCTAGTGACGACTAGTTAGGATTGAGCTCATTCCTAGGCGATAGGTGAGATGTAGTTTGGTGACCAGATTATCACCGGGGCCGGTGAGTTGGTTGGATTTTTGGTGAATATGTTAAGAAGGTGGTCTTTAAGAAAAAGAACTTAAGAGTTTGACTTATGAAAAAGATGTCACATGAAAAGTACGGTACCTTTTTATTCTACGCATATGATTTATGCTTCCTTATGTTGTGCTCAAGTACTATGATTTTCATGATTAATGTGCATATGGTATTGGCATGCATTCATCCAATATCTGTCGCATTCATGCATTAAGATTCATACTAAAAGATACAGACCTCGGCTAATGGTATTTGAAAACTTAACAAATGAATCTTGTTTATGCCTACTATTTCATAATTAAACCCAAGGTTCCTAAGGACGTTGATGACGACACGTGTGTAAAGAAGGAAGCCCTACTAAGATTCTTGTATAAGTTTCTCACTCCTCTTATCTTTCTTTCCCATCTTCATCTTCAGACAAGGTTGACGACAACGTCTGTGGATTGCCCTGAGTTGCCAACATGGAAGTAGCTTGATGGTCGAGAATAGAGTGGCGCAGCGGAAGCGGGGACATAGTCTTAGCTTAATCACATTACAGTTATGTGTAGTTGTTTTGAATTGTTGTATGCTCAACCTTTACGGGTGAGCTCAATATATTTGATGTGGTATTGTTGTGGAATATTCCTATATCATTAATACTATCAATATTGTCTGACTTGACATTTGAAGTTAATATTATGTGATGATGTGCTGATGATTGTTCTTTCTATGGAGCCTATCTAATGATTTTGTTTATGTTATTCTTTTTATGTTTACGCTTTACATTAACAACCTTTTATGTTATATGTGGCTCACGTTTTGTTTATGTTTTCAAAAAATAAAAATTCTACCCGTATTTTCCTCCGAGTACTTTAAAGAAAGGTTTTAAAGAATGAAACTATAAGAGTAATAGACTAATGGTTAACCTAAATACGTTCTAGGAGCATTGGGTTAAAAATTAGGATGTTACAACCTCCATGGGAACTACATCACACAGCACCTCATCTTCATACTTACCAATAGCAAAGGGAATTAGAACTTGCTTCTTGACCACTAATTCTCCTTTATCGCTTAGCCATTGAAGCTTATTGGTTTTGGATGAGTAGTAGTAGCAAGATTCAATTTCTTCACAATTCTTGTGCTAGCAACATTAGCATAACTTCCTCTATCAATAATCAAAGAACATATTTTTCCCTTGACCAAGCACCTTGAGTGAAAAATGTTTTCTCTTTGTGAGTCATCATTTTCCTTCACTAAACTTCCCATGAGTCTACGCACCATGAGTAGGTCACCTTCTTGGCAGTAGATTTTAGTTTCACTTTTTCCCTCATTTGATGATGATGATGAGGAGGATGAACTTTCACTTGTAACTTCACCATTCGCCAGCAAGATAATAGTTTTCTTATTTGGACATTGTGAAGCAATATTTCCTTTTCCATGACACTTGAAACACTTAAGGCTACTTTGCTTATGAGAAGAATTAGAAGCATTAGTAGGATTGAAAATAGACTTAGAGGATGATTTACCAACCTGAGTACCTTCATTAGATGAGGATCCCTCCTTCTGCACACCTTCTTTCCATCCTCTAGAATTGTAGGAAGTGCTGGTTCTCTTCAAAGTCCCTTTTCTTTTGAGTTGTGCCTCCACTTTTGATATGAGTTTCTGTTCTAACTTGGTCAGAATTGAAAACAAGGAGAAGAAATAATCACAAAAAAAAAAAGATGGAAAAGATGAGGAATGGAAATAGTTGGAGGGTTCCACAATCAAGGATGATTGATAAGCCAAGGGTGATCACCACAAGAGCTATTGGAAAGTCTTGATAAGACTTAGGGTTCTAAGCAAGAACCAGAGAGAGAATCTCACCAAAAAAAAGTTTTCTAATTTCAATTGGCAAAACATTTTTCTTCAAAGGTGTTTACAAGGTTTATAAATGTAAGTAAAGTTCAGCAAGTGAGCTATAACACTTAGCCCCAAAAAATAAAACCTAAAATTTAAAAAAAAGTGAAATTAACAAGCCTGATTACATTATTACTAACTTAAAATTAGTAAGCCCAAATTAAGCTTGATCAGTCATGTGAACACAGTGGACTAGTCCTGGATATGTTACAATCTAGAATGGAAAGATGAGGAATGGAATTGGTAGGAGGTGCCACAATTAAGAATGATTGATAAGCCAAGGGAGATTGCCATAAGAGCAATTGGACATTCTTGATAAGACTTAGGGTTCCAAGCAAGAACCAAAGAGACACTCTTTCCCGGAAAAAGGCAATCTAATCTGAATATTGCAAAAATCCCCTCTAAAAGGTGTTTACAAGGTTTATAAAATAAATAAGAGCTCAGTAAGTGGGTTGTAATACTTAGCCCATCATTAAAATCTAAACTAAATAAAATATAAAATTAACAAGTGATGGGCTGTACAAAATTCACAAGCCTAATTACATTATTAAAAAAACAAAACTTTAGTTAGTAACATAAAAGGCTTAAAAAAGATGGTGGCAGTCCATATAACATTAAGGCTCTTCAAGTGGGATTATGCAATACACCATTTTAGGTTTCAAGTCCTCCAAATTAGGGGCAGCTTTAAGAATTGTTGCTACAACTTGTTGCAATGCCTCCTTTGCCTTCCTAGCCTTTCCTCTTATCATAGCTCCCCCAAGTCCTCCAAGCGCCTTGTTGTCCTTGCCACTAGCCATGTCCTCATCATCCCTTCCTTTTTGAAGAGGATTTGACCTCAAATCCAAGGCTTCATCACCTATATTAAAAAGAGATAAATCAGCAACATTAAAAGTAACACTGATATTATACTCACCGGGCAAATCAATTTTGTAGGCATTGTAATTGATCCTCTCCAACAGAGGACCGCCCCCTCTAGATTGGAGTTTGGACTTCCTTTGTTCAGGGAATCTTTCTTTCCTCATGTGCACCCAAACCTAATCTCCGAGTTCAAATACAACTTTCTTTCTTCCTTTGTTAGCTTGCATGGCATAGCTCTCAATTTTCTTCTCAATCTGAGCTTTCATACGCTCATGCAGCTTTCTTACATAGTCAACCTTAACCCATGCATCCTTATGCTTAAATAGACATAAGCAATAAATCAAGTGGTGTCATAGGATTAAATCCATACACAATTTCAAATGGTGAATAATTAGTTGTGCTATGGACAACCCGTTATAAGCAAATTCTATATAAGACAAACATTCTTCCCAAGACTTAAGATTTTTCTATAAAACAGTCCTAAGCAAAGTGCCTAAAGTTCTATTCACTACCTCAGTTTGCCCATCAGTTTGTAGGTTACAAGTAGTAGAGAAAAGTAATTTAGTACCAAGCTTACCTCACAATGTTCTCCGAAAATGACTTAGAAATTTTGTGTCCCTATCACTTACAATGCTCCTAGGCAGCCCATGGAGTCTCACCACTTCCCTAAAAAATAAGTTAGCTACATGACAAGCATCATCAACCTTTTCGCAAGGTATAAAATGTGCCATTTTTGAAAACCTGTCCACAACCACAAATAGAATCCTTGCCATTCTTTGGTCTAGGTAACCCCAAAACAAAGTCCATAGTTATATCAATCCAAGGAAAATCAAGAACGGGCAGAGGAGTATATAAACCATGTGGCATCACTTTTGATTTTGCCTTTTTACAAACAATGTACTCACAATATTTATGCACATCACATTTCATATGGGGCCAATAAAAATGTTCTTCCAATATGTCCAAAGTTTTATGCACTCCAAAATGTCCCATTAATCCTCCCTCATGCATCTCTTTCAAAAGCAAATTTCTTATGGAACACTTAGGCACACACAATCTTTTGTCTTTAAACAAATATCCATTGTACCTATAGTAACCATTTTGAGACACATTTTCACAAGCAACATATATCTCAAAAAATTCAGCATCATGCAAATACATTTCTCTCAAAGTCTCAAGTCCAAAAAATTTAGTTTCAAGAGTAGAAAGTAATGCATGCCTCCTAGATAAAGCATCAACCACTATGTTCCCTTTCCCCTTTTTATGCTTAATGACATATGAAAATTGTTCTAAAAACTCAACCCATTTGGCATGCCTTTTATTCAACTTGAATTACAAATTCTTTGGGGAACAAATAATGCTGCCAAGTTTTTAAAGCATGCACTAAGGCATACAATTCCTTATGATAAGTGGGATAGTTTAGGGTAGCCCCATTTAACTTCTCACTAAAATAAGCAATAGGATAGCCTTATTGCAACAAAACAGCCCTAATGCCCACTCTTGATGCATCACATTCAAGTTCAAAAGATTTAGGAAAATTAGGCAAAGTAAGAATGGGTGCATTAGTTAGCCTATGCTTAAGGGCAGCAAAGGCTTGCACTTGGTTCTCTCCCCATTTGAAAACCATGTGCTTTTTAACTATCTCATTAAGACGCGCAGCCAAGGTGCTAACGTCCCTAACAAACCTCCTATAGAAACTAACTAAACCATGGAAACTTCTCACTTCACTCACATTCTTAGGCGTAGGCCACTCTTGAATGGCCTTAACCTTTTCCTCATCAACTTGTGTAACGTCCCCTGCTGCTTTATGGATTGACGACTGTCCCCACAAACCAATACGGGTCTTTTCATCATGCTTTGTCCTCACTCGCACACTTCCTAGGAAAACTTCCCAGGAGGTCACCCATCCCAAAATTGCTCCAAGTCAAGCACGCTTAACTGTGGAGTTCTTTCAGTTTGGGCTACCGAAAAGAAGATGCATCTTGTTGGTATAGGTAGTACAAATCAATCCATATAAGCCTTCCTTAACTGTATAGTCCCATACCTATACAGTCTAAGGATCCCTCTCATTCGGGTGTGTAATCGGTTCATTCATGTACCCCTCTGCTTTCGAAGTCTGCCAGGAGCCGCTCCTTGTCCGTGCCTTTTTGCATCGGCGATCACTCCCCGACTTCGCAATCCCCAGGCGTTACAACTTGCACTCCTTTTGCACTCACAACAAAGCCTAAGAACACTATATGATTGGTGCAAAAAGTGCATTTCTCAATATTGGCATATAATTTTTATGTTCTAAACACATGCATGACAGCCCTCAAATGTTCAACATGCAAGTCAAAACTAGTGCTATAAATCAAAATGTCATCAAAGTAAAAAACAACAAACTTGCCAATAAAATCTCTGAAGACATGGTTCATTAATATCATAAAAGTGCTTGGGGCATTAGTTAGCCCACAAGGCATAACCAGCCACTCATATAAACCATACTTAGTTTTAAAGACAGTTTTTCCATTCATCCCCTTCCCTTATCCTAATCTAATGATACCTAATTTTTAAATTAATTTGAGAAAAATAATAAGCACCATACAGTTCATCAAGATGGTCATCTAACCTGGGAATAGGGTGTCAATACTTGACTGTGATGTCATTGATTGCTCTATAGTCATTGTACATCCTTCAAGTCCCATCCTTTTTAGGCACCAGAATCACTGGACAAGCACACGGACTCAAGCTTTCTTACACCTAACCTTTTGCCATCAACTCCCCAACTTGCTTTTTATTTCTTTGGTCTCTTGAGGATTGCTCCTATAAGCTGGCCAGTTGGGTAAAGATGCACTAGGGATGAGATCAATATGATGCTCCATCCCTCTCAAAGGTGGCAATACACTTGGAACCTCCTTTGGAAACACATCCTTGTATTCCTGCAAAAGAAACTTAACACTAGCAGGGGCAACACTTTTACTAGAGTTATTAGCAGTTAAAACATTTTTCTTGCAATAAAGTAAATAAAGTGGCTTGTTGGCAAGCAGCAGCTTCTTCACCTCACTTTCTTTTACTAAACAACTTTATTTGCTCTTAAGTGTTTCACTCTTTTTCTTTCCTTAGGTGTTTTACTCTTTTGTGTGTTACTCATCTCTTTTCTCTCCAGCATTCTCTTTCCCCTCAATTTTATTTGATTCTCACACACCACTCTAGGAGATAAAGATTTGAGTACAATTTTCCTCCCATTGTGCATGAAAGAGATCTTATTTGTGAACCCATCATGAATAGCTTTGGTTTTATATTGTGACAGCCTCCCTAAGAGAATATGGCTTGCCTTCATTGGAACCACATCACATATCACTTTGTCATTGTATTGTCCCATGGAAATGTGTAGCTCTACTTGCTTGCTCACTTTCATCTCTCCATCTTCACTAAGCCATTGGAGTTTGTATAGCCTAGGATGTGGCTTGGTCTCCAAATTTAATTTGGACACTAATCTAGAGCTAGCCACATTGGTGCAGCTTCCTCCATCCATAATCAAAGAACATAGTTTCCCATTGATTGAACACCTAGAGTGAAAGATGTTCTCTCTTTGGGAATCATCAAGAGCCTTCATTTGACTTCCAAGCAACCTCCTAATCATCAATAAATCTCCTTCTTGGGCCTCCACAATGATCTCTTCATCTACCTTTGCCTCATCCTCAGCTTCACTAGCCAAAGACTCACTAGTAATTTCTCCATCTTCCTTAAGCAACATAGCCTTTTTAGTTGGACACTCCGAAGCTATGTGACCTCTTCCCAAACACTTGAAGAATTTTATCTCACTACTCCTTGTTTTTTTTAGGTCTCATTGGACTTGGATTGAGTCCTTTGAGGTGCAACTGTGGTATTGTTAGAAGAAGTACCTCCCTCTTTCTTATTTCTTTCCTTCCAATTTGAAGAATTGAAATTAGAAGAACTCTTCCTCATGGTACCTTTTCTCTTGAGTTGCTGCTCCACTTTGGTAGCTTGATGTACCAAGTCTTCCAACTCCAAATAATTTTGTAGATCAACTACATCTCTAATGTCATTATTCAGCCCATTCAGAAAACATGCCATGGTAGCCTCCCTATATCATTCACGTTGGCTCTAATCAAAGACATCTTTATCTCCTTGTAATATTCATCAACACTTCTACTACCTTGTGTGAGTCTTTAGAGCTTGTTATGAAGGTCCCTATCATAATAAGAAGGGAAAAATCTGCTTTTCATCAACCTCTTCATTTCAACCCAAGTATCTACCAAAGGTTCTTCATATCTAAGTCACTCTTTTTGCAATTATTTTCACCAAATAAGAGCATAGTCTTGAACTCCATGGCTGCCACCTTTACTTTCTTCTCTTCATTGTAATTGTAGCATGAGAATAACCGCTCAATATTCATCTCCCACTCAAAATAAGCCTCTGGATCACTCTTCCCTTTGAAAGTGGGATATTAAGCTTCACTCCTTCAATTCGGTTCTCTCTAGCATCACCCTCATTATCTCTTCTCCTCCTTCCATCAATCCTCCTTCTACCTCCATCATCATCACGATGTTCTTAACTCTCTAACCACTCAATTCTCTCATATAACTCCTCTGTATGCTCCCCCATCATCCTTTGCATTTGAGCTGTAATAGCCTCCACTAACAATATGTTGTTTGCTTGAGGAGGAGGGGTACCATCACCACCTGTTTCTGCCATGATTCAAGTAAAAAGAACGAAAAAATAAAATAAAAGCAATAGGACCTCACTACACTTCTCACGTGTTTGCACTCTTAGAGATGTATCACTCGTGTTTGTTGCTTTCTAATAGGCTTTTGTATAAAGTTCTCTCTTACCTTTTACTACTCAAGTGCTCTTGTAGGCTCTTAAATGAAATCACAGGTCAATTCAAAGAGAAACTCCAACAACTCCAATGTTTAATCACAAAACAACAAGAAATCAAACAAAAGGAAACACAAAGACAAAAATTTAGATAAGCAAGAAAAATGAAACAAGGATAAGCACACTCAAATGGCCAAACAAGACAAGAATAAGCTATAGGTTCGAAGAATATCCAATTGCTCTTATGGCAATCTCCCTTGATGATTGTAGATGAATAGACTAAATGGAATCACATCAAAATAAGCACATATTTAACAACTAAACATCAAACTAACAAAGCCTAGAAAGATTGAAATGAAACAATTCCCAAGAACACCAAGAACACATGATGAACATTCTACACCCTTTTTTTTTTACCGACTAATGCAATGTAACATCAAACAATGATAGAAATGGAAACTAGAGGAAATATCACAAAGTTAAGCAAAATGATGAGGACTTAAAAACAAATTCGCAGGTTGCACCAGCTTAAGCTAGTTAAAAAAGATTCGTTGTATCCCAAGCTAGAAAATTCGGATTGCAATGATTCCATAATGAAGTGAAAACTGAGACTCCAAAATTCAAAAATGATGTGATATGTAAGACTCTAGATATAAACCAAAGAAAACTGACCAATTCTGAAAAATTAGAACCGAGTTCTGATTACCAAATGTTATGATCTAGAATGGAAAGATGAGGAATGGAATTGGTCGGAGGAGCCACAATCAAGAATGATTGATAAGCCAAGGGAGATCGCCACAAGAGCAATTGGATGCTCTTGATGAGACCTAGGATTCCAAGCAAGAACCAAAGAGACACTCTTACCCAAAAAAAGGTAATCTGATATGAATATTGCAAAAATCCCCTCTAAAAGGTGTTTACAAGGTTTATAAACTAAATAAGAGCTCAGCAAGTAAGCTGTAATACTTAGCCCATGATTAAAATCTAAAATAAATAAAATATAAAATTAACAAGTGATGTGCTGTACAAAATTCACAAACCCAATTACATTATTAAAAAAACAAAACTTTAGTTAGTAACATAAAAGGCTTAAAAAAGATGGTGGCAGTCCATATAACATCAAGGCTCTTCAAGTGGGATTATGCAATGCACCATTTTAGGCTTCAAGTCTTCCAAATTAGGGAGCCTTAAGAATTGTTGCTACAACTTGTTGCAATGCCTCCTTTGCCTTCCTAGCCTTTCCTCTTATCATAGCTCCCCCAAGTCCTCCAAGCGCCTTGTTGTCCTTGCCACTAGTCATGTCCCCATCATCCGCTCCTTCTTGAAGAGGATTTGAACTCAAATCCAAGGCCTCATCACCTACATCAAAAAGAGATAAATCAACAACATTAAAAGCAGCACTGATATTATACTCACCAGGCAAATCAATTTTGTAGGCATTGTCATTGATCCTCGCCAACACTTGGAGAGGACTGTCCCCTCTAGGTTGGAGTTTGGACTTCCTTTGTTCAGGGAACCTCTCTTTCCTCATGTTCACCCAAACCTAATCTCTAGGTTGAAATACAACTTTCTTTCTTCCTTTGTTAGCTTGCGTGGTATAGCTCTCAATTTTCTTCTCAATTGCTTTGTCTTGCTTGAGTCTAATTTATCTTCCATGGTCACATCATCCTTTCCTTCTTCAAGAGAATTCGTCCACGAATTTAGCTCCTCATTACCTACATCAAATAAGGACAAATTAGCAACATTAAAAGTAACACTTACCCCATACTCCCAGGCAAATCAATTTTGTAAGCATTGTCATTGATCCTCTCCAATACTTGGAAAGGACCATCCCCTCTAGGTTGGAGTTTGGACTTCCTTTGTTCAAGGAACCTCTCTTTCCTCATGTGCACCCAAACCCAATCTCCGGGTTCAAATACAACTTTCCTTCTTCCCTTGTTAGCTTCCTTGGCAAGGCTTTCAATTTTCTTCTCAATTTGAGCTTTCACGTGCTCACGCAACTTTTTCACATAGTCAGCCTTAGCCTGTGCATCCTTATGCTTAAAAATAGTAATATTAGGCATAGACAATAAATCAAGTAGTGTCATAGGATTAAATCCATGCACAATTTCAAATGGCTAACAATTAGTTGTGTTATGAACAGCCTTATTATAAGCAAATTCTACATGAGGCAAATATTCTTCCAAAGACTAAAGATTTTTCTTTAAAACAGTCTTAAGCAAAGTGCCTCAAGTCCTATTCACTACCTCAATTTGTCCATCAATTTCTGCGTAACAAGTAGTAATTAAAAGTAATTTAGTACCAAGCTTACCCCATAATGTTCTCCAAAAGTGACTTAGGAACTTAGTGTCCTTCTTACTTACAATGCTCCTAGGTGTAACACCCCAATTTTTCTATCTGAGCGAAAATGATCAAAATACCCCTAAGGTCATTTCTCACTCGGAATTCAAAGATAGCCGACCTAGCAATCCTCGAAGGGTCAACTCAATGTTCGAAGGGAAATTGTATGTGAATGAATGTTAATTGAACAGAAAAATCTCTCTTTTTGAGTTTTCAAGTCAAAATGCCCAAAATACCCCTGTAGCGTTTTTATGCGGGTATAAGTGCCGTTTGAACCTAGAAATTCCCTGAAAGGTTTAAAATGAAATTTTTATAAGTCTGGGCTTTACTGTTTAAGTCCCGGCGGTCCTAGGCAGTTTTTGTGCAAAATTATGATTTTACCCCTAGAATAGTGATATGGAGCTTAATGACATAATTAAGCAAATCTAAGCAATATTAGGCTCTAATAAAAAATTAATTAATTTCTATAATGAATCTAGAGCCAAACTAATTTATTAAAGTTAATTAGAACCTAAGATTGCTTAAATTAAACTTAAATCTCTTTTTAAAAATCAAGATTCCAAGTCATGGAATCTTGGATAGTATTTTCTCTCTCCAATTCCTTGAATTGAGGAATTGTATCTACAATTGTTTACACTTTAAAATGAGTTTTAATCTCATTAATGAAGCAAGACACTCTCAAAACCATGTCTTGATACACTTAATTACCTAATTAGTTACCTAGAAGCTTACCTAGCAACTCCTAATCATAAGCCTAATCAAAGATACACCTAAACACATCTCTAAACCACAATTAAATGAAAGATTTTTCTCCCCCATTACATGAAGAAACTAGTGCCACTCCCCTCCCCATCATCCATCACATGTTTGAATTTCTACACTCAAAAGACCATGCCTAGAGCCATACCCACCTTACCTCCACCCATACCTCCAACCATGCTTCACCATGCTTCAAAGAAAAAACCTCTCACCTCATGGAAAATAAGGATGGCTGCGACACTCCCTCCCTCTATTCATCCTCTATTTGTTTCATTTCCTTATAAATACACATGCAAATGAACTTGTAATTTTCAA
This sequence comes from Dalbergia cochinchinensis, assembly GCA_031216125.1. Taxonomy (NCBI): domain Eukaryota; kingdom Viridiplantae; phylum Streptophyta; class Magnoliopsida; order Fabales; family Fabaceae; genus Dalbergia; species Dalbergia cochinchinensis. The sequence goes on along the minus strand of CM062374.1, from coordinate 14,050,230 downwards.
GAGCAACTTCAAGTTCTCTCATTTTCTCTCAAGTTCAAGAGTTCTTTTCCTTTCATTTTCTTCATTTCCTTCAAGGTCACAAGGAACTAGTACACTTCAACCTCATATCACCACCTCCCAGCCGTATACTATTTCCCAAACACAAAGCTCAAGGAAAACACCTCACTTTCCTTTTCTTCCCTCTTGGCTGAAACCACAAGCTCACTTTGGAAGGAAGTTTTCTTCTCATCTTCACTTCAAAAGCCAAGCTTTCCTCTTCACTACTTGGTAGGGGTTTTGTTTTACAAAAGCTTTAACTTTTATGTTGAGGTTTTGATATGAAAAGTTCTAGTTTCTCTGGGTTCAAACTCTTTTTCTCTCTTTTGATTTTTTTTTTTTTTTTGCTATAAAGCTTGGTTTGAAAGGAAATTTGTTAGCTTGATGATAAGTTTTCAAGATAATGGTCTTATGGTCATCATTCAAGAAATCTCTAAAGCTTGAAACTTAGTTTTGCTCTTGACACATTTCAATTTTTCCTTTCCTTTTCGTTGGCCATGGTTTCGATTTCTTTTCCTTTTCCCTTGAATAGATTTTGGCTCCTTTTTGCCTTGCTTTGCTTTTGAGTCTCAAGAAAAGTTGTTATTTATTTTGACCTTTTGAATCCATTTCCTGGAGCTTGATGATAATGTTTACACTAAAAGGTTTTTTTCAAATCTTGGTACTTAGAACTCTAGAGCTTACTTTGTCTTGATGAGATTAAGTTTGGGATTAAGATATTGGTTCTTTAAAGTTTTTGTATGAGCTCTAGTAATTATATAAAAATGAACTTGCACTCATGTTTAAATTTATGCCTTGCATATCATATTTACTTTTCAAGCCAACGTCTAAAACTTAAAGATTAAAACAAGAGCTTGCATTTTCATATCACCTAAATAATTAACTCTAAGCCTACCTATTTCAACCTTAAAGTTGATTGTTGATTTAGAGTGAATACTCTAAGGGGCTTAGAGCACTAAAATAAAGAATTGGACTTGCATTCATGTTTACATTTCCTTGTCTAGCATATTTACTTTTCAAGTCATTACCTAAACTTTAAAGATAAAAATGAAGTTGCATCTCATATTTATTTTATACCCTCATCTTACTTTTCTAATGAAGAATAAAATGAAGTGCATAGCATGTCTATATTCTTGTTATCACTTAAAGATTCTAGAGCTCAAAGACTTGTCCCTTTACCTCAAGAAAAAGTTGGATATGGAAGCATTCTCTTGAATGCACAATTTGGCCATATGATGGTGATGAACTTGGTGTAAGTTTCATCTAGTCACAAGTGCCAGTAATCTTTGTCTTAGGATTTTCTTAAGCATAGGTGAGCTCAAAGAATGTTTCAAGCATGATTTTATGTTTTTAATTCCAACCATGAACAATTTAAAGTAGCTACTGGCCTTATTTATTTTATGATGATTTTAATGAAATAAGTTGGTTTCTAAAGAGATTTAGAAGGCCTAAAATGGTTCCAAGAGAAATTAGTAACTTATGAGTATTGAAAATGAAATCCTATGCTTGATGTGATGATGTATATTTTCAGTTTTGCCTTGATATTTTGCTCGCTGTTGGATGATGATTTTAACACATTAGAATGTGTGAAAACTTTGATTAATTGATGCTAGAGTTGATTTGTGAATGTTAGGAAGAATAAGTAACTAGAACTTTGTCATTATATTGTCCCATGGAAATGTGCAGCTCCACTTGCTTACTCACGATCATCTCTCCATCTTCACTAAGCCATTGGAGTTTCTATGGCCTAGGATGTGGCTTAGTCTCCAAATTTAATTTGGACACTAATCTAGAGCTAGCTATATTGATGCAACTCCCTCCATCCACAATCAAAGAACATAGTTTCTCATTGATTGAACACCTAGAGTGAAAGATGTTCTCTCTTTGGGAATCATCAAAAGCTTGCACCTGACTTCCAAGTAACCTCCTAATCATCAATAAATCTCCTTCTTTAGCCTCCACAATGATCTCCTCATCTACCTCTTCCTCACTTTGTGGTGCAGGTTCTGAGGATGATTCACTAGTGATTTCCCCATCTTCCTTAAGCAACATAGTCTTCTTAATTAGACACTCTGAAGCTATGTGACCTCTCCCCAAAACTTGAAGCATTTTATCTCACTATTCCTTGTATTTTTAGGGGTCTCATTGGACTTGGATTGAGTCCTTTGAGGTGCAATCGTGGTATTGTTAGAAGAAGTACCTCCCTCTTTCTTGTTTCTTTCCTTCCAATATGAGTAATTGAAATTAGAAGAACTCCTTCTCATGGTTTCCTTTTAAATTGCTGCTCCACTTTAGTAGCTTAATGTACCAAGTCTTCCAACTTCACATAATTTTGTCACTAAACCACATCTCTAATGTCATTATTCAGCCCTTTCAAAAAGTGTGCCATAATAGCCTCCCTATCTTCATTCATATTGGCTCTAATCAAAGACACCTCCATCTCCTTGTAATATTCATCAACACTCCTACTACCTTGTGTGAGTCTTTGGAGCTTGCTATGAAGGTCCCTATGATAATAGGAAGGGACAAACTCCTTTTCATCAACCTCTTCATTTCAACCCAAGTATCCACCAAAGGTTCTTCCTATCTAAGTCGCTCCTTTTGTAATTGGTCCCACTAAATGAGAGCATGGTCTATGAACTCCATCGCTACCACCTTCACTTTTTTATCTTCAGTATAGTTGTGGCAAGCAAAAAGTTACTCAATGTTCATTTGCCACTCTAAATATGCCTTTTGATCACTTTTTCCTTTAAAAGAAGGAATGTTGAGTTTTATCCCCCCCAATTCTGTCCTCCTTAGCTTTACCATCATTATCTCTTCTCCTCATTCAATCAAGCTGCCTTTTACCTCGATCATCATCATGATGTCCTTGATTTTCTAACTGTTCAATTCTCTCATATAACTCCTCTGTATGCTCCCTCATCGTCCTCTGCATTTGAGCTGTAATAGCCTCCACTAACAATCTATTGCTTCCCTGAGGAGGAAGGTCACCATCACTTGTTCTTGCCATAATTCAAGTAAAGGAAACAAAAGTGAAAGCAATAGGTCCTCACCACACTTCTCACATGTTTACAATCTTAGATATATATCACTTGTGTTTCTTGTTCTCTAATAGGCTTTTGGGTAAAGTGCTCTCTTGCCTTTTACCACTCAAAAGCTCTCTTTAAATTCTTAATAGATTCTCCATGAACACACAAGAGTACTTACTGAAGACTCAACAATGTGATGACAAACAAAAGAACAGCTAAGTGATGACAGACTGAAGAGACAAAAGACTTCGCAAGACACTTAGGAACTTTATCAAATAAGCAGTGTGCACCGAATTTACAGAAAAAAAAATAGATGATGTCTTCTTTGTTAAACTTCTTTCTCTATTTTTTTTTCTCTACTTCAAATTTTTTTTACTCTTTTGTTTTCTATTTCAATTTTTTTTCTGTACTTTTTGCTTCTAACTCAATAGTTAATAACAGCAAGCTAATACAGAATTTGAGAAAAACAAAATGTTGGAATTTGCAATAATTGAGGACAATTGACAAACAGGTACTACACAAATTACAGGAAATAAAGGACTGCAGAAATGTAATTGACTTCAAATAAATCCAGCACCCAATTAAAAAGAAGACAAGACAAACAATGAAAATAGACAATAGACACAAAAGAAATAAAGCTTGACAAAGAAAAAAAATTGAATACCAAATTATCCAACCTTAGAACTGAGCTCTGATTACCACATGATATGATCTAAACTCCATGAATCACGCAAGAAAGATCTACCAAGGTTGGGAAATGCAGATTCAGCACAAAGTTAACACAACCCCGTATCTCATGCTACAGGTCTCAGAATTAGACGATTCAAAAATGAGAAGAAAAGTCACATTTTGAAACACAATTTATGCTCAAGAATTACGAAAATCTGATTTGTATAACTTGAGATATGGACGGGGTTAATGGACGTTTCTGAGTGAAAAAAATTGAACGTGAATCCTGTAACGCCCCAATTTTTACTGTCATTAGAAATTAATCAATTACCGAATTACCGTAGGTAATTATTACATAAGATTTGAGGCCGAACAATCCTCAATAAAGGAATATAACATTAGAAGAGAGGTTAGGAACGATTCATGCGAGAGTCGCAAATCCCGAATTTCTGTACGTATAAAATGACCAAAATGCCCCTGAAGTTATTTTACTCAGAAAATGAGGATCGTGGGCCCCACCTATTCTCAAGGGGATATTTTGAGGATAATAAGGGATTGTTTGTGTTATGTGTGTTAATAGAGCAGAAGGATCTCAATTTTGAGTTCCGACGCGCGAAATGACCAAAACGCCCCTGCGGCTGTTGTAACTCCGATGTGCGTGCCGACTGAGCCCGAACCTCACTAAAATGTTTTAAAATGTGTTTTTAAGTCATGATTAACCATTGGTTAAGCTCGGGTGGCCTCGGGCAGTTTTTAAGTGAAAGTACGATTTTGCCCTGTTTTTGGGCGCTTTGAATTTCGATTTTTGATTCGTATACCGAAACCTAAGCAATATTAGGCTCAAATTAAAGCTTATTAAATTCTAAATATTAATCTAGAGTCAAAATTATGTATTTAGATTGATTAGAACCCAAAATTGCTCAAAAACACCCAAATTGCTTACTAATTCACTTAAACCCTTAACCGTAAATTCTCTAAATTACATGAATACCTTGCCTACACCTAAATAATGCATGGAACACACAAATTTCACTTCTTTGGGCTGTAATGGACGAAATTATTGATGCCATTATGCAGCTGAATTATTGCCAAAAGTTGCACTAAAACAAAATGCCAAAATGTCACCATAAGAGACATAATTCCTTAATTTCATACAACTTTGTCTAAAATGATTTTTCCTCCCTTATTTCTCCTGCAAAATTCCGTCCACTACCTCATCATGTTGGCCAATTAGAAGCCTCAAAATCTTCTATAAATAGGCTTGCTTGAGTGGTCTTGGAATGCTTGGTTCATAACTAGTTTTTAGGAGCACCAAAAACTTTCTTTCTTCCTCCTCTTTGGCTGAATTCTTTCTTCAATTTTTCAAAGAGATTTTGCTTCATTTCACTTCAAGAAACCAAGTTCTCTTCCTCTTCTTCAACTCAGATTAGGTAGGGAGTAGTTTCTAAATTTATTTCTATGCTTTGAGGAGTTGTGTTTTTAGCTCAAAATGATGAAATTATGAACTTACCTTAGCTTTTCATTTTGGTTTTCCTCTTCAATTTTTCTTTAACCAATTCAACCATATGGCCTAGGTGGAACTAAGATGATGGCTTGATGATGAGGACCTTGAGGGTGGGTTGTAAATCCATCACAAGTTAGGCCTCTAAAGCTTGAAAATTCCACTTGATGCAAAAGTTTAAAGAATAATGTTTTATGATGCTAAAACAAAGATTTTTAGTTTAGAACTTGAAAGATGTATTTTCCTTTTATGTTTTATTTCTTGTTAAGATATGTATTGGGTTGAATTTATAATTCTTTTAAAGTCTTGAAGGAGCTCTAGTAAAGAAACAAAATGAATTTGCATCCATGATTAAGTTTATGCTTTGCATAACCATGTTTACCTTCTATGTCATCACTAAATTTTCAAGAATGAATAAATGAACTTGCATTTCTCATGTTTAAATTCCAAGCTTGTATCTCATGTTTATGTTTCAAGTCATCACTTAATCTTTCAAGATAATAAAGAGGTTGCATCTCATATTTAATTTATGCTCTCACTATATTTTATAATGGCTAAAAGAATCAACGCATGGCATGTTTATTTTATGCCATCACCTAAAGATCCTAGAGCTCAAAGACTTGCCCATGTATCACAAGCAAAGAAATATGATTATTGGAGTTAAAGAATTTATTCTTTAAAAAGTCTTGAGATTGGAGCTTAAAAAGATGTAATAATAATTCTCTTCTCCTCTATGGTCCTCAGGCGGACTACCGCCTCTGGTTTCTTAATATTCTCTTCTCCCTCATCGTTCTGTGGCGGATTACCGCCGCTCCAGCTTTCTTGTATCATGTTTATATTTCAAGTTCTTGCATCATGTTTAATTTTCAAGTCATCACCTTAAATCTTAAAGATAAAGAAATGGAATTGCATACCATGTTTATAATTCCAAGCTATCACCTTATAAAGATAAGATTAAAATAAGGTTGCATAGCATGTTTATAATTCTAAGATGTCACCTAAATCTCTAAAGCTCAAGACTTACTCCTTTTATCTTAAGTGAGAATTTTAATTGTGGAGATCCTCCCAAATTTGACAAAAGAACTAGTTTCTAAATGAGTTTTAAGGCTTTGCAAGGATTTTACGGGGAACTAGTAATTTATATGCACTTAAAATATGATTCTATGTAATTGCATGAGGTTCATGATTCCGCCACTGATCTGAGTTTAGTATCAATGTGTGATAATGATTTGATATGATTGAAGTTGTGATAATTATGGTTTATTGTTAAGAGAATGATTCATAATTGGTTTAGTAACTAATTAGTTCTATAATTGATAATTCTATGTAAGGATTGGATGCTTATTGAATGATTTCCTGCCTTGCATGTTATAGTTGTTGTTGCAAATAATGAGAATGCTTATACATGAAATGTTCTTTATTATGTAAAATTTACCTTTGTTGCTAGAAGAAAGTGTATCATTGTAAAAGTGTAATTTGGAAAGGTTCTGGCTAAGGAAAGACTTGGTATTTAAGCGTGTCCATTGTGACCCACCTCTCTTTCCTGCGTATCTCCCATATGCATGATTACGCTGATATATATTATTCTAGCTTAAGACTATAAATGAGAAAATGTTATGATGTTTATGAATTGTGTTATGATATAACATGCAAAGATTTAATGGTGACTTAAACTTATAAGAAAATGATCCTTTGGAACCATCAGACTATAGGTGGTGAAAAGGTGATTTTAGCCCCCTAACCCGTTCTCTCAAAAGGGTAGAGTCGGGACTTTAGCTTATCAAAAGGATAAGTATATGCTAGTGACGACTAGTAAAGTATGAGCTCATAACCTAAATTACTCCCAAAAGGGTGGAGTATAGGGTGGCCTAAGGAAAATAATGATGATGATAAGATTTTAAGTCACCTAAGGAAATGAAATATGTGCACTATGTCCACATGTAGCTAATATTATATGACGTTCTTTTATGCATGTTATTTGATAATGATGATGAGGAAAATGATGTAATGATAAAGGAAAAGTTCATTGTAAATATGACATGTTAAGATTATGATGCATTATAAGACCATGATTAAAAATTGACGAACCTCGGTTAAGTATTTGTCCGAACTTAAAATGAATCTTTGCATGCTCACTATTTTAGAATAATCCCGAGGTTCCTGGGGACTTTGATGATGACATTGTAGAAGGAGGTACTCATCGAGAATTCTTTAGCAAGATTCTCACTCCCTTTTCTTTATTTCCGTCATTGTCTCCAGATTCAGATGGCGACATTCGTCCTGTTCGTTGATACCCCTACTTGGGAATTTCACTATGATCCGGTGCATCGCTCGTATCATTTTGAAGGGAGGTGCGCAGTTCGTGTTTTTATTTACATAGGTCATCCATTTGCATATCATGTCCCTAGTTATCGATTTTCTCCTACTTCTCCCTATAGCGATGAAATGGTTTTCGAACATGCACGTCCACTTGATGAAAGGATGTTACGTTCTTATCCCGCTTCATCTGCGTCCATGGATTTCAGAGTATGTTCCGAGACGAGATATTCTCAAACCGATCCTTCAGAGGACACTCCTACTCATGTATATTTTGAGAGCTCGCTCCTACTCCCACACGTGTAAGAGAGGGTAGTGAGGAAACAGCTTGTTCAAATGAGGTTAGCAAGAAGGTCGCCCATGCCACCCCACCTTGGTGCATCTCGTGTGCCCCTCCCGAGGGAGCTCATCAGTGGATCGGATTTATTCCCCTATTTCCAGGACAGTGGCCATAGAGGGTTCTTAGTAGATTTATGTGTGATCATGCACCCTAGTTTTAGGATAACCTTCCCGGCTTATGGAGTTATCTAGTTTAGGGGCATGTATTTCCTTAAGTATATGAACATAACCCACCCTTTGAGTGAGGTTATTGTATGTAAATATATGCTATAATGTACTTATGGATGTTATATGATGGAGCCTAAGTGATATGATGTGATATATTATTAAACGTCTTATTATACTCCGCTTACTCGTTCACGTTGTACTCGGCTCACGTTTTCAATTATGTGTTTAAAAAACAAATGGCTCGTAATTTCACTAAGTATTTTCAAATTATGAAGAAAGAACCAAAGCAAGGAGTAAAGTCTAGTCATTAATCAGATTCAACCTAGGTGTATCTGGTTAATTACTAGGGTGTTACAAATCCTAACAAGAACAGAAGAGAAAGAACAAGGTGCCACAATCAAGAGATTGATAAGTCTAGAAACATCACAAGAATGAGCACCCTTGATAAGTTCAGAGATTCTATGAAGAACCAAGAGAGAGCAAGTCTCACACTTAAAGCAAATATGTTCTAAATTTCCTCTCCAAAAGTTAGGATTTTCCTTTTATAATGGGAACACCTTTCAAGTTTGCTTAGACTTGACCCTACTCAAGTCCATTACAATAAGGCCCAAAATCAGTTTACTAATTCAGCCCACCACTATTATTAGTAAATTAAAACAATAAAAAAGAAGAATGTTTAGCCCATTTTAACACATATTAAAAAAAAACTAAAGGTGCAGATTGGCCCAAACATAGACGCAGCCTTCATGCGCCATCCAATTTGGACTCAGGTAATTAGATGCAAAAATTTGGCTCGCATTGAATACAACCCTCAAGCCTCTATTCCTTCAATTTGCATTAAGCAATTCACCATCTTGGGTTGCAATTCTTCAAGACTTGGGCATGATTCAAATAAAGTTGCCATAAGCTTATATAGAGCCTCTTTAGCCTTCTTAGATTTCACCCTTGTCATTGGACCTCCAAGGCCTTGTAATTCATTCTTGCTACATTACTTGGACTTGCTTCCTTCCATGTTCTCATCATTATGCCTAAGGTACCCCTTTTGGATAGCATTCACACAATTCTTATAAATCTGAGAAAAATCTAGATCATGCTCATTCAATTCTTTTATATGTTCAAAACCAATAAATTTAGTTTCAAGAGTAGAGAACAGAGCATATCTTCTTGAAGGCGCATTAGCAACCACATTAGCCTTACCTTTCTTATGCTTGATCACATAGGAAAATTGCTCAAGAAACTCAACCCACTTGGCATGCCTCTTATTCAACTTGCCTTGTCGTTTTAGATACTTCAAGGACTCATGGTCACTATGAATTACAAATTCCTTAGGTAAAAGGTAATGCTGCCATGTTTCTAATGCCCTTACTAATGCATATAACTCTTTATCATATGTGGGATAGTTAAGAACAGTACCATTTAGTTTTTCACTAAAATAAGCAATTAGGTGCCTTTCTTACATCAAAAAAACTCCTATTCTTACACCAAATGCATCACATTCAATCTCAAAAGATTTAGCAAAATTAGGCAATGCAAGAATAGGTGCATGAGTTAATTTATCTTTGAAGGTAGCAAAGGCTTGCTCTTGTTTTTTACCCTATTTAAATCCCGCATGCCTTTTAATTACCCCATTCAAGGGTGCAACCAATGTACTAAAATCTTTAACAAACCTCCTATAGAAACTAGTTAAGCCATGAAAGCTTCTTACCTCACTAACATTCTTAGGAGTTGGCCACTCTTGAATAGCTTTAATCTTCTCTTGATCAACCTACACTCCTTGTGAACAAACAACAAAACCAAGAAAAATCACATGGTATATACAGAAAACACATTTTTCCATGTTGGCATACAATTTCTTATGCCTAAGAGCTTCCAACACACACCTCAAATGCATCACATGCTCATCAAAATATTTGTTAAATTCAAATGTCATCAAAATAAACAACAACAAATTTTCCCAAAAAATTCCTAAGTACATTATTCATCAAATGCATGAAAGTACTAGGTGCATTTGTCAATCCAAATGGCATAACCAACCATTCATAAAGACCATATTTAGTCTTGAAGGTAGTTTTCCATTCATCACCCTCTCTTATCCTTATTTGATGATATCCACTTTTAAGATCAATTTAAGAAAACACACATGCTTCATGTAATTCATCCAACAAATCATCTAATCTAGGAATGGGATGTCTATATTGTACTGTGATGTTATTGATGGCTCTATAATCATTGTACATCCTCTAAGTTCCATCTTTCTTAGGCACTAGAATGACTGGAACTGCACACGGACTTAAACTTTCTTGTACCCACCCTTTTTGCATCAAATCTTCAACTTGCTTTTGGATCTCCTTGATCTCTTGGGGATTGCTCCTATAGGCTGGCCTATTAGGCAATGAAGCTCCTGAAATGTGATCAATTTGATATTCTATTCCTTGCAAAGGGGGTAGACCATGAAGTACCTCCTTGGGAAAGAAATCTTCAAATTCCTGCAATAAAAAAGAAACTTCACAAGAGAGTCACTAGCACTTGCTCCAATTGATTTACTTTCGTTACTCAAAAGTAAAAGTATTGGCTTTTTCATGAGCATAGCCTTTTTCACCTCTTTTTCTTTAATAAACATATTTTGCAATTTTCCCTTTGTTGTTCCACTCTGTTTTTCCTTTTTTTTTCTTTCTTGTTTTCTTTTATCTCTCGTTTTGGATTGATCCTCACTACCCTCTTTTGGAGACAAAGGGGCAAGAATAGTCTTGCGCTCTTTATGTACAAATGAAAATTTATTTGTCTACCCATCATATAGAGCTTTCTTATCTACTACCAAGGTCTACGAAGAAGTAAATGGCAAGCCTCCATAGGCACCTCATCACACAAAACTGCATTATTATACTTTCCTATGGAGAATTCCACCTCCACTTGCTTGCTTACAGTCATTTTACCATCCTCACTAAGCCATCGAAGCTTATATGGCTGTAGGTGTGGCGTAGTCGTCAAATTCAATTTTGAGACCATCCTTGCACTAGTAATATTAGTGTAGCTCCCTCCATCAATAATTAAATAATAAACCTTCCTTTGGATGATACACCTTGTGTGGAAAAAATTTTCCCTTTGGCTTTCATCGAAGTCCTTTGCTTGGTTACCCAATAACCTTCTCACCATGAATAAATCTCCTTCAGGTGCAATTTCCTCATCATAGTTTTCCTCACTTTGTGATGCAAATTCTAAGGATGATTCACTAGTTATTTCTCCATTCTCCTTAAGCAACATAGTCTTCTTTCTTCTTGGTTGGACACTCTGAAGCTATGTGACCTCTCCCCCAAACACTTGAAGCATTTTATCTCACTACTCCTTGTCTTTTTAGGGCTCTCATTGGACTTGAATTGAGTCCTTTGAGGTGTAGCTGTGGTATTGTTAGAAGAAGTACATCCCTCCTTCTTCTTTCTTTCCTTCCAATTTGAAGAACTAAAATTAGAAGAACTCCTCATCGTGGTACTTTTTCTCTTAAGTTGCTACTCCACTTTGGTAGCTTGATGTACCAACTCTTTCAACTCCACATAACTTTGTGGCTCAACCACATCTCTAATGTCATTATTCAGCCCATTTAGAAAGCGTGCCATAGTAGCCTCCCTATCTTCATTCACATTGGCTCTAATCTAAGACACCTCCATCTCCTCGTAATATTCATCAACACTCCTATTACCTTGCTTGAGTCTTTAGAGCTTGTTATGAAGGTCCTTATGATAATAGGAAGGGACAAATCTCCTTCTTACTAACCTCTTCATTTAAATCCAAGTATCCACCAACGGTTCTTTATATCTAAGTTGCTCCTTTTGCAATTGATTCCACTAAATAAGAGCATAGTCTGTGAACTCCATGGCTGCCACCTTTACTTTTTTTTCTTCATTGTGATTGTGGCATGAGAATAACTGGTCAGTTTTCATCTCTCACTCAAGATAAGCCTTTGGATCACTCTTCCCTTTGAATGGTGGGATATTAAGCTTCACTTCTTTAATTTGGTCCTCTCTAGCATCACCCTCATTATCTCTTCTCCTCCTTCAATCAATCCTCCTTCTACCTCCATCATCATTACAATGTTCTTGATTTTCTAACTGTTCAATTCTCTCATATATGTCCTCTATATGCTCTTTCATCATCCTTTGCATTTGAGCTGTAACACCCTCCACTAACAATTTGTTGTTTCCCTGAGGAGGAGGCGTACCATCACCCTATTCCTGCCATATATCAAGTAAAAAGAAAAAAAGATGAAAGCAAAAGGACCTCACCACACTTCCCACATGTTTGCACTCTTAGAGACGTATCACTCGTGTTTCTTGCTCTCTAATAGGCTTTTGTGTAAAGTTATCTCTTGTCTTTTACCACTCAAGTGCTCTTATAGGCTTTCAAATGGAATCACAGGTCAATTCAAAGAGAAACTCCATCAACTCCAATGTTAAATCACAAAACAACAAGAGTTCAAACAAAAGAAAACTCTAAGACAAAACTTCTAAGATCCAAAAAAGAGAAGCAAGAAAAACTAAACAAGGATAAGCACACTCCTAAGAAGCACAGACACACCAAGTTGGTGGTGTGTCCATGTGTCGAACACGTGTTGGACACCCACACGACACGTGTTCGACACTCGTCCATATGTGTCCAATTAAAAAAATAATTTTTCTGAACTTGGACATGCACCAGACACAGTCGGACACATGTCAGACACGACTTTAATTCACTGTGGACATGGCCTGGACACATCGCGAACACACCTAAGTTAGTTTCTTTATTTTTTTAAAATTTTTAATACCAACATGAGCCCAAAACCAACTCTAGTTATTTAGTTGGATCTGTACTTTTAGGCCATTTCATTTTGAAAATTCTTCGATTGATTACAAAAAATAAGAATTAATTAAATAAAAAAATTATACAAACATGGACAAAAAAATCCAGAAAAAAAGAACCATACAACAAAACAAAAAAATTTTATATATATATATATGTGTGTGTGTGTGTGTGTGTGCCATGTCCATGTCTTGTAATTTTTTGAGTTTGATGTGTCTCTGTGTCCGTGTTCGCATCGTGTCCTGTGTCCGTGTCAGTGTCTGTACTTCATATGATAAGAACAAAATCAGAGATAGTTTGAAGAACAAAAGAAACAAGCCACTATTCTGACTTTTTTTTTTCAAATTCTATTTTTTTAAAATTTTTTTCCAATTTGTTCTTAATGATTGTAGACTAACAGACCAAATGCAATCACATCAAAACATGCACATATTTAACAACTAAACATCAAACTAACAAAGCTAGAAAGATTAAAATGAAACAATTCCCTAGAACATCAAGAACACATGATGAACATTATGCACCTTTTTTTTTTACCCTTTGACCCAATCTAACATCAAACAAAGACAGAAATGGAAATTAGAAGAACATCATAAAATTAAGCAAAAGATCAATCAAACAAGGACTCAAAAATAACAAATTGCAGGGTTGCACCAAACTAAGCCGTAAAAAGAATTTGCTGTGTCTCAAGCTAAAAAATCCAGATTGCAATGATTCCAAAACAAGAGGAAAGATGAGACTGAAATTCAGAAATGACCTAAGAAACACCAAAAATATGATGAGTAAAACTCCAAATATGAACCAAAGAAAACTGACCAATTCTGCAACTCGAAGAACTTGGCTCTGATTACCAAATGTTACGTTCTAGAATGGAAAGATAGGGAATGGAATTGGTTGGAGGCGCCACAATCAAGAAAGATTGATAAGCCAAGAGAGATCGCCACAAGAGAAATTGGATATTCTTGATAAGACCTAGGGTTTCAAGTAAAAACCAAAGAGACGCTCTTACCAAAAAGGTATTTTGATACGAATTTAGCAAAAATCCCTTTCCAAAAGGTGTCTTCAAAGTTTATAAAATAAACTAATGTTTAGCTAGTGGGCTACAATACTTAGCCCAAGATTAAAACATAAACTCATTAAAAAAAAATGGGAAAAGTCGAAAGAATTAGAAACAAGTGATGGGCTGTATGAAAAATTAATAAACCCAGTTACATTATTACTAACTTAAAATTATTAAGCCTAAAGATATAATTAAGTTGGACCAGCCACATGAATGCAATGGATTAGTCTTGGGTCTTTATCTTCTTATATGGGCTTTGCCTCAAACAAACTTGAAATCATTTGGCTCAAAGCTTCCTTAGCTCTCTTTGATTTGGATCTACTCATTGGTCCACCAAGTACTTCCAAAGGATCTCCTCCTTGCCTTTTCTTGTTCGGGTCTAATTTATCTTCCATGATCACATCACAAAAATGCTTCCTTGACAAAGGTTTGGAAGGCTTAGTGTTTGTGCTAGTATTTTACAAGAGCTAAAGGATGTAGCTCTTGCAAAGCATGGTGAGGTCTCTTTGTGGTTTGGAAAATAAAATGAATGGAAGAGAGTTTGAAGACTATTTATAGTGGAAAGATCAAGAAAAGAATAAGAAGGAAAGCACTTAATGCTTGGAGCATGATTTATGCAAGAATGTTTCCCTAATTTTGGGGATGGGAAAAGAGTCCATGTTATTTATGCAAATATGTTGGCATAATTTTAGGGATGGGAAAAGAGTTCATGATGAAGATATTTAGGAATGTTTTATGCAAACATGCCTAAATTTATAATTGTTAAATTAGTGGTATTGTGGTAATTTTTAATTCAAGACAAGGGCATTATAGTAATTGGACAATGTTAGTGGCATTCTCGTAATTTTTTTTATAAAATAAGGATATTTTTGTCATTTATTATAAGACAAGGGTAGTTTTGTAATTTCAAAGGTATTTTCATAATTTATACTAAGTAATAACATTTTTGTGATTATTTGCATATTTCTCTGGATATACTTAATTATTCTAATATTATTCGTTATATTTCATAACAATTGTTCAATTTATATTTAATCATTAATTAGAATTAATTAATCTTTCTAGTTATGAATTTGGGGATGTTACAATTATCATATTTGACTAGGAATAAACTATCATATTAGTATTACAATAAGTGTTAAATATTTGACTACGAGTAAATTTGGTAGAAATTGAATTTTGAATTATTATTGTAACACCCTAATAGACCCGGACTCTATTAGCTGTTACCTATATTCTTTAATCAATTTTATTTTTAAATTAATGATAAGAAGATAAGGGTAATTTTTTTTTATACGAATCTACTTTTAAAAACTAAGCCTGTAATGTGAATGGTATGTGCGCCATAGTTCCGATATAATATAATTTCTAAAATTGAAGTTTATCGAGCAAGAATATCATTGTAGAAATTTAGAATACTTAACATAACATGGAATAATTATACATTGTTACCAACATGAGTTTACAGAGTAGCACCTACATGGGTAAATACAGTACTGGCTTTTTGTACTTCTAATAAATAGTACATAGAAGATAGTACAGCATACCTAATAGCAACAAGTGGAGAAGTGAAAATTTCTAGCATAGATAACTATAGAGGTGGTGGCGGTGGTTCTTAGCCTATCGATGTCTAATATGAGGCTAGGCTAGTAGTGGTCATTCTCCCTAGCTCCCTGCACTGGTGCATCTTGACTCGGGGAAGCGAGACTTCCCCTTCTCGAATAGTTGGGATCCATCAAGATCCGTGGTGACAACGGAACATACATAGGAGTGAGAAATGCCGGATTTCTCAAGAGGAATTTCAACTTGGTATCGATCGTGTCATCGTTGTCACCCACCACCTCGGGTTTATTTACAAAGTGATGGACAGTAAAGGTTCATTTATCAAGATTTTCGCAAACGTGATTAGCCGAGGTAGAGTTACTTTAAACTATTCTTATTAGCAGAGTCATACATATCTAACTTAACTCATCAATTACAAGTCAACACATTACTTAATGATTTCATGCATCTCCCTTTTTTTGTAATCATACAAGCATTTCTACTAGTAGTATTCATGCATGACACTTTATTCTCTTTATTGACATGTCTCATAATTACTCACGGGATGAATACATCAATGCCTTAGACCACCCTAAAAGGGGAATGAGCTCATACCGTGGCCGGCGCCACAACCTTTTGGTTTTCTTTCCGCTGCCGTGATCTCAACGGTTTTAGGGGGTTAAGCCGTGAGCTTAGCTCAAGTCCACTTTTCCAGACTATCATTGCTACTTTTTCAGGCTTTACTTTATTCTCATTGAGTAAGAATAATAATCATGCAATCATAAATAGATCATGGTACAATCAATCATCCATTCTTATCATTTCATAACTCATCAATATATATTCATAATACTATATATCAGTTTGGATATCATAGAAACATTTCATACACAATCTTATATCAAGTAGTAGACATTTCATACTAAGTCTCATGGTAAATAAAAATAGTATTCATGTTAAGGTGTATTTAGTGGATAGACTTATATAAGATCTCATATAGATTCTCTTAGTCTTCTTTGTACACTTAATTTTTAGTAATACATTAATGCACTTTAAAATATTATTAAATGTTCTTTACATATTTTAAAGCTCCCCTATGACTTTTATATATATATATATATATATATATATATATATATATATTTCCTCTCGACAATTATTACTACTTAAATATTTAAGTTTTCTTGCAAGACTTGAATCTTTTATTTCAGTTTCTAACATCTTTTAGAAGAAAAAGTTTGTAGCTCTCTATATACTTGTTATCTCAGCCTAGAAAAGGTAGTTTTAGATTCCTTCAACTGTAATTCAGTGCACAGGAGGGTTCCCAGTGAAAGAGAGGTGGGTCACAATGGACACGCTTAAATACCAAGTCTTTCCTTAGCGAACTGCTCCAAACTACACTCTCACAAAGACAAAGTGTCCTGAAAATTTATTTCTCATCCTATATTTACGTGGTGCAAAGCATTATGTATAACATACATAGATGTGTTTCTCTATGTGTTAGCTTTCCTAAGGAGTTGAAATCAGTCCATTTGGATTTTTATATAGTGAGTTACACTTATTTTACTACTGCAAGGTCATATGTAGAGTTTCAGTTTTTTGGCTTAGCTTTGAAAATTTATATCTTGAGCTAGAGAACTCCGTTTTGGGTGATTCTTTTTGGAGAGTGTTCTATAATGAGTCTAGTTTATGATAAAAATATTTTTATTTCGGGATACTTCATATTTTATGATCATTACATTTCGAAGTGCCTGCTGCCAGAATCAACCAGAAATTCCAGCACCTACCATTTTTATGTCTTTAGTAATTTTTATTAAAATCAAGTTTCACATAGTATCATTTTATGTTATATTTGAGTATGATAGCATCATAGAAGTGCTAGGAACATAATGGAATATATTGTGCTATCTAAAAATATATTTTACAAATAATCATTCAAAACTTTTGACAATAACTCAAGGTTGAGGCATTCTATCCATGGTTAGAAGCCAATAATGCTTGAACAAATAAAGAAGAAACTCCTACCTCTTATGTAGGGTCTAAAAATAGTCCTTCTCTTCTTTCTTGAGCTTAAGCAAGAGTCCTTGGAGTAGATGACCCTCCTTGAATCTTGGCTCTAGAACTTGAGTGCTTAAGAAAATATTTCTCACGTAGTTAAAGATTGTAACTCTTATGAGAGCTAGTGAAGGTTTGAGTTTAGAATTTAAGTGTTTAAAATAAGGTTTAGAGGGTTAAGAGACATCTTTGAAGAGGAGAACATAAGAAGAATGGTAGAGAAAAATATAAGAAAGAAAGAGCACTTAGGGAGTTTCTAAGGCATGGAAACTAGTAAAAGTGTATGTATTTTACAAGAGCTAGAGAATGTATCTCTTGCAAAGCATGTAAGGCCTCTTTGTGTTTTGGAAATGTAAGGAATGGAAAAGAGTTTGAAGAGTATTTATAGTGGAAGGATCAAGACAAGAAACATTTAGAGAATTAATTCTTGGAGCATGATTTATGGAAACATGTTGGCCAAACTTTGGATGAAAACACTCCATGTTTTATGGAAACATGTTGGCCAAACTTTGGATGAAAACACTCCATGTTTTATGGAAACATGTTGGCCTAGTTTTATGAAATCATGTTCCATGTTTTATGCAAAAATGTTAGTGGAAATTTTCTAACCTTTAATGTATGCATCATAGATTTATATCATGTGTTCTTATGCTTTAATAAGTGTTTTTAATTTTTTAGCATGAGATTATCTATGTGCATGTATGTGATTAAGAATGTGTATGATGTATGTGGTTGAATTATTGTATTGTCATCTTAATCCAATGGCTTAGATTCATTCTTGCCTAAAGACAAATCTAGGGATTTGTGCAATGGCATTGTTGTAATTGTCATTGTAGTAATTTCTTTAACTAAGACAAGGATACTTTTGTAATTATACAATGACAATGGTATTCTTGTAATTCTATTTACAGAGTAAGGGTATCTTTGTCATTTACTAATAAAGCAAGGGTAGTTTGGTAATTTCCTTTACATAGCAAGGGTATTTTCGTTATTTCTGTTAAATGATGGCATTTTTGTAATTCTTTGCATTTTTCTCTAGAAACACAAGAATATTCTAATAATATTTGTTATGTTTCATAAAACTGGTCCAGGTTCTCTTGGTTTTTACTATATTTTATCTAATTTCTAATTAGCATTAATCGATATTTATATTATTTATGAATTTAAGGATGTTACATTTTTTGCACGGACAAGGAGCGGCTCCTGGCAGACTTCGAAAGCGGAGGGGTACATGAATGAACCGATTACACACCCGAATGAGAGGGATCCTAAGACTATATAGGTATGGGACTATATAGTTGAGGAGGGCTTATATGAATTGATTTGTACTACCTATACCAACAAGATGCATCTTCTTTTCGGTAGCCCAAACTGAAAGAACTCCACAGTTAAGCGTGCTTCACTTGGAGCAATTTTGGGATGGGTGACCTCCTGGGAAGTTTTCCTAGGAAGCGTGTGAGTGAGGACAAAGCATGCTGAAAAGACTCGTGTTGGTTTGTGGGGACAGTCGTCAATCCATAAAGCAGCAGGGGATGTTACAAATGGTATCAGAGCAGTTCATCCTGTTTAAGCCTGGGGAATGGACTGACTTTGCTTCTATCATGCTATTAACCTTATCTATATGATAAGATATAGGATTTAGAAATGCATGATCGTCTTGTGATACTGCCATAGTTGCTACCATGCTTAGCTATAGTATTGTGCCTGATCAACTCGATGACTGTTGTTTGGTGTCTCTAGGAACTAATGTCAGCAAACAGACGTACGCACGGCACACGTGATAGGGGAAATCGTGATGAACTGGCAAATGCACTCCAGGAGATGGCTAGGGCTATGCAAGCACAAGCGACAGTGATGATGGAACAAATGAATAGGAGGTCAGAGGAGTCGGTTGGAAACCAAGAACATGGAAAATTCTCAGAATTCAAGAGGGCTGGACCCCCAGAATTCAAAGGGACAACTAACCCTGAAATAGCTGATGGATGGATTCAAGAAATGGAGAAAGTTTTCTCAGTAGTGGAATGCTCGGATGAACAAAAAGTGGCATTCTCCACTTACATGTTGAAAGGAGAGGCCGCTTGGTGGAAAGGTGCCAAAGGTTTGCTTGAAAATACCAAACGCAGGTTACGTGGGAGGTTTTCTGTGCTACATTCTATAAGAAGTATTTTCCGCACTCCAAGAAAGAAGGCAAAGGAAGTAGAATTTCATACTGCTAACACAGGAAATCAAGTGTGGCTGAGTACACACCAAGTTCGAAGAATTAATAAAACATTCAACTAGCTATCAAAGGGATCCCAATGAAGTTTGGAAGTGTATGAAGTATGAGAGTGGCTTGAGGCCAGACATTCTAGCATCTGTAGCCCCGTTGGAAGTTACTGACTATGCATCTTTAGTCGCCAAAGCCAAGTGGCTGAAAATTGCAATCGCCAGCTGATCACCCATCGAGTTGAAGAGAATAATAAGAGGTCTGCTCCACAAGGCTACCAAGCGTTCCCACCTCCTCATAAGAAACCGTACCAAGGAAGTGGATTCAAGGGGAAACGACCTCAACACCCTATGACTAACCGACCTAGGATGCAAACTGTCAATCGACCTAGGACAGTGGGCATTCCCGACCGTGCTATTACACCACCTTGTGCCACTTGTGGAAAGCAACATGGAGGAGAATGTAGATTTGGGAAGAATGTCTGTTATCGGTGTGGACAGTCAGGGCACTATTCTAGGGATTGCCCAAAGATCAACCAGCCTTTCTACACCTAAGCCAAGGGCACAGGGACGTGTGTTTGCTATCACCGCGAGATGGCCTCGTAATCCGACGATCTCATTCAAGGTAAGTGTATAATTAATGGAAAATCCTTAATTGTATTGTTTGACTCGCGCAACGCATTCATTCATTTCATATGACTGTGCACATAAGTTGAAACTTCATATATCCCACTTGAACATTCTCTTAGTTGTTTGTATACCTACTATAGATGTCGTTAGGATTGATCAAGCATGTCTAAACTGTGAATTTGAAGTAGCTGATAGGATATTTCATCATGATTTAATATGTCCGCCTCGCTTGGCTTTGATGTAATTTTGGGCATGGATTGGCTTTCACTAACCATGTGCTACTACATTGTCCAAATAAGACAATAGTGTTTCTTCCTAAACCCAAGCCTTCTACACCCAATAGAAAGCTACGGCTATACCTGAACTCCATAATCATGGAGGATAGTAGGAATAAAAAGCGAGGGTATGTTTTCCTAATGACAAGTGAGGAAGAAGTGAAACAAGACCTAAATGAGATTTCTGGGGTAAAGGAATTTCCCGATGTGTTCCCTGATGACATACCCGAATTTCCGCCACAAAGGAGATTGAGTTTTCTATAGATTTGGTGCCGTGAAGGACCCATATCTATAGCTCCTTATAGGATGTCACTTGCGAGTTGATGAATTGAAGAAACAATTGGAGGAATTACTAGAGAAGAAATTTATTAGGCCAAGTGCTTCGCCATGGGGAGCTCCAGTGCTGTTCGTGAAAAAGAAGGATGGGAGCATGCGATTATGTGTGGATTATAGGCAACTCAACAAGGTAACCATTAAGAATAAGTACCCTTTGCCTAGAATAGATGACCTCATGGATCAATTGAGAGGAGCCCAGATTTTTTCTAAAATAGACCTACGATCGAGGATACCACCAGATCCGCAGAAGGAGGAAGATGTACCAAAGACGGCCTTTAGGACTAGATATGGACACTATGAGTTTAATGTGATGTCATTTGGGTTAACCAATGCACCGGCAAAGTGTTTATGGACTATATGAATAGGATTTTTAGACCATACTTGGACAAGTTTGTAATAGTGTTCATCGATGACATTCTAGTCTACTCTAGAACAGAAAAGGAGCATGAAGAACACTTACAAGTGGTGTTGGAGGTGTTGAGGAATAAGAAACTTTATGCAAAGTTGTCAAAGTGTGAATTTTGGATGAAGGAAGTTAAGTTCTTGGGTCATGTGGTTTCACATGGGGGAATAGCAATGGACCCAAACAAGATAGAAGCGGTGCAACAATGGGAAACCCCTACATCCGTGACTGAGATTAGGAGTTTTCTAGGGTTGGCCGGGTACTACCAAGGTTCATTAGAGGCTTTTCCCAAATTGCTTTACCCCTCACTAAGCTAACAAGGAAGAATTCAGCTTTTATATGGAGCCCAGAATGTGAAGAAAGTTTCCAAGAACTAAAAAAGAAGTTGACCACTACCCTGTCCTAATCCTACCCGACCCAAAGGAAAAATTTGAGGTGTATTGTGATGCCTCTGAAAAGGACTAGGATGTGTTTTAATGCAAAATAGGAATGTAGTAGCCTATGCCTCTAGACACCAAACCTCATGAAGTTAATTATCCAACCCATGACTTAGAACTAGCAGCTATTGTCTTTGCTTTAAAAATCTGGAGACATCATCTTTATGGTGTAAGGTTTGAAGTCTTTTCCGACCACAAAAGTTTGAGATACCTCTTCAACCAAAAGGAACTCAATATGAGACAAAGGCGTTGGATGGAATTTCTCAATGACTATGACTTTGGGTTGAACTACCACCCAGAAAAGCAAATGTGGTAGCAGATGCTTTAAGTCGTAAGTCTTTGCATGCCGCGTGGCTCATGGTGAAGGAAGGCGAGCTGATAGAAAATTTTAGGAACCTCAACTTAGGGCATAGGGAAACTACTGGACAAATTTGGTTAAGTCAACTAAGCATAACTAGTAGTTTTAAGGATCAAATAATCCAAGCTCAAAGAGAAGACGAGGATTTCCTTAGAACCTTAAGCCTTGTAGAGGCGGGAAAAGTGAAAGAGTTTGTTCAAGATAGGGAAGGAGTGTGGAGATACCAAGGAGAATCTGTACCAGCAAAGGAAGGATTGAGAACCAAGATTTTGGAAGAAGCCCACAAGAGTCAATTTAGTATACACCCCCGTATAACCAAGATGTACCATGACCTTAAAAGAATGTTTTGGTGGCCAAAGATGAAAGCAGATGTAGCAAATATAGTGGGAAAATGATTGGTATGCCGTAAAGTGAAGATAGAACATCAAAAACCCTCGAGTATCGCAACCTCTCAAATCCCGAATGGAAGTGGGAAGGAATATCCATGGATTTCGTGATGGGATTGCCAAGAACGCCATCGACATGACTCCATATGGGTAATTGTGGATAGATTGACCAAATCGCTCACTTTTTACCCATCCGAGCAAACTACCCCTTGGAAAAGTTAGCTCAGCTATACATCCAAGAGATAGTAAGACTCCATGGAGTACCCAAGACTATTGTCTCAGATAGGGATCCAAGGTTCACCTCGAGATTTTGGGGAGCCTTGCAAAAGGCATTTGGCTCAAGATTGTGTTTAAGCACCGCTTATCACCCTCAAACCGATGGACAATCGGAAAGAACAATTCAAACCCTTGAGGATATGCTAAGAGCGTGTGTCTTAGACCAACCAAAAAGTTGGGACAAACAGCTTCCATTGATTGAGTTTGCATATAATAACAGCTACCACACTAGCATTGGGATGGCACCCTATGAGGCCTTGTATGGCAGAAGTGTTAATCGCCACTTTGTTGGTATGATCCGGCGAGCAAAGCATTTTGGGCCCAGATTTGGTAGAGGAGACAACCAAACAAATAAGGAGAATTAGGAAAGAATCCTCACCGCCAAAGCAGTGTAAGAGCTATGCCGATGTAAGAAGGAAGCCTCTCAATTTCAAGAAGGAGAACACATATTCTTGCGAATTACTCCTACTACGGTATAGGCCGTGCAATAAAGGTCAAAAAGCTAAGCCCTAGGTTCTTAGGACCCTTTCAAATACTCAAAAAGATAGGTCCCTCTCGCCTACCAAATTGCATTACCTCCAAATCATCCAACCTACACAATGTTTTTCATGTGTCCCAATTAAGAAAGTATCAGCACTTAGTCATGTGTTTGAGCCAGAAGCTATACAATTAAGAGATGACCTAACTTTTGAATTACCGCCAATGAGGATCGTGGATCATGGCACCAAGCAGCTAAGAAGCAAATCCGTATCTCTGGTCCGAGTGGCCTGGGGAAAAGATGGAATGGAAGAACACACGTGGGAGCTCGAGGAAGACATGCGAAAAGAATTTCCGAACCTATTCACAGGTATCAAATTTTGAGGACAAAATTTTTTTAATAAGAAGGGGAGAAATGTAACATCCTTAAATTCATAAATAATATAAATATCGATTAATGCTAATTAGAAATTAGATAAAATATAGTAAAAACCAAGAGAACCTGGACCAGTTTTATGAAACATAACAAATATTATTAGAATATTCTTGTGTTTCTAGAGGAAAATGCAAAGAATTACAAAAATGCCATCATTTAACAGAAATAACGAAAATACCCTTGCTATGTAAAGGAAATTACCAAACTACCCTTGCTTTATTAGTAAATGACAAAGATACCCTTACTCTGTAAATAGAATTACAAGAATACCATTGTCATTGTATAATTACAAAAGTATCCTTGTCTTAGTTAAAGAAATTACTACAATGACAATTACAACAATGCCATTGCACAAATCCCTAGATTTGTCTTTAGGCAAGAATGAATCTAAGCCATTGGATTAAGATGACAATACAATAATTCAACCACATACATCATACACATTCTTAATCACATACATGCACATAGATAATCTCATGCTAAAAATTAAAAACACTTATTAAAGCATAAGAACACATGATATAAATCTATGATGCATACATTAAAGGTTAGAAAATTTCCACTAACATTTTTGCATAAAACATGGAACATGATTTCATAAAACTAGGCCAACATGTTTCCATAAAACATGGAGTGTTTTCATCCAAAGTTTGGCCAACATGTTTCCATAAATCATGCTCCAAGAATTAATTCTCTAAATGTTTCTTGTCTTGATCCTTCCACTATAAATACTCTTCAAACTCTTTTCCATTCCTTACATTTCAAAACACAAAGAGGCCTTACATGCTTTGCAAGAGATACATTCTCTAGCTCTTGTAAAATACATACACTTTTACTAGTTTCCATGCCTTAGAAACTCCCTAAGTGCTCTTTCTTTCTTATATTTTTCTCTACCATTCTTCTTATGTTCTCCTCTTCAAAGATGTCTCTTAACCCTCTAAACCTTATTTTAAACACTTAAATTCTAAACTCAAACCTTCACTAGCTCTCATAAGAGTTACAATCTTTAACTCGTGAGAAATATTTTCTTAAGCACTCAAGTTCTAGAGCCAAGATTCAAGGAGGGTCATCTACTCCAAGGACTCTTGCTTAAGCTCAAGAAAGAAGAGAAGGACTATTTTTAGACCCTACATAAGAGGTAGGAGTTTCTTCTTTATTTGTTCAAGCATTATTGGCTTCTAACCATGGATAGAATGCCTCAACCTTGAGTTATTGTCAAAAGTTTTGAATGATTATTTGTAAAATATATTTTTAGATAGCACAATATATTCCATTATGTTCCTAGCACTTCTATGATGCTATCATACTCAAATATAACATAAAATGATACTATGTGAAACTTGTTTTTTAATAAAAATTACTAAAGACATAAAAATGGTAGGTGCTGGAATTTCTGGTTGATTCTGGCAGCACGCACTTCTGAAATGTAATGATCATAAAATATGAAGTATCCCGAAATAAAAATATTTTTATCATAAACTAGACTCATTATAGAAGACTCTCCAAAAAGAATCACCCAAAACGGAGTTCTCTAGCTCAAGATATAAATTTTCAAAGCTAAGCCAAACCTGAAACTCTACATATGACCTTGCATTAGTAAAATAAGTGTAACTCACTATATAAAAATCCAAATGGACTGATTTCAACTCCTTAGGAAAGCTAACACATAGAGAAACACATCTATGTATGTTATACATAATGCTTTGCACCACGTAAATATAGGATGAGAAATAAATTTTCAGGACACTGTCTTTGTGAGAGTGTAGTTTGGAGCAGTTCTGCTAAGGAAAGACTTGGTATTTAAGCGTGTCCATTGTGACCCACCTCTCTTTCCTGGGAACCTCCCAGTGCACAGATTACAGTTGAAGGAATCTAAAACTACCTTTTCTAGGCTGAGATAACAAGTATATAGAGAGCTACAAACTTTTTCTTCTAAAAGATGTTAGAAAATGAAATAAAAGACTCAAGTCTTGCAAGAAAACTTAAATATTTAAGTAGTAATAATTGTCAAGAGGAAATATATATATATATATATATATATATATATATATATATATATAAAAGTCATAGGGGAGCTTTAAAATATGTAAAGAACATTTAATAATATTTTAAAGTGCATTAATGTATTACTAAAAATTAAGTGTACAAAGAAGACTAAGAGAATCTATATGAGATCTTATATAAGTCTATCCACTAAATACCTGCTTAACATGAATACTATTTTTATTTACCATGAGACTTAGTATGAAATGTCTACTACTTGATATAAGATTGTGTATGAAATGTTTCTATGATATCCAAACTGATATATAGTATTATGAATATATATTGATGAGTTATGAAATGATAAGAATGGATGATTGATTGTACCATGATCTATTTATGATTGCATGATTATTATTCTTACTCAATGAGAATAAAGTAAAGCCTGAAAAAGTAGCAATGATAGTCCTGAAAAGTGGACTTGAGCTAAGCTCACGGCTTAACCCCTAAAACCGTTGAGATCACTAAGAACGGAAAGAAAACCAAAAGGTTGTGGCGACGGCCACGGTATGAGCTCATTACCCTTTTAGGGTGGTCTAAGGCATTGATGTATTCATCCCGTGAGTAATTATGAGACATGTCAATAAAAGAGAATAAAGTGTCATGCATGAATACTACTAGTAGAAATGCTTGTATGATTACAAAAAAGAGATGCATGAAATCATTAAGTAATGTGTTGACTTGTAATTGATGAGTTAAGTTAGATATGTATGACTCGCTAATAAGAATAGTTTAAAAGTAACTCTACCTCGGCTAATCACGTTATGCGAAAATCTTGATAAATGAACCTTTACCTGTCCATCACTTTGTAAATAAACCCGAGATGGCTGGAGTGAGTGACAACGATGACACGATCGATACCAAGTTGAAATTCCTCTTGAGAAATCCGCATTTCTCACTCCTATGTATGTTCCGTTGTCACCACCAGATAATCGATGGATCCCAACTATTCGAGAAGGGGAAGTCTCGCTTCTCGAGTCAAGATGCACTGAGTCCTGGGGAGCTAGGGAGAATGACCACTACTAGCCTAGCCTCATATTAGACATCCGATAGGCTAAGAACCACCGCCACCACCTCTATAGTTATCTATGCTAGAAATTTTCACTTCTCCACTGTTGCTATTCGTATGCTGTACTTTCTTCTATGTACTATTTATTAGAAGTACAAAAAGCCAGTACTGTATTTACCCATGTAGGTGCTACTCTGTAAACTCATGTTGGTAACAATGTATAATTATTCCATGTTATGTTAAGTATTCTAAATTTCTACAATGATATTATCGCTCAAGAAACTTCAATTTTAGAAATTATATTATATCTGAACTATGGCGCACATACCATTCACATTACAGCCTTACTTTTTAAAAGTACATTCGTATAAAAAAAAATTACCCTTATCTTCTTATCATTAATTTAAAAATAAAATTGATTAAAGAATATAGGTAACAGCTAATAGAGTCCGAGTCTATTAGGGTGTTACAAATGGTATCAGAGCCTGCACCTCTCCCAGTACGGTGTGGTTCGGGACTAACCAAAGTGAAGTCGTGGGCATGTAACGCCCGGGGATCGCGAAGTCGGGGAGTGATCGCCGGTGCAAAGAGGCACGGACAAGGAGCGGCTCCTGGCAGACTTCGAAAGCGGAGGGGTACATGAATGAACCGATTACACACCCGAATGAGAGGGATCCTAAGACTATATAGGTATGGGACTATATAGTTGAGGAGGGCTTATATGAATTGATTTGTACTATCTATACCAACAAGATGCATCTTCTTTTCGGTAGCCCAAACTGAAAGAACTCCACAGTTAAGCGTGCTTCACTTGGAGCAATTTTGGGATGGGTGACCTCCTGGGAAGTTTTCCTAGGAAGCGTGTGAGTGAGAGAAAGCGTCTTTGAAAAAGACTCGTGTTGGTTTGTGGGGACAGTCGTCAATCCATAAAGCAGCAGGGGATGTTACAATTATCGTATCAGAATTAATTAATTGGTAATTTATTAATAATTTCACATGCTAGTTTTCTTTAGAAGCAAAAAACTATGCTCATTTTAATTGTTATGTATTTTAGAAATATTTTCTTTTTAGTATTTTATGTTACCTTGTAATGTGAGCCTATTAATGATTTCTAATTTAATTCTATATTTTAATTATATTGACATGGGTCCTTCTTTAGTACAAATTGTAATTTTTAATAATTGTAATATTTTATTATTTACTAAATGTAATATTTGGTTTTATTTTATATGAAAAGTAATTAATAAGTAAATTATAAATTAAGTCCAAAATAATCTTTATACATAAAGATTGGGAAAGGTGGGGTTAAATCAATGTCACTTGAAGCCTAAACCTAAATCACTATATCTGATAGTTTGTATCAAAATGGCTCTAACATATTACAATAGTAAAAATGACGAGCAAGGAATAAATATATGTTCAGGTGCTTGATGTAATTGACATCTAGTAATTAATTGCAATTCTTATCGTTGATACTCACGAAATAATTTTGATAAATACAATTGAGGTTGATATCTCACAATACGTAAGAAATTTAATTTATTTATTCTCTAGTTATTTTTAATGTTTTCATTTTTTTCATTTTCTTTTTTGGTTGAATTCAGATAGTCCGAAGTAAGTTCTCGCTACAGGGTTTGTATTTTTAAATTTGATAATTACCGCGTCTGTTCACACAACTGGCTACGGTTATTTTTATTTAAATTTTTTATTTATCTAGTGAATTTGGATAGTCCGAATCCAAGAGTATGTACCTGTAACTTATCGATCCATGTGTCACACCCACACCCATATGAATTGGTCAGGTTGAAAAGAATAACATTCGTGTCATTTCTTCATAATAAATTAACAAAAATCCACATACAAGAGTTGTATATATATATATATATATATAAACAAATAGTGGTCAACACTTTTATCAGTACAGGGCTAATATACCTAAAAGACCTGTTGATAGCCAATCCAAGAAAAGGAATTGCAAACGGCTTTGATAAAAAAAATAAATAAAAAATAAAAATCGGCTCGAAAAAAGGGAAATATTAAACCACAATTCAATGTGGTCCCCCGTGAAATCGAAACTGACTGATACCGTCCCATTTATGTACGTCATTTTATCCATATGAAGTCTGCATCCCTTGAATTCTTTTGCATATTTGTTCACCTCAATTCAGTATCCTTCCTCTTCTTGTCTTTTGGGCATAGTTAAGAAAATCTAAGCGGGCCGGCCGGTCCAATCGAATTAATCGGGAACCGGTCCGATTAGCATTAAAAAATCGAAAGAAGTTAAAATCGAGAAAAACTGGAAAATTGGACTAGTTGGACCCTTTTTTTTTTATAAAATTTTTTTTTCTAAAACTTAAAAATTAATATCTTATGGTAGTCATATAGCAAAAATTTAAAAAATGAAACCAAAGAAGGACATTAATAAAAATTATTGGGTTCCTATTCTCCTCTCTTCATTATTTGTAAACTGCTCACTATAAACCCTACTAGTTACTAACAAATATTGTTTTCAAATGTTTTGTGATAGTACTGTGAGGTTGAGACTAGAAAAATTTTATATGGATTATATTTATTTTTATATATCTATGAATATTTTTTTATTAATTATGTTAATATTAATGATTTAATATATTTATTTATATTCTAATTAATTAATTATATATATATATATATATTTTATTACATTGAACAACACGATCAACCTCTAAACCTTTCAACCAAAGATTCGAATTGGGGTTTGATACCCGATTCGATTTTCTCTTCCTTGCTTTTGGACCACCGACCATAACTGCATTAAACCTACATCAATTTCCTCCACTGTACGTTGCATCATTGTGAAGTCTGCGGCCCTCTACCAGTTCAGCACAGGTAAATTTATCTCCTTTACTAAACATTTTCTTTTGTTTTACTATTTTAAAGTACCTAAGTTGTTTTGAAGGACAACTATTTGAAATGGTTGTATGATTTAGCCATTTGTGTGGGAGTGATTATGATTTTATGTTCCAACTTTTTCCTTTCTCCGTTTGTTAGTTAATTATTTTTAGATAAACGTTGTTTATTTTCAGATTCTAAGTTCTAATTGCATGTTACTCTTGCTGAAATACTACTTATTGCCACCTTATTATAGCCAAATTATCAAGAAAATAGGTGATCCAGAACCAGATCTTGATTATGAATGATACTTATTATTACATCATGGTTCCCTAAATAAAATTGATATTTCATAAGAGAGGTGATTTTCATATTCAATCCTTAATCATGGACATTATAGTTACCATTATACTTGTGGGAGATTTATATAGATTACAATTGTTTTTAATTGACCATTTCTATATGATGTGAACGTCGCAACTCACAATAAATTAGAAATTTATTTTAATGCTAAGTTGCACAAAAAATATGATAAAGGGCACAACCTAGGTCGTTTCTTAAGGAGGCTTTAACACTTAGTTGGAAATTGGGGATTTGGAAGAATAAAAATTAAAACAATTAAAATTAAAAGTTAATAACAATGAGATAATAACAACAATGAAGAAAGCACTATTGCAAGGTATTCATAGGATTAGAAATTAATTATCATTGACCAAATATTAAACACATTGATGACTATTAATAATTACTAGCAATTCTACTAGTGATCAATCGACCTCTAAATTTTGACTAATGCAAATAACTAATAAACGACGATCGCTAATTTATTTAGAAATCACATTGATTTAATGAACCAATTGCTATAGCCTAACCGCCAATCGGAAAGTTAATTCTAATGTTCTCTCTCAAACATAAACTAATAGATCTACCAATTTATGCCCAAAAGGTTTCCCGCCACTTTAGTTATTTCAATACAGATTATAGCAATCACCACAATAATTAAAGGAATAGAAACTGCAAAACATTAAGAAAAGCAATGCATTCAATATAAAACAAAAAGTCTCAAATATCATCCCAATCCATCCAGAAATCTCTACACTAGTAAAGAAATTTACTCCTCTATCTCTAGAGGATTACAATAATGAAAATAAAAGAACCTAAAAATAGTAGCAATGATCCTTGCTATAATCTCCAAGACAAAACACCTTCACCAATGGAACCTTTAAAGAGAGAAGAATAGAGAAGGGGAAGAAAGAGATGTAGAGAGAGAATAATAACAACTGAAAGTGGTGGCTTAAAACTGAGTAAAAAGCTAGGTAAGAGTCTATAATAATCCCTTAAATACTGCTCTCTAATAATGGGCCAAAATGGGCCCAAAAATAGATAAGTGGGCTGTAATCCCTTCATCTCATGAGCTGTAGCGCTGGATAGAATTGATGTATTCACGTATTTGGTCATTTTGGCCCCTTAAACATCCGAATCTGTCCTTGGTACTAGAAATAGCAATTGTAGCCCTTGGAATAATCTTTCCAACACCACAAAAATCACCTCAATTGGACATCTGTAACTCAAGATATTGTGAAAATAATAACTAGAGGTCAAGTTGGACAACATTAGAATATCAAGAACCTTTAATCTTGCAACTCGATTTTCATTAAGATACTCTTAAAAGTGGGTTTTGAGTTGAACATGAAAGTTGTAGAGGACTTCTTAAGCTTTTCAAAACATTTTTATTTATCTTAATCTGATCCCTTGTTCTTGACAATTGCATTTGATCCAAAGCTCTTGTACTCAAGACTATAATTAAAGAGACAAGTCAAATGCAATAGGATGTAATTACAAATTATCCCATAATTAATACAAAATTCATCAATTCTATCAAAATCACACAATGAGGAATAAATTAAAATCCTTATTAATTATGTCAACAACACATTAAAACTCATGTAAAAAGCGAATGTTTAAAAGTAAGATAAGTGGCACAAATGCCCCTTATCGAACTCCCCTACACTTAAGCCTTCACATGCCCTCATGTATAACTAAGATCAAACCAAGGCATAGATGAGAAGCAGTAAATAAGGACTACAGTAGACTCCTAACCTAAAATGCATGATGCATAAAATTAAATGACAATACACCAATCCAACGAACCTAGAGGCACAACAGTAAGCTTTCACACCAACAATCAAGAGAATTTTAACTAGCAATGCATGAACAAGTACATAGCACACAGAGTAGAATTCACATATGATGCACGGTGTAATGCCCCAATTTTGACTGCTATGTAAAAATTATCAAAATGCCCCTAGGTAATTTTTACACATAATTCGAGGTCAAATAATCCTCAATAAAGGAATATGACATTAGAGAAATATCATAGGAGACTTCATTAGCGATTTGTGCGAAAGTCGCAAACCCCGATTTTTCTGTACGTGTAAAATGACCAAAATGCCTCTGAGGTCATTTTTACCTAGAAATTAAGGATAACTAATCTAAATTATCTTTGAGGGGTTAATTTTATACTTGATGGGGATTATATGTGCCTTAGAGGTAAAAATCTCAATTCTCAATTTTTATCGTAAATAAAATTACCATTTTACCCCTACAATAATTTTTCATGAAATTATATAATCTTTGAATTCGGTTTTCACCCAAAGGTTCAAAATGACTATTTTAAGTATGATTTGAGATTGTCCAATATTTACAGGGATTTTTTATGTGAAATTACCTTTCTACCCCTAGTTGTGATAAATAGGTTTACTTGTGTAATTAACATAGTATTAAAGCTCTATTTGAACTCAAATTGATTTTATTCATTAACCTTGAGTTTAAAATTAATTACTTAAGGTTAAAAATAATTACTGAGGTAATTAGAGTCTAAAATTACCTAAGGTAAAATTAAATTATCTTTCCTTAATTATCAAAGCTCATAAAATTAGTGATAATTGAGATCAAAGTTAAGATTTCGGTTTAGGTAAAATATTGTACATTTACATTTTCTTATCCTAAGTTTAGAATCTATATTACAAATTATTTTTTTACTCATTTGAAATTAACCTCATTTACTACTATATGATTTCTCTTTTTACCTTGTCTTGTATTGACCTAAACACTTAACCTTTTACCATTTTCACTAATCTATCAATTCCTAATCTTTTACCTAAGTAAATACACATTTAATACATGATTTACCACTTGTAAAACATTACCAATCTGATCCTAAAGGAATCAGAAACCAGTGGCCAACTTGTCTCCTTTTCACCATATTTAAATTGTTTTTCCAACAAAGAAACATATCCAACCATAACACCATACCTTTAGCTTTCTTTTGCATTATTTTTGGCTATGTTTATTCAAAAGAAAACCCACCCATTTCAGCCATGATGTGATCAGTAATAATGTCTCCCATTAGCATCATATTTTAGTGTTTTCATCCATTATTTATGAACCAAATTATTACAAGAATAAAAACATTCTTTTTCCATGTTTTCTTTAATTGAAAATGAACTAAAAACTCCATTTTTTCCAGCCACAAGGCAGCTGCCATACAACCCTCCTTGGCCTATAAATATGAGCTCTTCCATTGCCTAAATGAACACACAAACATTCTTAGCCTTAGCATTTTCTTACTTGATAGTTTTCTTACTCAAAGTTTGCTCAAAGTTCTCTAATTCTCTCAATACTTCAAGCTTTCTTCTTCTTCCTCATTCACACTCAAGAGACTCCATTCCCAACCTCTAACCAAGCTCTAAACCTCAAGCATACACATTCCAACCACAAATCAACTCCTAAACACATAACCTTTCCATTATCAAACACAAGAACACAACAAAAATTCTTTCACCATTCCATCATCACTTGGCCAAAGTTACCATCATCATCTAGAGGAGATTTTCTTCTCTTTACTTCTTAAGACATCAAGCTTTAACTTTTGAGAACAAGAAATAACTTGGTAGGGATTTTATTTCATGTTCTTTCTCTTGTTCTTTCTTTATATTTTCGATTTTTATGATTTGATAATGACCATGGCTTGATGATGAGGAATCATGGTGGTGGTTGTGAATCCATCATTTAAATGAACTCTAAAGCCCAAGGTTTAATTCTTGATGTTAAAAGATTAATAAAGGAATTACTAAGTTTTGAGTTTTAAGCTTAACAAGATATAAAAATGAACTAGCATCCACATTTATGTTTCAAGTTCTTGCACATCATATTTAAATTTCAAGCCTTGCATAATCATATTTAATTTCAAGTCATCATCTTAAATCTTTAAGATAATAATATGAATTTGCATTCTCATGTTTAAATTTCATGTAATGCATTTTATGTTTCAAGTTATCACTAAACTTTGAAGATCTAAAAATAAACTTGCATCTTCATATTTATATTTGAAGTATTACATATCATATTTATATTTCCAAGTTATCACCTTATAATGATAAAGATTAAAAATGGATTGCATAGCATATCTATGATTCTTGCTATCACCTAAATCTTTAAAAGCTCAAAACTTACCTCTTTAATCTTAAATAGGAATTCTTATACTCAAATTAAGTTAATTTCAGCCTCTTGATGTTCTTGGTATTAAGATTCGTTTATTTTATTTTTAAGGCTTTGATCTTGTCTTTAAATTACTTAAATAATTCTGTTAGAATTAGAAATCCAAAGATATTAAAGATTGTGCTTTTCTCAAGCTTTTTGATTTAAAAATTATGTTACTGATCTAACTTAAATAAAATGGTTAGAATAATATTTTATAAGGTTTGAATGTGTATAAATTACTTATAAATGATGTAAGAATTGTTTTTAGCATTTTTGAGATAAACTAATAATTAAAAAGGATCAAAATCATAATTTTATAAAGCTTCAGACAATGAATTTTCTGGATTAATTCCTCACTAATTTGATACTGATCTTATGGTTTATATACATTAGAATTATTAATATTTGATGTATAAATTGTTTTTGGTATCTTAGAGGTTGAAGAGAATAATTACAAGTATTAGTTTTGACCAATTCATAAAATGCGGAAAGTTGTGTCCTAAACGATCAATTATGTAATTTTTTAATTCAAAGGATTTTAATTAGAGTAAATAATGATATCTGATGTGTATATGTGTTTAGAATACCATTTATGATGTTTAGAAAGTTTTAGAAGTATTGGCTTTTGATAAGTGTAAAAAATAAGTAACTTTGTACTTTGACCCCTAAAATATGTTAAATTTAGTTTATGACCCTAAAAGGTTTTTATGATGAGTTTGAATGGTTTCTAATAGTTATATGTCTCTTGAAATGTATTGGTTAAAGTTAAAGATCTTTAATTTATGAGTAAATGTTAAAAGGGGTAATCATGTTTTGACCTGTAACCTTTGAGAAATTGTGATTTGACTCTTTGGGACTTAAACGTAAATATTGATAATTTGATGAGATGAATGTGATTGATATCTTGTGATGGCTATGTTCATATATTGAGATTTATATGGCTTATGGATATATGCAATGAAATATGATGCATGTTTATATGATTTGATTTATGGCATGTTACGGTTATGTCTGTTTCATTGAGATGCATAAGTTCATGAAGTTTATGAGCATGAAATATTAATGATGAATTATTCATGTTTGCATCTCTATATATCATGCCAAGAGTTAAGGTGACATAAAACACATGGAAATGATCCTCTAGACTCCCCGAATTAAAGGTTATGAGAGGTGATCCGAATAGGAAGTGATCCTTTGGACTCCCTGAATTAAAGGTTATGAAAGGTGATCCTAATACCCCCTATCCTGTACCTTAAAAGTTGGGAATTTAACTTATCAAAAGGGATAAGATTACGCTAGTGACGACTAGTGAGGTATGAGCTCATAACCTAGAACTCTCGAGAAAAGAGAGAATTATAGGGTGGCCCCTAAGGAAAAGAGAATAAAGAAGTTTAAATCACTTGTAAAAATGATGATCATGATGTTCTTTATATCATATGCATCATTTTATGAATTTTATGATATTATGTATATGATATTGACATGCATCCATGACTAATATGTTGCATTCATGACATTAAGATTCATGCTAAAAGATACGGGCCTCGGCTAATGGTATTTATAACTTAATAAATGAACCTTATATATATATGTTCACCATTTTCATAATTAAACCCGAGGTTCCTGGGGACGATGACGATGACACTTGTGTTAGAGTCAGGAAGCCCTACTGAGATTCTTGTATAAGTTTCTCATCCCTTTTTCTTTTCTGTGTCATCTCCAGACATGAATGATGGTGTAGTTCATGATTTACCTTGAGACTGGACAAAGAGCTACGGAGATAACTTTCCTTTGGATATTTACCTTTAGAGTGATCGTATCTCATATATCAGTTTGTATTCTATTGATGGATATATATTGATATCCTTAAGTTTACAAGACATCACTATTATGATACAGTTATTGATATGTTATTAATATTTGAGTTATGTTATGCCATGGTTGTATTATGTATTTATCCGTTATTTGTTTCTAACATCTCTCTTACGCAGGCAAGATAAATGACGTTAGATATCTAGTATGCGCTGCTCACGTTTTGGTATTTAAAGTTCAAAAAAAAATTTATCCATATTTTCACTAAAGTATTTTTCAAGAAGTTTTGAATAAAAAACTGAAACAAAAGAGTAATAACTAATACTTAACTTAAATACGTCCTAGGCGTGTTGAGTTAAATATTAGGGTGTTATACACGAGCCTTAGAAAAAGTCACGAACCTCGTTGTAATCCTCGTCTAGAGACGACATGGAAGAAAAGAGAGGGATGAGAAACTTATTCAATATTCTTAGTAGGGATTTCTGACTCCAACACAAGTGTCATCGTCATCATCCCCAGCCACTTTGTAACATCCTAATTTTTAACCCAATACTCCTAGAACGTATTTAGGTTAACCATTAGTCTATTACTTCTTAGTTTCATCTTTTCTTTAAATTACTTAGCGGAAAATACGAATAAATTTTTCTTTTTGAACTTGAAAACAAAAACGTGAGCCTCGCATTAATATAAAACCTTTCGTTCGTCATAAACATAACTTACAAGGAAAAGAAATCACATATAAACATGAAATACAACATTATATTAACCACATGTCATAACCACATCATTATAGTTACATAGTACTAGCATCAGTGTTCACACTAAAATATGCATATTTATATGAAATACTTTTTATCCACCTACGAGGTTGGATAAGTAACAACCTAGAGACTATCCTATCTATTCTTCCGCAATGACCCTCGGCATTCGTTTGCTGAAGTGACCTTTAAGCACAAACCTCAGAAGAAGTCACGAACCTCGTTACTATCCTTGTCTGGAGACGACACAGAAGAAAAGAGAGGGATGAGAAACTTATTCAAGATTCTCAGTAGGGATTTCCGACTCTAACACAAATGTCATCGTCATCGTCCCCAGCCACTCCGGTTTTCATTATAAAAAGGGTGTGCATACATAAGGATTGATTTTAAACTTCTTAAATCTATTTATCCGGAGTGGGTGTCTTTTAACATGAGTCTTAATGATATGAATGCAATAGATATTGAATGAATGCATGTCAATACCATATGCAAATAGTACTAGCTTTTCAGCAAGTATAGCATTCATAGACATAGTGCATGATACATGGGTCATAAAAACATAGATCATAAAACATAGAACATGGAACTTGATACATAGTACATGGTACATAAAACATGAATCATGGAACGTAGAACTTGGTACTTAAAACATGGTGCATGGTAGCTTAACTTGGTTACTTAGGTGATGTTGACATATTATTCTTTTCTTCCTGGGGCCACCCTAATATTTCTCCCTTTTGAGAAATCTCTAGGTTATGAGCTCATATCCAGCTAGTCGTCACTAGCATCTGGACTTATCATATTGTGATAAGTTAAAAATCCCGACTTAAAGTACGGGTCTAGGGGGCATAGAATCACCTCATCCCCACCTATAGTTTGATGGTTCCAAAGGATCATTTTATCATAGTTTAATGTCACCTTAAGTCTTAGCATGTTATGACAAGATGCCCCATAGTTCATGCATGTTACATATGAATCACCTCATCCCCACCTATGGTTTGATGGTTCCAAAGGATCATTTTCTCATAGTTTAGTCATAGCAAGATGCTACATATTTTGTGCATGTCACATATATCGTGTAATTCTAACATAGGCATCTTTAAAGTTCTAAAGGGAACCATAACATGCAAATGATACAATCATCATTTAAGAGCAATAACTCACATAGCATTATAGGGGTCATGAGACAACACAATAATCCATCATCATTCACATAGAACATATAAATCATTCCCTTAAGAATAAACCCCTAAATCGGGTAACCTCAAACTTCCAAATTATTTCCTTATGCCTCTAAGGGATTGATTAATCTTGTTACCATAATTTATTAATTCCTAGAACCTAATTTATTATGGCTGGGCAGCATAGGCAGTAAGCATAGTTTTGATGGATTACGGTGTTCTAGAAGTTGCGTTTTAGATCCTTTCTCTTTACCGACTTTTCCTATGATGCAAGAATTAATACCTAAGCCAATTATGAGTCACTCTCACTCATCTAGACATCATATAATGTGATTCTATACACTTAAACAAGGTTGGAACAGAATGTATAAGTTCAATTTCGCAGGGGTTCTAGAAACTACGTTTCAGACCCTTTTTAAGTTCTGTCTTCGCCTAAGGCGCTATAAATCATCCCTAAACCAATTGTAAGGGATTCCTATACATATAAACTAATTATAAAACATGATTTCTGCACCTAAGGGTTGTTGGACAGAAACAGTTTTACTTTTGATTCTATGTGTTCTAGAATTCACATTTTCAAGCATTTCAAGTTATTAGGCATGCCTAAGATGCCTAGAACCTTTATCATACATAAGGCAAGGTATTTAAACACATATAGACCACCCAAAACAGAATTTAAGGTGCTGGAAAATAAAAGGGCAGAATCAAAACTTGAAGGCATGTAAATGCTCAAAATAAAACATTTCTAGTTCACATAGTTTGCTAGTTTCTCTTGGAACACTTTTGAAACTCCTAAAACTCTTTGGAAATCAATTTATCTTGTCAGAAACCTTTACAAAAGACATAGGGCAGTACCTATCTATTTTCTTTCATGGTTAGGATTTAAATCATAAAAACATGCTTGAAGCATTCTTCAAGACTACCTATGTTTAAGAAAATCCTAAAACATAGGTTATAAGCCCTTGTAACTAAATGAAACTCATGCTTGAGCCATTATCATCACATGGCCAAATGCATATCCAAGAAATACCTCGATAGATCTTTTCTCAAGATGAAATGGGCAAGTCTTTGAGCTCTAGTCTCTTAGGTGATGGCATAAAAGTAAACGTGCTATGCATTCCATTTTATTCTTCATTAGAGAGTAAAGTGAGAGCTTCAAAGTAAATATGAAATGCAAGAACTTGAAATTAAATATGCAAGGCTCAAAGTAAATATGCAAAACTTGAAAGTAAATATGCAAGTTCCATTCTTTAT
Organism: Dalbergia cochinchinensis; assembly: GCA_031216125.1. Lineage (NCBI taxonomy): Eukaryota > Viridiplantae > Streptophyta > Magnoliopsida > Fabales > Fabaceae > Dalbergia > Dalbergia cochinchinensis. The sequence continues at coordinate 14,010,993 of CM062374.1, read as the reverse complement.
TTTAGTGCTCTAGGCCTAACAACAATCGACTTTAAGGCCGAAATAGAAAGGATTCGAGATTATTTTAGGTGATATGCAAGCTCTCGTTTTACATCTTTAAGTTCTTAAGTGAGGACTTGAAATATAAACATGGAATGCGAAGCTTGGAATTTAAACGTGCATTATGCAAGTTCATTCCTTATCTTGGAGTTTAGTGATAGCATAGAAATAAACGTGCTATGCAGAGCATAAAGTAAACGTGAATGCAAGTTACTTTTATCTTGTCTAGAGCTCTTGCAAGACTTTTGAAGAGAACATAGTTCCAACCCAAACCTCATCCTCACAAGAAAAGGAAACTACTAGTGCTAGAATACTCAAAATAAATCATAACCTTAAAGAACTTGGAAGTGGCCGAATCCCCATCATAGAGAATGAACCATTTTTAAACTCTAGGGACCAAGATCTTGATGATCTAAGACATCAACATCCTAAGCCCTCATCATTGAGTACATAGCTTCCTTAAAACCAACAGTTAAAACAAAGTTTATGCTAGAGAAGAAAGCAAAACCGAAACCATGCTTGGTTTAAGATCAAAGTTTCAAGCTTTAGAGTTTATTCATGTGACTAGCATCAACATGAAACACTCATCATCAAGCTTTCATTTTCCCAAGTCTTAGAAGCCTACATGGCCGAAAACATGGGAGGAAAAAGTGAAGTCCAAAAGAGTTCAAGAGACATAAACTCCTTTCTTTCTCAAACTTGGAAAAAGGATGTAACTTTCCTTAAAAAAAAATTCAAGCTTTAGAGGTTGTTGAGTGACAAGCACCATCATGACACTCTCATCATCAAGCTTACATTTTTCCAAGTTTCAAAGGCCTTCATGGCCGAAACCTTGAGAGAAAGAAATGAGGTTTTTAAGGGTTCAAAGGAAACATAACCCATTCTTGAATAAATCTTGAAAAAGATGAAACTTTTCTTTTTAAAAACTCAAGCTTTAGAGGTTGTTCATGTGACAAGCATCAACATGAAACCCTCATCATCAAGCTTCCACTTTTCCAAGCATCCAAGGCCTACATGGCCGAAACATTCAAGGAAAAGAAAGTGAGGTTCCAAGAGATTCAAGAGAAACATAGCTCATACTTGACTAAAACTTGAAAAAAGGTGAGGCTTTTCTTCAAAAAGATTCAAGCTTTAGAGGCCTCATGTTGAGATGAACTCATAGTTACATCTTGGAGAGCACTCATCATCAAGCCATCATCATCTTGGCCTTGAGGCCGAAAATAAAAGAAAAGGAAAAGGATGAAACCGAAAATAAAACTTCATGGATGTTCATCCAACAACATTTTTCCAACAAGATCAAGACATAGAGAACAAGGAAAGCATTTTTAGAAAAACTCCCTACCTAATACTTGTGCTCTTGAAGATGGAGAAAGGTTTGATCTTGAAAAACAAGAAGAAGAAATCTCCTTTGAACTTGGGTATGTATTTTCGGCCAAACAAGGAAATGGAGGAAGGATGTGTTGTTGGCTTGTGTTTGGACTTGGATGTGTGTTTAGAAGAAAAAGAGATGAAGATTGGAGGTGGAGAAGGTGGCGGTTTTGGCTTGGACAAGGAGGAAGAAAGGAAAATTTGAGAGAACTTGGAGAGACTAGAACTTGCTCTTGGAAGTTTAAACTTTGCAAATGAACTAAAGTAGCAAAATGTTCACCAAGGCAAGCTATATATAGAGCCTTGAGTCATGAATGAGTGGAGGGGAAGAGGCCATGTGGTTTTCTTCTAGAATGAGGGAAGTGTGTGGAGGAGAATGAATGAGAAGTTGTCTTGGAGACATGGCCATTTGTGTGCCACACATTCAAACAACATGTGATGCAAAGTGAAGGGAAAAGTGGCTAAACATCATAAGACCATGGGAAGGAAGATTTCATCCAATTTAATCATGTACTAATGGAGTGTTTAGGAATAAACAAGGTTAGGTTACTAATTAAGGTTGTGTAACCAAGTGTTTAGGTGAACTAATTAGGTAATTAGGACCCTAATACCTTAGACTAAGAGTACTATTGTAGGATTGATGGAGTCAAACTCCTATGACCATTGATTGATGTATGACAACTTTTCTTGAAAGAGAAAGCATTCTTGGGAAAGGAAATATGAATAGTGAAAATACTATTCATAGTTACTTTTTCTTTAAAGAAAGAAAAGTATTAGAATTGAATTGCAAATTTCCTTAAGCAATTTTAGGTTCTAATCAACCTTAAATAATTATTTTGGCTTTAGATTAATTAAGGAAATTAATTAACCTTTCATTAGAGCCTAATATTGCTTAGGTTTGAGTTAAATAACTCGTTAAGCTTAAAATACAATATGCAAGGGCAAAATCATAATTTTCACTAAAAGTTGCCCGGAACCTCCGGGACTTAAACAAACATAGTTCATGCCTTAAAATCATTGTTTTAAACCTCGGGACAACGTCCGGGTCAAAACGGAACTTTAAAACTGCCTTAAATTACTGTAAGGGTGTTTTGGTCATTTACACACAAAAACCTCAAAAATGAGATTCTTCTGCTCTATTAAACACGCCATCACATATAATCCCCTTCAAACATTACAATAGCCCTATGAGGATGGTCGAGGTCGGCCGTCCTCGATTTTCAGGTAAAAATGACCTCAGGGGCATTTTGGTCATTTTTACGCTTAGAGAAAATCAGGGTGTTACACACTTCGGTTTTAATTAGGAAAAGGTGTTCATGCATAAGGTTCAGTTTTAGATTTTTCAAATCTATTTATCCGAAGTGGGTGTCTTTTAGTATGAGTCTTAATAACATGAATGTAACAGGTATTCGATGAATGCATGGTAATACCATCTGCACTTTAACATGAAAATCATAATACTTGGGCACATCATAAGGAAACATAAATCATATACGTGGCATAAAATGGCATAGTACTTCCCATGTGACATCTTTCTCATAAGTCAAACTGTTAAGTTCTTTTTCTCAAAGACCACCCTCTTAACATATCCACAAAAAATCCAACTGACTACCGGCACCGGCGATAATCTGGTCACCAAACTACATTTCACCTATCGCCTAGGAATGAGTTCAATCCTAACTAGTCGTCACTAGATTTAATATGGGGTAATAGAGGGGGTATATATAACTTTCTTGGATCACCTATCTTAGGATCATTTCCCTCTTTGAAAACGCTCTACTGGTATCTAGTACACAGCGAATTGTCTTCTTTGGGGTGTTACGTATTGCCGTCCCCCTCAAGGATTTGTTTCTGGGGCGTTACGTATCACCGTCCCCCAGAACGCGTCTTCATAGTACTATGTCACATTAAAACTCATATTTTCAAAAAACTTTTCAAGTTCCTCAAATTTGTCAGAAATTCGGTAGCATAACCACGGCACACCGAATTTCTTTCAAATTTGCTTTATGCCACATTCATATATACATATTCATGAGCATTACAGTCATCATAAATTTTCATAATAAAAACATGCACTCACATGAAGTACTAAAGTTCATTATGCTCTTAAATCTAGAGTGTCTTATGCTTTGACCCGTACGGAGCTTAAACTCGAGATATAATTATTCTCACATCCGCTATTAACCTTTTAGGCATCCAAGGATTCAAAACTAAAGATTCTTACTAATATTTATGTTTGTCAATGAATCTGGACAGCATCATGCCTTGAAGGCAGAAATTATATTTTGTAATTACGGGGGTTCTAGAAACTACGTTTTAGACCCTTTCTCCGTTCTGTCTTTGCCTAAGACGCTATAAATCAAACCTAAACCAATTATGGGGCATACCTATGCCTATGAATTAATTATAAACTATGTTTACTGCATTACAAGGTTGCTGGATAGAAATAGAAAATTAAATAATCTAAGTGTTCTAGAATTGCACTTTTATGGTTTTCAAGTTATTAGTTTTTCTATAGGCGCTAAAAATCAATCCTACATCAAATGTTACCAAGTTTTTCATGATTAATCAATCCTAAACTGAATGTTATCCCATTAAAACAGTTTTGGCAGTGGCTAAAAATAAGTGGGTCAAAACTATGCTAAAACTCAACTTTACGGTTTTTCTGTAAGACTAGTTTCTTTCCTAACATGCATAGAAAGGCCCCTACCTCAACATATACAATTTTTACACATTCTAAAATATTAAAATAATCATCAAATAGCAACCAAATCATCAAGGCAGAATCGAATTCATGCATCATCATACCAAGCATGAAATTTCATTTTCAATACACATAAGTCACTAGTTCCTCATGGATTCACTTTAGGACTTCTAAAACTCTTTGGAAACCAACTTATTTCACTAAAATCATCATAAACTAAACAAGGGCAGCAACCATTTGAGTTGGCCCAAGATTGGAATTTAAAATGTAAAATCATACTTGAAATATTCTTTGAGTTCTCCTATACTTAAGAAAATCCTAAGACATGGATTATGGGCACTTGTGACTAGATGAAACTCACACCAAGCTCATTATCATCACATGGCCGAATTGTACACTCAAGTGAATGCTCCCATAACCAAACTTTAGTATGAGATAAAAGGGCAAGTCTTTGAGCTCTAGAATCTTTAAGTGATGACAAAAAGTAAGCATACTATGCATTCCATTTTGTTCTTCATTATAAAGTAAAGTGAGGACTTCAAAATAAATATGATATGCAAGGACTTAAAATATAAATATGAGATGCTAGGAATATAAATATGCAAGACTTGAAAATAAATATGCAAGACTTGAAAGTAGATATGCAAGACTTGAAAATAAATATGCAAGACTTGAAAGTAAATATGCAAGTTCATTTTATCTTTTAGGATTTAAGTGATGACTTGAAGTATAAAAATGAATGCAAGTCCGGTTCTTTATTTTAGTGCTCTAGACTCTACAACAATCGACTTTAAGGCCAAAATAAGTGAGCTTCGAGATTGATTATTAGGTGATATGAGGATGCAACTCTTGTTTTAATCTTTATGTTGTAGGTGATTAGCTCAAAAATAAATATGCTAGGCAAGGAAAATAAATATGCAAGTTCATTTTTACATCTTTACTAGAGCTCTTACAAGACTTTAAAGGAACTTAAACCTTAACCCAAACTTATCATAGCAAGGTAAAGCAAGCTTTAGAGTTCTTGTACCAAGGTTTACAAAGAAACCATATGGTGTGAACTTCATCATCAAGCTTAAGGAATGGATTAAAAGAAACAAGTTAAGCATTAATATTATCTAAAGAACCGAAAATGGATCAAGTTAGAAAACCAAGCGTTGAGTTTTAGAAACCATCTCACCATGTCTTTGGTGACAAAACCAAAATATCAAAGAAAAGGAAACCATGGCCAAAACCATGAAGGAGAAAGGATGAAATTTTGAAACTCTAGAGGCCATGATCTTGATGATACATCAACACCAACATCATGTGCTCTCATCCTTGAGTCATTTTCCATCTAACATATGCCTTTAAAATCAAAACTAGGATCAAGGAAAAAGGATTGAAAACCGAATCTAGAGCACAAAAAGAAAAGGAAAAACCCAAACATGCATGGTCCACGAACCAAGTTCCAAGCTCTAGAGGTTTTACAAGTGAAGATTCTCATGATCTACATCTTGAACCCTCATTATCAAGCATCATTTTCTTTAAAAAGAAAGGCTCCAAGGCAGAAATCAAAGAGAAGAAAAAGAAGTTCTAAAAGTTAAGAGAAACTAGCGAAAACTCATTTTTGACAAAGCTTTAAAAGACAAAACTATAAAGAACAAAATCCCTACCAAGTGGTGAAGAGGAAAGCTTGGTTCTTAAAGTGAAATGAGAAGAAAAGCTTCCTTCCAAGTGAGCTAGAAGATTCGGCTAAAGGAGGAAGAAAAGAAAAGTGAGGTGTTTGTTTTGAGCTTTTGCATTTTAAGGATGGTGTATGGTTGAGAGGTGATGGTATGAGGTTGAGGTGTGGTGGCTCTATGTGAGCTTGAAGAAGATGAGGAAGAAAAAGAGTTCTTGAGCTTGAGAGAATAAGAAAAGCTTTAAGGTGCTCTTGAAAACTCAACTTGACAAATGAACCAAAAGTGATTCAAGTTTATCCAAGTATGCTATTTATAGAGAAATGAAACATGAGAGGTGAGAATTGGAGGGAAAAGTGGCGCTATTTTAGGGGAGGAAGGAGGGAGAAAATATCTCTTGGTTATGTCATTTCAAGGTAAGGTGTAAGGCATGATATAGGGCATGAGTTTAGGCATGGTGTAGCATGCTTCTTTGAGTGTGAGTGAACAAACATGTGATGAACAATGGAGGGTTAGGTGGCGCCATTTCCACCTTATAATAGGGGAGGAAGATCTTTCATTTAATTGTGATTTAGAGGTGTAGCTTTGATTAGGCTTAGGATTAGGAACATGTAAGTAAGTGTGTAAGTGAAAGGATAGGCAATCAAGGCTTTTTTAAGGCATGTTTAGTGAGCACTCTAGCCCATTAGCGGGGTCAAAATCCTACTCTACCTAGGCTTCTTGGAGTATGGAGAGTGAATAGTGAAAATACTATTCAAGATTCTATGTCTTGGAAACTTGAGTTTTTAAAAGAAAAAAAGGTTTTGAGTTTAATCTAAGCAATTTTAGGTTCTAATTAAATTTTATAACTTATTTTGACTCTAGATTAATTATGAAAATTAATTAATCTTCGATTAGAGCCTAATATTGTTTAGGTTTGCTTAATCATATCATTAAGCTCAAATGGCACTATGCCAGAGGCAAAATCATAATTTTGCACAAAAATTGCCAGGGACTACCGGGACTTAAACAAATTCTTTTAAACACATGAAAGTATCATTTTAAACCTTTGGGGAAAGTTTCGGGGTCGAACAACACCTTTACCTGCGTAAAAACGCTATAGGGGTATTTTGATCATTTTGACTCGAAACTGCAGAAAATAAGATTTTTGTTTCCGAAATCACTCAAGGATCATCTAACCCCCTTCAAACATTGAGTTGACCCTTCGAGGACTACCGGGCCAGCTATCCTCGAATTCCGGGCAGAAAATGACCTCAGGGGCATTTTGGTCATTTTCTCTCAGACAGAAAATCGGGGCGTTACATGCCTTGTTATCCTTGTCATTAGCCGTGTCCTTATCATTCCCTCCCTCGTGAAGAGGATTTGACCTCAAATCTAAGGCCTCATCACCTGCATCAAAAAGAGATAAATCAACAACATTAAACTGGCATTGATATTATGCTCACCAGGCAAGTCAATTTTGTAGGCATTATCATTGATCTTTTCCAACAACACTTGGAAAGGACCGTCCCCTCTTGGTTGGAGTTTGGACTTCCTTTGTTCAGGGAACCTCTCTTTCCTCATGTACACCCAAACCCAATCTTCGAGTTCAAATACAACTTTCTTTCTTCCTTTGTTAGCTTGCTTGGCATAGTTCTCAATTTTCTTCTCAATCTGAGTTTTCACATGCTCACGCAGCTTTCTCACATAGTCAGTCTTAGCCTGTGCATCCTTATGCTTAAAAATAGTAATATTAGGCATAGGAAATAAATCTAATAGTGTCATAGGATTAAATCCATACACAATTTTAAATGGTGAACAATTACTTGTGCTATGGACAGCCCTATTATAAGCAAATTCTACATGAGGCAAGTATTCTTCCTAAAACTTAAGATTCTTCTTTAAAACAGTCCTAAGCAAAGTTCCTAAAGTCCTATTCACTACCTCAGTTTGCCTATCAGTTTGTGGGTGACAAGTAGTAGAGAAAAATAATTTAGTACCAAGCTTACCCCACAATGTTCTCCAAAAATGATTGAGGAACTTAGTGTCCCTATCACTTACAATGCTCCTAGGCAGCCCATGGATTCTCACCACTTCACAGAAAAATAAGTCAACTACATGGCAAGCATCATCAACCTTTTTGCAAGGTATAAAATGTGTCATTTTTGAAAACCTGTCCACAAGCACAAAAATAGAATCCTTGCCATTCTTTGTTCTAGGCAGCCCCAAGACAAAATCCATAGATATATCAATCCAAGGAAGATCAGGAGCAGGCAGAGGAGTATATAAACCACGTGGCATCAATTTTGATTTTGCCTTTTTACAAACAATGCAATGCTCACAATATTTATGCACATCATGTTTCATATGGGGCCAATAAAAATGTTCATGCAATATATCCAAAGTTTTATGCACCCCAAAATGTCCAATTAATCCTCCCTCATGCGCTTCTTTCACAAGCAAATTTCTTATGGAACACTTAGGCACACACAATCTTTTTTCTTTAAACAAATATCCATTGTACCTATAGTAACCATTTTGAGACACATTTTCACAAGCAGCGTATATCTCAGAAAATTTAGCATCATGCAAATACATTTCTCTCAAAGTCTCAAGTCCAAAAATTTTTGCTTCAAGAGTAGAAAGTAATGCATGCCTCCTAGATAAAGCATCAGCCACTATGTTCCCCTTCCCCTTTTTATGCTTAAAGACATATGGAAATTGTTCTAAAAACTCAACCCATTTGGCATGCCTTTTATTCAACTTGCCTTGTCCTTTCAAGTATTTTAGGGACTCATGATCACTATGAATTACAAATTCTTTGGGGAACAAATAATGCTGCCAAGTTTGCAAAGCACACACTGAGGCATACAATTGCTTATCATAAGTGGGATAGTTTAGGGCAGCTCCATTTAACTTCTCACTAAAATAAGCAATTGGATGGCCTTCTTGCATCAAAACAGCCCCAATGCCCACGTTTGATGCATCACATTCAAGTTCAAAAGATTTAGCAAAATTGGGCAAAGCAAGAATAGGTGCATTAGTTAACCTACGCTTAAGGGCAGCAAAGTCTTGCTCTTGTTTCTCTCCCCATTTGAAACTCACATGCTTTTTAACTATCTCATTAAGAGGCGCAGCCAAGGTGCTAAAGTCCCTAACAAACCTCCTATAGAAACTAGCTAAACTATGGAAACTTCTCACTTTACTCACAGTCTTAGGCATAGGCCACTCTTGAATGGCCTTAACCTTTTCCTCATCAACTTGCACTCCTTTTACACTCACAAAAAAGCCTAAGAACACTACATGATCGGTGCAAAAAGTGCATTTCTCAAGATTAGCATACAATTTTTCTTTTCTAAGCATATGCAAGTCAAAACTAGTGCTATAAATCAAAATGTCATCAAAGTAAACAACAACAAACTTGCCAATAAAATCTCTGAAGATATGGTTCATTGATCTCATAAAAGTGCTTGGGGAATTAGTTAGCCTGAAAGGCATAGCCAGCCACTCATACAAACCATACTTAGTTTTAAAGGCAGTTTTCCATTCATCCCCCTCCCTTATCCTAATCTGATGATACCCACTTTTTAAATCAATTTTAGAAAAATAACAAGCACCATATAGTTCATCAGGAAGATCATCTAACCTGGGAATAGGGTGTCGGTACTTGACTATGATGTTGTTGATTGCTCTATAGTCACTGCACATCCTCCAAGTCCCATTCTTTTTAGGCACGAGAATCACTGGAACAGCACATGGACTCAAGCTTTCTTGCATCCAACCTTTTGTCATCAACTCCTTAGCTTGCTTTTGTATTTGTTTGGTCTCTTGTGGGTTGCTCCTATAAGCTGGCCGATTGGGTAAAGATGCACCAGGGATGAGACCAATATGATGCTCAATCCCTCTCAGAGGTGGCAATCCGCTTGGAACCTCCTTTGGAAACACATCCTTGGATTCCTGCAAAAGAAACTCAACATGAGCAGGGGCAACACTTTTATTAGAGTTATCAGCAGTTAAAACATTTTTCTTGCAATAAAGTAAATATAGTGGCTTGTTGGCAAGCAGCAACTTCTTCACCTCACTTGCCTTTACTAAACAACTTTGTTTGCTCTCAAGTGTTTCACTCAATCCCGCAAGTGTTTCACTCTTTTTTTTTTTATCAAATATCTCACTCTTTTGTGTGTCACTCATCTCTTTTTTCTCTTGCAATCTCTTTTCTCTCAATGTTATTTGATCCTCACACACCTCTCTAGGAGATAAAGGTTTGAGCATAATTTTCCTCCCATTATGCATGAAAGAAATCTTGTTTGTGAACCCATCATGAATAGCTTTGGTGTCATATTGCCACAGCCTCCCTAAGAGAATATGGTTTGCCTCCACTGGAACCACATCACATATCACTTGGTCATTGTATTGTCCCATGGAAATGTGCAGCTCCACTTGCTTGCTCATGGTCATCTCTCCATCTTCACTAAGCCATTGGAGTTTGTGTGGCCTAGGATGTGGCTTGGTCTCCAAATTTAATTTGGACACTAACCTAGTGCTGGCCACATTGGTGCAACTCCCTCCATCCACAATCAAAGAACATAGTTTCCTATTGATTGAACACCTAGAGTGAAAAATGTTCTCTCTTTGGGAATCATCAAGTGCTTGCATCTGACTTCCAAGCAACCTCCTAATCATCAATAAATCTCCTTCTTTAGTCTCCACAATGATCTCTTCATCTACCTCTTCCTTTTCCTCGGCTTCACTAGCTGAAGACTCACTAGTAATTTCTCCACTCTCCTTAAGTAACATAGTCTTCCTGGTTGGACACTCCAAAGCTATGTGACCTCTCCCCAAATACTTGAAGTATTTTATCTCACTACTCCTTGTCTTTTAGGGGTCTCATTAGACTTGAATTGAGTCCTTTGAGGTGCAATAGTGGTATTATTAGAAGAAGTACCTCCCTTCTTATTTATTTCCTTCCAATTTGAAGAATTGAAATTAGAAGAACTCCTCCTCATGGTACTTTTTCTCTTGAGTTGCTGCTCCACTTTGGTAGCTTGATGTACCAAGTCTTCCAACTCCACATAATTTTGTAACTCAACCACATCTCTAATGTCATTATTCAGCCCATTCAGAAAATGTGCCATAGTAGCCTCCCTATCTTCATGCACGTTGGCTCTAATGAAAGACACGTCCGTCTTCTTGTGATATTCATCAACACTCCTACTACCGTGTGTTAGCCTTTGGAGCTTGTTATGAAAGTCCCTATGATAATAGGAAATGACAAATCTCCTTTTCATCAACCTCTTCATTTCAACCCAAGTATCCACCAAAGGTTCTTCATATCGAAGTCGTTCTTTTTGCAATTGGTTCCACCAAATAAGAGCATAGTCCGTGAATTCCATGGCTGCCACCTTTACTTTCTTTTCTTCAGTGTAATTGTGGCATGAGAACAACTACTCAATTTTCATCTCCCACTCAAGATAAGCCTCAGGATCACTTTTCCCTTTGAAAGGTGGAATATTAAGCATGACTTCCTCAATTCGGTCCTTTCTAGCATCACCCTGATTATCTCTTCTCCTCTTTCCATCAATCCTCCTTCTACCTTCATCATCATCATGATGACCTTGATTTTTTAACCGCTCAATTCTCTCATATAACTCCTCTGTATGCCCCCTCATCATCCTTTGCATTTGAGTTGTAATAGCCTCTACTAACAAGCTGTTATTTCCCTGAGGAGGAGGGTACCATCATCACCTATTCCTGCCATAATTAAAGCAAAAGGAAAAAAAAGAAAGCAATAGGACCTCACCACACTTCTCACGTGGTTGCACTCTTAGAGATGTATCACTCGTGTTTGTTGCTCTCTAATAGGCTTTTGTGTAAAGTTCTCTCTTGCCTTTTTCCACTCAACAATGTGATGACACACAAAAGAATAGCTAAGTGATGATAGACTGAAGAAAAAAAAATAAAAAGACTTAGCAAGACACTTAGGAACTTTATCAAGCAAGCAATGTTCATTAAAATTATAGAAAGAAAAAAAAGCTGCTGTCTCCTCTGTTAAACTTCTTTCTGTCTTTTTTTTTCTTTTCTTTTCTAGTTCAAATTTTTTTTAACTCTTTTGTTTTCTATTTCAATTTTTTTTTGTGTGTTTTTGCTTCTAACTCAACAGTTAATAACAGCAAGCTAATGCAGAATTTGAGAGAACAAAATGTTGGAATTTGCAATAATTGAGGACAATTGACAAACAGGTGCTGCACAAATTATAGAATGCAAGTTCAGTACAAAGTTAACTCTACCTCGTATCTCACATTCTGAAACACAATTTAGGCTGAAGAATCACCGAAATATGATTTGTATATCTTGAGATATGGACAAGGGTTAATGGACGTTTAAGATTAAACGTAAATCCTGGCAAGAACAGAAAAGAAAGAACAAGGCGCCACAATCAAGAGATTGATAAAACTAGGAACGCCACAAGGATGAGCACCCTGGATAAGTTCAGAGATTCTATGAAGAACCAAAAGAGAACAAGTCTCACACTTAAGATAAAAATGTTCTGAAAAAGTTTCCTTCCAAAAGTTAGGGTTTGCCTTTTATAATGGACAACACCTTTCAAGTTTGCTTAAATCGAACCTAACTCAGGTACATTATAATAAGGCCCAAAATCAGCTCACTAATTCAGCCCACCACTATAGTAAACTAATAAGAATGTTCAGCCCATTTTAACACATACCAAAAAAAATAAAAGAAAAACTAAGCCTCTATTCCTTCAATTTGCATTAAGAAATTCACCATCTTGGGCTGCAATTCCCTAAGACTCGGGGCTTCAAATAAAGTTGTCACAAGTTTATTTAGAGGCTTTTTAGCCTTCTTAGATCTCGCCCTTGTCATTGGACCTCCAAGTTCACCAAGCGCCTTGTTATCCTTGTCACTAGCCATGTCCTCATCATCATTCGTTTTGTGGCAAGCTATGAGGTGTGCCAGCTTTGAAAACTTGTCCACAATAACAAAAATAAAATCTTTGCCTCTTTGGTCCGAGGCAATCTTAACACAAAGTCCATAGACAAATCAGTCCAAGGAGAATCAAGAATTGGCAATGGAATATACAATCCATGAGGATTAACTTTGGACTTGGCCCTTTTGCAAGTAACACAATTACCACAAATTTTTCCTACATGTTTTCTCATTTGAGGCAAAAAGAAAATGTTCAACCAAGATACTTAAAGTCTATTACCCTTGAACAAATAACCATCTTGCCTATAGAAATCCTTTTCTGCCCTTTTTTTGTAATGCCCGGTGACGAAGTCGAGGATTAATCACCAGTGCAAAGAAGGCATAGACAAGGAGCGGCTCCTAGCAGACTTCTAAGCGGAGGGGTACATGAATGAACCAATTATACACCCAAATAAGAAGAATCTTGAGACTATGTAGGTATGAGACTATACAGTTAAAGAAGGCTTATATGAATTGATTTATACTTCCTATACTAACAAGATGCATCTTCCTTTCAGTGTGCTTAACTTGGAGCAATTTTGGGATGGGTGACCTTCTCCTGGGAAGTTTTCCAAAGAAGTGTGTGAGTGAGGACAAAGCACGCTGAAAGAATCCATGTTGGTTTGTGGGGACAGCCGCCAATCCATGAAGCAGCAAGGGATGTTACAAATGATATTAGAGCCTGCACCTCTCTCATACGGTGTGGTTTAGGGACAAACCAAGTGGAAGCTAGTAGCCATATAACACCCAGTGATGAAGTTGGGGAGTAATCATCGGTGTAAAGAAGGCACCTACAAGGAGCGACTCCTGGCAGATTTCTAAGTGAAGGGGTACATGAATGAACCGATTACACACCCGAATGAGAAGAATCCTGAGACAGTGTAAGTATGTGACTATACAATTAAGAAGGGCTTATATGAATTGATTTGTACTACCTATACCAACAACATGCATCTTCTTTTCAGTAGCCCATCACTAAAGAATTCCACAGTTAAAGAACTTGGAGCAATCTTGGGATAGGTGACCTCCTGGGAAATTTTCCAAGAAAATGTGTGAATAAGGACAAAGCACGCTGAAAAGATCCGTGTTGGTTTGTAGGGATAGTCATCAATCCATGAGGCAGCATGGGATATTACATTTTTCACAAGCAATGTATAATTGTGCAAAATCAGAATCATTCATGTACAAGTCTTTCAAATGCTCAAAACCAAGCATTTTGCATCAAAAGTATAAAGAAGTACATACCTCTTAGAAAGTGCATCAACCACCACATTTTCTTTCCCTTGCTTGTATTTGATTAGACATGGGAATTGTTCCAGAAATTCAATCCACTTACCATGCCTTTTGTTTACCTTTCCTTGTCCTTTTAAATGTTTCAAGGATTCATGATCTATGTGCACTACAAAGTCTTTTGGCAAAAGATAATGTTGCCAAACCTACAGAGTTCTCACCATAGCATACAACTCTTTGTCATAAGTGGAGTAATTAAGTTTGACACCACTTAATTTCTCACTAAAATAAGCAATGGGCCACCCATCTTGCATCAAAACACTGCCAATATCTATACCTGAAGCATCACATTCAATTTCAAAAGATTTAGTGAAATCAGGCAATAAAAGTAATGGTGCATTACTCAACCTCTCCTTAAGAGTATTGAAAGCCACCTCTTGCTATTTTTCCCATTTGAATCCTACATTTTTCTTGACAACCTCAGTTAAGGGAGCAGCTAGTGTACTAATGGTGCATTACTCAACCTCTCCTTAAGAGTATTGAAAGCCATCTCAAACCACTTGGAACTTTATCCAGGAAAACATCCTTGAATTCCTGCAAAAGAGATAGAAAAGAACTAGGCAAAGAAGTTTGATCAATGTTATAGTTTAAACAAGCCTCCTTGTACAGAATTACAACCATAGGTTGATAAGAAAAACAAGATCTCTTGATCTCACTTTCTTTCGCAATGACACTCATGTGTTTACTCTCTTTTTCTTGCTCACCACTCTCTTGGTGATTACCTTTTTTTTCACTCAAAAGTTTCTTTTCACTCTCTTGTTTTTTGGATGCCTCATGCCCTCTAGACTGCCTTACTTTTACTTGATCTTTAAAAACTTGTCTTGGAGACAAAGGTGCAAGAGTGAATTTCTTCTTGTTGTGCACAAGTGAAAATCGATTAGTGTATCCATTGTGGATCACCTTGTGATCAATTTTCCATGGTCTTCCAAGAAGTATATGTTCAGCCCCTAACCTCATCCACATAATCCCAATAGTGAATGGTACTAGAACTTGCTTGTCCACCTTCAATTCTTCATTATTACTAAGCCATGGCAACCTATATAGCCTAGGATGCTTGGAAGTGCTCAAATTCAATTTTTCCACTGAAGTTGTGCTGGTCACATTGGTGCAGCTCCCTCCATCAATGATCATGCTACATACTTTTTCTTGAACAAGACATCTAGTATGGAAAATGTTTTCCCTTTGTGCATCATCTTCTACTTTGCCCTGTACATTCAAAATCATTCTAACAACTAGCAAAACACCATCATGAGGCCTAATTTCCTCACCTTCACTTTCATCCTCTGGTGATGCATCAGACTCTTCCTTGGTCTCTACCTCACCATTATCCTTCATAATTATTGCTCTCTTGTTAGACATTGAGAAGCAATATGACCTCTTCCAAGATATTTAAAGCACTTTACATCTCGATTCTTTGAAGTGTTTGTTGATGGTTGAATTCTCCTTAATTCAGCCTCTTTGGACTGAATTACAATTGGTTGCTCCTTCTTTGGGTTGTTTCACCAAGGAATTGAATTGGAACTAGAAGAATTTCTTCTATTCTTCCTCTTCAATTGCTGCTCCATCTTATTTGCTTGATGTGTAACATCCTAATTTTTAACCCAATACTCTTGAACATATTTAGGTTAATCATTAGTCTATTACTTCATAGTCTCCTTTTTACTTTAAAATTACTTAGCGAAAATATGGGTAAATTTTTTTTTTGAATAATAAAAGCAAAGTGAGAGCAGCGAATCTGTGAATGATGAAGCACATAAAGAAATATAACAAATATCTCATAAGCATCACAACATAAGGCAGATAATGGCACATCATCAAGAAAACCGAACTGCATATATATATATATATAACACGATATGCCCACTTATAAGAAGCGGGGCTTAGTTTGGTACAACATAGAACAAATACAACTGAAAAGAAGGTACATTAGAAAGGAAATTACTACGTAAAGTGAGAAGGAAAAACTCCCTACCCAAGTGCATCTAAACGGATAACCTCTATACAAGAGAAGGTTTATCCTCTCCTAAATGGTGTGTGCACTATTTCTACCATGAGCCTCAATCGCTAGGATCCCGTAAAGGATAGGGCGTATCAATCCAGAGGACGAGGCACATCCGAATTGGGCACGCTCAAAACTTGATCCTCGCCGCATATGGTGATGTCGGTCGCCTATCAAACGCGAAATCACGAGCAGTGCATCGGCCCTCAAAAAGGTATAGCCCATGCTTGAATCATGGGGCACTTCCCACGTCGGGGAATCCACAAAATCCACGAGCCGCGTCATCTGAAGACGTGACGGAAAGAAGAGATAGAGGGAGTGGGAATCTGGCTAAAGAATCTCAGAGGGTAACCTCCTATCTAGGTGTCATCATCACGCCCTCGGGAACCTTGGGTTTATTGTATAAAATGAGTGAGCATGCATCAAATTCATTTTTAAGTTACTAAACGTAATTAGCCAAGGTCCGCTTATTTTAGAATGAGTCTTGATGTTACGGATGCAGCATAATAAAGCATGAATGCATGAAGATGCATCAAGCATAAATCATTTAATCATCATAGAAGAATCAATATCACGTAAGTGGCATAAAAGTGGCATATACTTCTCTGTAAAACATCTTTCTATAACTTGTGTGACATTCCAAGCATTATCTTGTAACATAGGGATCACCCTAAAAGACAACCGATCCGGGGTGCTCGGCCGAACTGGTGTCACCCAGAACGTGTCACATCTCTAGGTTATGAGCTCATACCTAACTAGTCGTCACTAGTTCTTACTTATCAATCCCGATAAGCGTAATCATAATAATAATCATAATCATAACAAAGCGCGTCCCCACCGCATCAAGTACACGGTGAATATTGTCTCTTCGGGCGCATGTATCGCCGTCCCCCTCAAGGATTTGTTTATGGGGCGTTACGTTATCGCCGTCCCGAGCAGCGTTTTCATGATGCTATGTCACATTAAAAACTCATGTACTTTCAAAACTTTCAAGGTCCTCAAGTTTATCGGGAGAAATTCGTGACCTAATAGCAGCACACCAAACTTCTTCCAAACTTTCTTTATGCCACATTCATATCTTTACACAATCATTTATAATCATGTGTGTCATAAGCATCATCATCATATGCATCATGGGCATTGTAAAACATCGCACGCATCATAACGTGAGCATCAATAAATTAACATTGCATATCCTCATAAGAAATCATATGCCCAAGATATTCTCATAATAAAATATGCGATCACGTAAAACACTAAAGTTTATTATGCCCTTACGCCTATGGTGTCTTATGCTTTGACCCTTACGAGCCTTAAACTTGAGGTATAATTATTCTGACATTCTCTATTAACCTTTTATGCACTTATAGGTTCACAACTAATGATCTTTACTAATGTTTATGTTCAATGATGAATCTGGACAGCATCTTCCTTAAGGGCAAAATTACATCTTGGGATTACGGGGTTCTAGAAGCTACGTCTTAGACCCTTTTTTGGTTCCGTCTTCGCCTAAGGCGCTATAAATTAAATCTAAACCAATTGTGAGGTATTCCTAAGCCATTGACCTAATTATAAATCATATTTACTCCATTATAAGGGTGCTGTACAGAATCAGAAAATTCAATGTTCTAAGAGTTCTAGAATTCGTTTTTACGGTTTTCTAGTTACTAGTTTCTCTCAGAGCGCTAAAAATTCAATTCTAATCCAAATGTCACCAAGTTTTCATGCCTAAACAATCTAATCTGATTATGTTCCCATTAAAACAGTTTGGGCAGAATCCATAAAGAAATGGGTTGAAACTATGTTAAATTCTAACTTTACGGTATTTCTAGTTACTAGTTTCTCTATGGGTGCTAAAAATTCAATCCTATTCCAAATGTAACCAAATTTTTTCATGAATAATCAATCCTAAACTGATTGTTATCATACTAAAACAGTTTTGGTATTAGGTATGAATGAATGGGTCAAAACTAGTTGAAACACAACTTTACGGTTTTTCTATAAAGCTAGTTTCTTTCCTAACATACATAGAAAGGTTCCTACCTCATCATAAGTAATTTTCACACATTCTAACACATCAAAACATCATCATTCAGTAGCAAACTCATCATGAAAGAACCGAAATATCAAGCCCCAAAAGATGTATAAATTGATATTTCTAAAGCATCTAAATTGCTAGTTTCTCTTGGAATCATTTTAGGACTTTTAAAACTCTTTGCAAACCATTTTACTTCATCAAGAGGCTAAAATAACCTTAGGTCAGCAACCAATTAAATTATCCTTTAGAAGAGGATTAACATCATAAAATTTTGTTGGTCATGACTTTATAAAACTCATCAAGCTTAAAGAAAATCCTAGAACCTAGGTTGTTGGCCCTTGTAACTAGATGAAACTCACTCCAATCTCATCATCACTACATGGCCGAGATTATGCATTCAAAGAATGCTTCCATAGTAGACTTTAACTTGAGATAAAATGGGCAAGTCTTTGAGCTCTAGGTCCTTAAGTTATGACATAAAGTAAACGTGCTATGCTTTTCATTTTTAATCTTGCTTACAAAATAAAGTGATGACTTAACATAAATATGCAAGACTTGAAAGGTAAATATGCAAGGCATAAACTTAACCGTGCAAGCTTGAAAATAAATATGCAAGACATAAACTTAAACGTGCAAGCTTGAAGGTAAACATGCAAGGTTCAATTCTTTATTTTAGTGCTCTTGGCTCAAAGCAACAATCGACTTTAAGTAAATAGAAAGGCATTCGAGAAATTAATTAAGTGATAATGCAAGTTCAATTCTTTATTTTAGTGCTTCTAGGCTCAAGAACAATCGACTTTAAGGCCAAATAGAAAGGCTTTGAGAATTAAATTAAGTGATGATGCAAGTTCCATTTAATCTTTATGTTCTTAGGTGATAGCTTGAAAAGTAAAGATGCATAGCAAGAATGTAAATGAGTGCAAGCATAAAATAAATTATGCAAAGTTCATTTTTATCTTTCTAGAGCTCTTAACAAGACTTTAGAGGAACTCAATGTAACCCAAACTCATCCAACCAAGGTAAAGTAAAGCTAAGAGTTCTTAGAACTCAACATAATATTTTTAGAAAAGCAAAACATAAAACTTGGAAAAACAAGGAAAAAGGCCGAGAAACTTCAAGAAGGAAAAAGGAACATTTTATAACTCTAGAGTCCATGATCTTGATGATATATTAACACCAACATCATGAGTCCTCATCATTGAGTCCTTAGAACCATTTTTGAAACATCATCAAAGTTAGAGTTCTCAAAAAGTTCAAGAAAGGAAGAACTAGAAACATTTTTACTCAAGAACAAAGATCAAGCTTTAGAGTTTGTTTCAAGTGATGAACATCATCATGAAACTCTCATCATCAAGCTCTCATTTCTTTGAGCCTCAAGGCCCATGGCGAAAATGGGAAAGAAAAAGGAGAATAAAAAGAAGTTCTAAAAAGAATCAAGAGAAACTATGACCATAAAGCTAGAACAAGAACTTTAAAGAAAGAAATATTTGAAAGAAAATCCCTACTTGGTGTGATGATCTTGAAGATGGAAGAAGATGAAGAGCTTCAAGAACTTGAAGAACACAAGAGTTTTTGAGAGATAAAGGAAAGCTTTGGAGAGATCTAAACTTTACAAATGAACTAAAGTAGTAAAATGTTCACCAAGGCAAGCTTATATATAGAGCCTTGAGTCATGAATGAGTGGAGAGGAAGAGGCCATGTAGTTGTCTTCTAGGAATAAGGGAAGTATGTGGAGGAGAATGAATGAGAAGTTGTCTTGGAGACATGGCCAATTGTGTGCCACACATTCAAACAACATGTGATGCAAAGTGGAGGGAAAAGTGGAGCCATTTTTTTTGGGCAACCATGGGGGCAAAATCATCTCCTCTAATCATGGTTTAAAGGTGTGTTTAGGTGTGTTATGGATTAGACTTAGGATTAAGGGTTGTTATGTAGGTACTTTTAAGTAAGCTAGTTAGCTAATTAATGCTATAATCCCATAGGTTAGAAGTGATCATGTAGGTTTAGTGGAGTCAAAAACTTTTATGACTAGTGATGTGAGTGTGACAACTTTTCTTGGAAATGGGGGCATGAATAGTGAAAACACTATTCATGGATACTTTTTCTTTAAAGAAAGAAAAGAATTTAGAAAAGGGTTTTTTTTAAATTTCTTTAAACAATCCTAGGTTCCAATTAATTTTAAATAATGATTTTGGCTCTAGATTAATTATGGAAATTAATTAACCTTTAATTAGAGCCTAATATTGCTTAGGTTTGCTTAATTATATCATTAAACTCAACGACTATCCCTGGGCAAAATCGTAATTTTGTACAAAACCGCCTCGAGACCATTGGAACTTAAATGAGACACTTTAAAATAGTTGAAAGCGTTATTTTAAACCTTTAGGAAAGGATTTAGGGTTGAATGGCATTTCTACCCACGTGAGTATGCTATAGGGGTATTTTGGTCATTTTGACCCAAATCGGCAGAAAAACACGATTTTGTTTGTTTCCAAAGCACACAAACACCATCAAATCCCCTTGAAACGTTTAGTTGACCGCCGAGGACTGGCCGGCTATCCTCGAATTCCGGGCAGAAAATGACCTCAGGGGCATTTTGGTCATTTTCTCTTAAACAGAAAATCGGGGCGTTACATGATGCACCATCTCTTGAAGTTCCACATAGTGATACATCTCCATAGAATCAGCTATGTCTCGGTTAAGGCCATTGAGAAATCGAGTCATCGTTACTTCTTGGTCTTCCACAATGTTTGCTTGAATCATGGTCATCTCCATCTCCTTGTGATACTCATCCACACTCTTAGAACCTTGAATGAGTCTCTGCAACTTGTTGCGGAGTTCCCTATGGAAATATGAAGGCACAACTCTCCTTCTCAGGATTGCCTTCATCTCAGCCCATGTCCTAGTTGGTTGCTCTCCATTCGTAGCTCTATCTTTCTACAATTAATCCCACCAAACAAGAGCATAATCAGTAAATTCAAGGGCAGCAAGCTTAGCCTTATTACCTTCAGAATATGTGTGACAAGAGAATATTTTCTCCACTCTCATTGCCCACTCCAAATAGGCTTGCGAATCAGACTTCCCTTGAAATGGAGGAATTTTGATGTCAATTCCTTTAAGGTCATCACCAGAATTTCTTCTTCTCCTATTATGTCTAACGATTCTTCTTCTCCTTGGGTTTTGATCACTTGTCTCTTCTTCTCCAGATTGGTAATTCGTTTCATCTTGAGAAGCATCCTGACTACTAGGTGCATGGTTCTCCACCCTATCCATCCTCTCATGGAGCTCTTCAAATTTTATATTGAATAGCCGTTCTAGATGGCTACTTAATGCTTGCATATGAAAGGTGGATAATCCTCTACCTTCTGATGAATTTTCATCTCCTACCATGTTAATTAGCTGAAATTAAAAAAAAAAATAAGACCTCACAAAACTCACAAAGTATTTATACTCTTGAAATATGACGCTCACATTCGTGTATGTCACTCAAAATTGGCTTTTGACTAGAATGTTCACTCTAGCCTTTTTCCATTGAAACTTTCTCTTATGAGTTCTTAAGAAGGAACCTAAACAATGATCCTCTTAAGGTAGCAGATTTTGATCAAAATAAAGAAATCAGACTAAGGGATGACTAGAAGAACTGAAACAAGGAATTTTTGTTAAAACTTACATAGAACAGGTTCTGGTTTGTTTTCCTCTCCTTTTCTTTTCTTTTTTTACATTTTTTTTATAATGATGAAGACAAAAATAAATAAAACAAATTTGGACCTGAATAACAAGGAAGCCGTGCTCTGAATACCAAATGATATGATTCAACTTGGTTAGAGTTGAATAGCTTGAATCAACAACTAGAATAAACCTGGATCACCTTGCACTTTCAGCTTAGAGTTTGTGGTTGTGTTTGAGTTTTTTCAAAAGGATATAGATGTCATACTCAAGAGAAGATAGGAAGGTGAGTGATGAGTCATTTTTTGATAACTACAAGTTGCATTGATAAGATCAGATTTAGTTCTTTGCCTAAGAACAAAGGGAAGTTCTTCACAAGGAAAGAAAACTCAAGTGTAATTCATAATCTGCCTAGTGTTGTACATTGAGTTCCTATTTACAATCTTAAGTTGGCTGCATTGAAGTCACTAAGCATTGTGTTGCAGCCATTATCATTCCCACAAAGCATTAAAGTCCCACTGTCATTCCCACTTCACCCATTATCTATCATAATTGCCAAGGAACTCTTAAAATACTTAAAACTGATTTCAAAACAACTAAAACGCATCTGAAATGGAAGAATCTAAAAGGTGCACGAAAATTACAAGAAAATAAGACAAATTGCATGTAATTTAAACTAATTATTCCAGCCCAATCTGTTTGCACTTTGATCACTTGAATTGGGCTTCGTCTTAGGTCTTCATGTGACTTCTTCATGTTGGAGTTAGCTATTCTTCAAGCAGAATAAGAGTGTGTGTGTGTGTGTGTGTGTGTGTATGTGTGTGTGCATGTTCAAAAATTCCATTGAGGATAGTGAAGGGCAAGTCTTGAGCATTAGAAATATAAGGTGATGATTAGAAATATAAATATGCAAGCTTGCTCATTTTAGCTATTAGAAATATAAAGTGATGACTTGAAACATAAATATGTAATGCTCTTTCATTTTAAGCCGTTAGAAATGGAAAGTGATGACATGAAACATAAATATGCAATGCTTGTCCATGTTTAAACCATTTACAAATATAAACTGATAATGTAAAACATAAATATGCAGTGCTTATTCATTTTTAAGCCATTTAGAAATATAAAGTGATGACATAAAATATAAATATGCATTGCACTTTCTTTTTAGGGCATGAATAAGCTTTAGAGTCTCTTTTTTGTGGTTCCAAGAAATTTGTTCCTTAGACTTATCATCAAGCTCAAAAATAATCAAAAAAAGAAAATGTGCATTATTTATCTCTCTCTTTCTCTCTCTCTTTGAAATAAAGGATCAAGCTTTTAGCTCTAGGAGTCATAAACATGATGTTTTTACAACCATCATCAAGCCATAGCAATAATCACAACAAAACCAAAAGAAAAAAGAAGAAATGAAAGGAAAACATAAAAAACAAATCCCTACTAAAGTGTGTTTCTTGCTTCAAGGATGAAAATACTTGTTCTTTTTAAAAAGAAGAAAAGAAAAAAATCTTCTCCTGGTGGTGATGATGGCTTCAGCCAAGAAGGGGAAACGAGGGAATGAGGGATTTTTGTTGTGACTCTGCTATTGGAGGTTCACGGTGGAGGTGTTTTTTGTTTGAGGCTTAGAGCTTGATGTAAGAGCAAAAATGGATTTTCTTCAGCGAAGGAGAAGAGAGTTTGAATTGGTGAAAATGAGAGGTTTTCTACACAAACGTGGTGCTCAAGTTATTGCCAAAAAAAAGCGATGAGAAGGAATGAGAGTGAGTCAGTGTTTGAGTGTTTATGCTTTAAAAAAATAAAAATGAGAGAGTGAATAAGGGAGGGCAGCAGCGGCCATATCGAGGTTAGGTGGGGATATTTTATGTTTTTGTGTATGTGCAAATTAGTGTTGGATGTGGGTCTGATTAGGGAAATTATTAGAAAATGATATAGGTGTTTAGGACAATTTATGCTTGGGTTAAGGGTTTCATGCTTGAATAAATAGAGTAATCTTGATTAATTCAAACTTCAAATACAAGCATGGTCCCTAATCTTAAGGAAAAGCAAAAGTGACTTTGTCTTTTACTTTTACTTTATTATCTCATAAAACACTTTTGTCTCTTTCTCACCAATCTTTGACTAAGAATGAGATTAAGCTTCTCTAATCAATCTTGGACCTCAATTAACTCAAAACAATTATTTTGACTAATAATTAATTAATAAAAATAATTATTCTTTAATTTGAGTCTAATATTGCCTATATGTCATTAATTACTTTAATTAAGCTTAATTATAGCACTAACTAGGGGCAAAATGATAATTTTATATAAAATCTCACCAAGACTCAATGAAACATCATATATCCCATCAAATTAATACATTCAACTCCCGAGTGATGACGGGCATCACTTAATCCTGTGTTAAATTACCTCAGAGGTATTTTGGTAATTTTGTGTAAAGAAAAAAATTGAGAATTGTGATTTTCACACTAATTGCAGTGTAAAACACATACAATCCCCCTTTAAACATTAAACTAACCCTTTGAGGATAGCTGGAACCAGTCGGCCTCAATTCCTGTGCAAAAATAACCTTAGGGGCATTTTGATTATTTTGCAGAGAAGGGAAAATTAGGGTGCTACAGAAGCAACAAAACCAATGATTAATCTATAATAACTCTAGAACAACTCTATAAACATTGGAAGAGTACTTAAACTTGGCAACAACTAATAATATAAACATCCCAAGTCAAGAACATAGAGGAATAGGAAGAAAAAGAGCATAATCTATCAACAATCTTTTACCTTGAAGCTTGAAGGAGGTAAGATTAAGAGAGGACTGTGTTCTTAGGGCAAAAAAACATGAGTGGGCAAGGGTATTTATAGGGTAGAGGGTCACTTAAACTACATCATTTTGCACTGTTCTAATATTGGGAGGTATTGCTATAGCGGTTGACGGGTATCCTAGCACACACATGATTGCTATAATGGTCTCTAGAGACTTTGACCCAAAAACCCACCATGGCCTTACCGTTATAGTAGTTTTACCTGTGACTACCATCACTATAGTGATCCTAGACAGCTATAGAGGTCTAGAGTTTTGAAAGATCAAAGAACTAAAGAGGAGTAAAGTGTGTGTTTGATTTAAGAAAAATGTTGGAATTATGTTTAGAAAGGTTTTAGAATGAATGGATAACTTGAGGGATGTCAAAACTGGAGTTTTTCAACTTTTGGGGTTTCTGGTAATCGATTACCAGCTTGTTGTAGTCGATTACCAATATGTCTTTGATGCATGAATATGAGTTTTTGGCCTTGGTAATCAATTACCATCTCCTGTAATCGATTACCGACATGTTCCTAAAAACCCAAAATGTATTTTCAACACTTGTAATTGATTACATAGCCGCTGTAATCGATTACCAGGAGCTCAAACTTACCTATTTTGAAAATTTGAACCATGTAATCGATTACTAGCTTAAGTAATTGATTACCAGAACCTGAAATGTGAGAATAAGTGTGTTTCTATTTAAAATAACATGGATTGGTGAATTTCCATGCTTGACCTTGAATTATATGAATAATAATTGTATACATATATCCTATAAGCATAGAATGTGCACTAGCTGAGCCCGGTCCTTGATTTTCGACATACTGGATAGGAGCATGTTTATTTTTATGTTGAATTATAACTTGTTTAAGGATACATGCAATGAATGTTGAGCATGCTTATGTGATTGATTCCTTGATGAGTTATGGTATGATATGATTATACTTAATGAGTTAAGATGCATGATTGGTAAAGATTATGAACATGATAATGTTGAATGATGAGCTATGAATTGCATTGCATTCTTAAATAACATGCCAAGGTTAAAGGGATCCTCTAATTAAAAGTTATGTGAGGTGAGTCAATATTGGCCCTCTAATATCCTTTAATTGAAGGATATGACAGGTGAGCCATTATTGACCCTCTAGGAAAGCCAATAGAATGAAACATTCATGTTTGTATTCATAAGTGACATGCTAAGTTTAAGGTGATATAAAACACATGGACATGATCCTTTCGTAACAGGCTTGGCCTAGCGTAAGGTGATACAAGGAGATGATCTTTTCATAATGGGGCGGGCCCAGTGAAAAGTGATTCAATGCCCCCTATCCCGTACTCTGGAAGTCAGGAATTAGTTTATTGAGATGATAAGTAGAAGCTAGTGACCACTAGTGAGTTATGAGCTCATAATCTAGAAATCTCTGAGGAGAGAATTATAGGACGACCCCCAAGGAAAAGAGAATGAGAAGCTTAAGTCACCTAAGAGATTAATGAGAAAGAGATCATGCTGGAAAAGTTTGCATTCTTTAGTATATGACATTTGATTGTAGCATTGGTTATGTGTTCATGGCTTATTATGTTGCATCTTTACATTAAGGCGCATGTTAAAATAGGCAGGCCTTGGATTAATAATATCTAGAACTAATTAATTGAACCTTATATACCTGCCCACTACTTCATAATGAAACCCGACGCTCCTGAAGACGTAAATGATGACACTAGTTAGGATGTGATAGCCCTACTGAGATTCTTGTACAAGATTCTCATTCCCTCTTTCTTTCTTTCCATCTCGTCTTTAGATGAGGATGGCTTCGTTCATGATTTTCGTTGACGCACCCACCTGAGAGATGCACTAGGATGCCGCCCATCAGTCATACCATTTCGCGGGTCATTGTACTATGTACCTTTTTGTGTTCATGGAGCGTCCTTTTGCACATTTGATCTCTAGCTTCCAGTTTTCTCTTACCTCTCCGGTCAATGATGATCTCGTCTTTGAGCGTCCTCATCATCATGGGGAGCAGACCCGTTGTACCCGTCCTGCTGCTTCTATCATTCACGACTTCCCCGAGTACATTCCTCGATCTCCCACGATGGGCTCTCAGTATGACCCATCGGAGGATTCAGTACTTAATGCTTTTCGGAGGGTTCTGCACTTACCATCCCTATGGATGTCAAAAGCCGTAGCGAGGCTATTGTCGCCCAGCCTGTGAGAGGAGCTAGGGTGGCCATGCAACCACACCGAGGTGCCCACGTCCGTCCAGTTCATCGTTTGGCCACACCTGACGAGTTAGCTCAGTGGATTGGATACTTTCCTTCTTCCAAGGGAGGGCAGCAGTAGGAGCTAGATGTGGACCTTGGGGTGCCTGTGCACATGTCATGGCGATCATAGCCTTCTTTTTGTATCTTAGAGGTTATCTACCTTAGTGCACCCCAGTAGGCATAGTGGAGAGGAGAGACCATGGCTAGTTGTATCTGTTCTTTTCTTTTTATGCTTATTGGATTACTGTACTGTCCCAACCTTCAATGGCAGGTGTAACGCTACTATTTTAAATATTGTGTTATGATGTGAAGTAATATATGCCTCCATGATGTTATGTTATGTTTATGGCTTATGCTTACCTTAAATCCATGTATGCTTATGGTGTGCTTTGCTCCTTTTCAACTTGTATGCGTAACATACAATGTAGTTCTTTTAAGTTCGTGTGCGTCTCACGTTTTTCATTTTAAGTGTCAAAAAAAATTTACCCATATTTTCGCTAAGTACTTTAACAAACTAAAGTTAAGAACTAAAACAAAAAAGTAATAACTAATAATTAACTTAAATGCGTCCTAGGCATGTTAAGTTAAATATTAAGGTGTTACACATGTCCTCTGTAACACCCTAATTTTAACCCAACTTTCTAGAACACATTAGGTTATACATTAGGCTATTACCTCATAGTCTCATCCTTTTCTTAAAAATATTTAGCGGAAATTATGGTAAAATTTTTTTTGAAAGTATAAAACAAAGTGAGAGCCGCGAACTTAACTATTCGAATAATGAAGCGTGAGACATGATTAACACTCATAGAGAGAACTCAAAAAGGAAAACATATAATGGTGGAGCAGAAATCATCATAACAAGAGAAACATTTCATTAATAATATATTTAGAGTACATAGGTAGTCATACCCGCATAGGTACAGCGAGCTTGTATGTCTGAAAGAAATAAAATACAACAAGAAACACAAGTGTAGGTGCGACTACAATAAAAATCCAAAATGCTACCCTCCTAGTAAGCTACAGTATAAATCCACCACCTCCCAAAGATACAGAAGGGAATATCCTTGCAACGCTTGTGTACTCCAGAAGCTCCAGGGGTGTAGTGCACCTCCACTGGTGGCGTGTCAATGAAGTCAACGAACATCGCCATCGCTCTACGAAGATGTGACGGGAGAAGAGAGAGAGGAGTGAGAATTCTTAGTAAAGAATCTCGGTAGGAGTCTCCTATCCTAGGGTTACATCGTTCACATCCCAGGAACCTTGGGTTTATTTCATAAAGACAAGTGAGCATATATCAAGTTCATTTTAAGTTCTAAAGTGTATTTTAGCCAAGGTCCATTCATTTTAGGATGATCTTAATGTCATGAATGCAACATAATAAAGAATGTATGCGTGGCGCTACTTAATGCACATACATCAATCATCATCATACTTAGTGAGGTATTAAGTGGCAATTAGAACACATTCCTATGGGACAAACTTAGTGACATAATCATAATCATAAAACTTCTCTTCCTTATGGGCCACCCTAAAGACAATCGAGCTGGGAGTGCTTCGGCCGAGGCAACCGGTGTCACCGAAACGTGTCCATCTCAGGTTATGAGCTCATACCTTAACTACCCCTCACTAGTTCTTACTTACCATTTAATCATAAGCGTATGATAAATCATAAATCCCGACTATCTGAGTCATGCGGGTTAGGGGGCAAATCTCTTAGGGGTGCTCGGCCGGAACCGGTGTCACCTAAGAGTAAAAAAAATGAGTACCGATGTCACATGAGTTCTATGGAGGTGCTCGCCAAACCAGGTGTCATCCTAGAACCCATCTTAGTACCTTAATTTTCAAAATCTTTAAGTCCCCAAATTTGTCGGAAATTGACACGATGGCATCACGCCCGAATTTCTTCCAAATTGTTTTTATGCCACATAAACATATATCCTCATATGAATAACGTCATCATCCTTCACATAACATATGCATCATCGTAAAACATCTTAACATACCTTAGTATCATATAAATATCATTCTCATATTCTTAATGTCTTATGCATTGACCGCTATGGTCTTTAACTCACAATCTAGGTTATGAATCATTCAAAGCTAACCTCTCGGGTACTTAGGAGGTTATGACTAATGTATATCTCTCTTCATACTATGGTCAAGAATATCTCTCAATCTCAAAGGTGCAGAATTCATAATTTCAACTTTACGGGTACCTAGGAGTCACGA
Source organism: Dalbergia cochinchinensis (assembly GCA_031216125.1). Lineage (NCBI taxonomy): Eukaryota > Viridiplantae > Streptophyta > Magnoliopsida > Fabales > Fabaceae > Dalbergia > Dalbergia cochinchinensis. The sequence continues at coordinate 13,981,975 of CM062374.1, read as the reverse complement.
CAATGACCCTTTCTAAGTTAGGTTTGCTCTAAGGCACCAAGATCAAGTCCTAAACCAATTATGAGTCATTTCTACACATTTAAACTAATTTAGAACCATGATTATCATTACTAAACCTTGCTGGACAGAATCCAGAAAATTCTAACATTAAGGGATCTAGAACTCTCAAATTAATTCTTTTCTAGTTTCTAACCTTTCTTATCTTTTACTTATGAGTTTTTCCATTGATCATACTTAAACATAAGCATGTTATCATCATTAAAATAGCTCATACAGTGGCCAAACATAGCAAGGTGGAACCAAAACAACACTCTCCATACAAAGGCATAAAACATACTTGTTAAACCACATAGGATAGTAGTTTCTCTTGGAACCTTTTTAAAACCTTGAAAACTCATTTTGTAAACATTTTTAACATCTAAAATCATCAAGATATTTATAAGGGCAGTAGCTAAGTTGAATTTATTTCAAGAGGTACTAAATCCATAAAACTTAGTTCTATATGTTCTTTGAATCCACATGGACTTAGAAAAATTATAAAGCATAACTTACGGGCATTTGTGATCAAATGAAACTTATCCTAAGTTCATTCATCTCACATGCTTGAAGTGGGCATTCTAAGAGAATGCTTTCCATGTCTAACTCTCATTTGAGACCTTGGGACAAATCTTTGAGCTCTAGAGCTTTAGGTGATGACAAAACATAAACATGCCATGCACTTCATTTTTATTGTTCATTAGGGAAATAAAGTGAGAACTTGAAAAGTAAATAGCTCAAAATAAATATGAGATGCAACTTGTTATTATCTTGGATTTTAAGTGATGACTTGAATAATAAACGTGAAATGCAATGCTTGGAAATTAAATATGAATATGCAAGTTCATTTTTTTTAGTCTAGAGCATTAGTGATGACATAAAAATAAATCATGCTATGCAAGGCATAAACTAAATATGAATGCAAATTCATTTTGGTTTAATAACTAGAGCTCGTCCAAGACTTTAAAGAACCAATATTCACAACCCCAACATAGTCTCATCAAGTCAAGAGAATGGAACTAAAAGAAATCTCCATATTTTCAAGGAAAGGAATTATGGCCGAAATCATGAGGCCAAGAGAAAGTAATCCATATTCCTTTTTGAAATCATTCTTATTTTCTTAAGTTGAAAACTTTAGTGAACTTCATGGCATAATAATAAAAACTAAAGAAAACTCAAGCTTTAGGGGTCTCATTATGATGAACACATAGTCATCATCTATAGGTCCCCATCATCAACCATCATGTATGAGTTTAAAGGTCATGAAGGCCAAAACTCAAGAAGAAACCAAGAGAGTTTTAAAAAGAAATTCCAAGGCGTAGCTTAGAGAAAAACTCATTTTTCATGGAAATGAGATGCAAAGAAACACTCCTACCTAGAGTGAAGACAAAGAGCTTGAACTTTGAGAGAAGAAAACAAGATGATGAGCTCCTCCAAAAGGCTTGATGTTTTAGGCCAAGGGGAGATAAGGAGGTTAGAGTTGTGTTTGAGGTGAGGTTGTGTTTGAGATGAAATATTTGAGAGGTTTGATGGTGATTCAAGGTTATGGAGTGATGTGTGAAGGTTATGAGATGATGATGATGAAGTAAAGAGATGAAAAAGATGAAGATGAAAAAGAAAGGAACTCTTTGGGACTAGAGAGAAAGAAAGAAACAGCAAGACTACTCTAAGCTTTAGCAAATGCTCAATGTGCATCCAATGCTAACACAAGCTCCCTATTTATAGAAAAACAAAGTGATAGGTGAGAGAATGGAAAGCATGGCTGATGGTAAGAAAGAGAAAATATCTCTTTGATGGTGTCATACAAGCATGGTTTGAAGCATGGAGCTCATGACACAAGGTATGGCTTCAAGCATGGGTTTTGAGTGATCTTTTCTTTTTAAATTGTGGATGAAATTAGGCTTCTAGAAGACCAACATGGCTGGAAGTTTTCAGCCACAAATAATTGAAGAGAATGATTTATTTTACTTGGTTATTCATTTGGAAAAGCAAGCAGTTGAAATTATGACAAGGCATGACAAGTAAGGTGATTTGAGGTGATTTTCCTTTAAGTTTGAAATGAAATAATTCATGAAAATGGGGGATGATTTTTGGTCAGATTTGGGCAGCAAGGAGAGAGGAAAAATCTTCAATGTAATTGGGTGTTAATGATAGGATTAAGTGTAGGTTAGTTTAGGTACAAGGTTAGGAGTAATTAAGCAAAGTTTAGGTAACTAAGCATGTGTATTAGAATTTTATGACAAGGTTAGAGTGCTCTTACATCATTAGAGAATTTAAAACTCATTTGTGAATAAACAATGTGTATCACAATCCCATGATTTAAGGAAAGAAAGAAAAATACTATTTGTGCACTATTTGCACACTATTCATTGATTCCTACACTCAAAGTCCTTGAATTTAAGATAGGGTTTTAAGTTTATCTAAGCAATTTTAGGTTCTAATCATCCTTATTAAATTATTTTGACCTTAGATTAATTATGGAAATTAATTAACCTTCGATTAGAGCCTAATATTGCTTAGGTTTCGCTTAAATGATTAGGTGTAAACATACGAGAACTACGGCAAAAGCCAGTAATTTTGCACTTATTTTGCCGGGACCTCAAGGACGAAACCCAGACCACGTGAATACATAAAACCGTCTTCTAAACCCATCTAGAGAGGTTTGGGTTCATCGGCACTTGTAAAAGGGTAAAGCGCCCTGGGGGCGTTTTGGTCATTTGACTGAAAACTTCGAGCGAGATTTTCGATCCGGAAAGAAACACAAGTCATCAATCCCTTCCAACATTGAGTTTGCCCTTCGAGTACTGGGACTGGCTTTCCTCGGTCGGCTGATAATGACCTCAGGGGTATTTTGGTCATTTTCACTCTAGCAGAAAATCGGGGCATTACATCCTCTAAGGTCTAAATTGTCCTCTTTGACTGGTCATTTGTCTATGGGTGGAAGGCTGTGGTCAAGTCCACACGAGTCCTAAGATGATGAAAACTTAGGTTCTATGAGTTTAAACTTCGGACCTAGGAGTTGGAACTTGTAATACCTCAAAAAGTATTTAAAAATTAATTTGAGCTTTATTTGTCATAATTTCAAAAGTCTGATAGTTTTAGCAATGATGAGGATGGCTTAACAGACGTGTTAAAAAAAATTTCCAAGTAGAAATAGTAACCTTGCTGGCCCCACCAGCCCATTGGGATAGCCGAAACCCCAGATTTGGGACAAGGAAATGCCCAGCACTGAGAGAAGAGAGGGTTAAGGTTAGAAATAGTTAGAAATGAGGATTTTATACTAGAATTAATTTTCGAGAAATGTTTGATTACCCAGGAGCCTTTGGTAATTCCTCATCAATCCTAACCTTGATACCTTATTACCTCACTGTCTAAGAGATCCTTTGGGCTTGATTTGGTGGCCTTGAAGTGAATAGGAATCACTTGGAACACCCTTGGAGTTATAAAGCTCTGAAGTTTGTAAAGTAGGGGTCTTAAATCTTTTGTGTTTTTAAATCTGTTTTCTAAAGTTTGGTTACTGATTTACTTGGTTCTATTGTGTGATTACACATATATGTAGATGTATTTGCATTGGTGGAGTATTTTGGTGTTGGGGAAAAATCATTTTTGTCAAAAGGAATATTGGACTACCTTGCAGGAATCTCGATTTTCCTATAGCAGGAAATGGTCATGAATTTTTTGACGGACTTGTGGGTATTTTTTATGAGCTAGAAAAATTATATGTTGAAGATAACATTCTAAGCTAGTCCCATGAATTTTCTTGAGCCTTGGTTTGAAACTTTTCCGCTTTAAAAAAAATCATGTTGCTTGAGCCTTGTTGTTGGAAAATCTTGGTTTGAAGCAAGCAGGGAATTTGTTCTTTAGAGATCTTTGATTAAGCTAACATGTTAAGGTGTCTTCAGTAAAAATTTGGAGCCATTCTAGGAACTTTTGCCATGTTTAAAAAATTAGAAAGCAAAGTGATCCCTATGCTGCCTGAATTATTAGAATTGAAGCTGTAAATTTTGCTAATTTGTTATTATATCAAATGAATAGACCATCACTTGAAAATTTTATAGGGTGTTGAGGACATATTGAAGTCCAACCTTGAATTTTTGTATGATGTGATATGTTCATTTGATAGGGTAATAAAATTAGGAACTATGGCTATTGGCTGTAAATAGGGGGTTTCTGACCTCCAAATTTGTCTAATTTTGTTAACATAGTTAGAGAATGGTTCTTGCTTTGAAATTTTTACAGGATCTTGTAGACACATTGAAGTGTCTTAAAGAATTTTTACTCTAAATTGGTTGTTTGTTGTGCAAATTAAATTATGCTACAAAAGTGTGAAATCTGTCCATATGCTGTATTTGTACTGAAATGAACTCAAGTATTGATTTGGTGATATAATGACTCTTACGTCAAGTATGATGAGTATGAATGCATGCTATATAGTTTAAAGATTGGTTTATGAGAGACGAATGAGAATTTCGTTGTAAATGACTGCCTACATGTGGCTTATGCATGCATTTGAGAAAAGAAAGTACATGATGCAGTTATATGAGAAAAGAGAATGTATAAATTTCAATCGTGCATGTTCTAACATATGGACAAAATAAAAACAAGGCTTATGTTGAATAAAGGGAAGGCAAAAAGAGGAACTTCCCTAGAGATATTATGAAGGTAGACATATCGGCTAGGAATATATCTGTGTGAGATTCAAAAAGGAAAAAAATGAAGTCCGATGATCATGTATAGGAATGAGCTCAATCCTGATAGGTAGTCAATTTCCCTTGTATGGTGTAATCCACTAAAAATACCATGTGATATAAACTAAGTTTTTCCTATGTCAATGAAAAGAGAAAAATGCACTGAATTGAGTTTTATGGCCATAAGTGAAACAAGGTCACTTTGAGATAATTCCACTGCATTTAACATATACATACTCATATCATATTTAATGGCTTGATTAGGATTATTAACTATATTTTTGAGCTTCATGATATATGTGCACTTAGTGATTGATGACTAAAGCTACTCACTTAGAAAGAATGGTCTTTGAAGTTTAAAATGAACCTTTAATAAATGTTGTTTGATCACATTTTCTTAATAAACCGAAGTGGCTGGGATGATATGATGACAGGGATTTTAGTATATGTTTTCGGAATGCCCTACTGAGAATTTTAGAATTCTCACCCCTATGTGTTTGTGTTCTCGTGTTATCTCTAGGTTGATCTAAAGAACAAAGAAGCTGCTATATGAAAGGAAATCAAATTTGTGGTAGTTTAAGGTTGAAGCTTGTGTTGATTGTACTTAGTTCTAGTTATATATATGTGATAAGAATTCAACCAAGACCAACAAAGTTCAAGATCAATTACAACACATGGATGGACCAATGACTAGAGCTAGAGTAAAAAGGCTAAAAGAAGCTTTGCAAGGCCTAGTCATGGAAGCAAAGACCAAGAGCAATCAGATTGACCATAAGATGCCAAATTGGACCAATCTTATTCAATTTGATGAATACCTAAGTCCAACATGAAGAAGTCACTTGAAGACCCAAAGAATAAGCCCAATTCACATGATCAAGTTGCAAACAGATTGGGTTGGAAAACTTAGTGCAATTTCTCTTATTTTCTTGTAATTTTCGTGCACATATTATTGTCTTTCAATTCAGATGACTTTTACTTGTTTTCAAGTCAGTTTTAAGTGTTTTTAGAGTTCCTAGGCCAATATGATAGGTAGTGGAAGTGATAATGGAACTTTAATACTTAGTGGGAATGATAGTGGGACTTTAATGCTTAGTGGGAATGATAGTGGCTGTAACACAATGCTTAGTGGCTTGTGCAGTGGGACTTCAATACAACCAACATAAGATTATAAATAGGAACTCAATGTAATACACAAATCAGATTACAAATTACATTTCTTGAGTTTTCTTTTCTAGTGAGAACTTCCCTTTGTTCTTGGGCAAAGAACTAAATCTAATCTTATCAAGGTAACTTGTGGCAATCAAAACAAGACTTATTACTCACCTTCTCATCTTCTCTTGAGTGTGGCGTTTATATCCTTCTGAAACATAAACAGACTCAAACACATATTTCTAAACTCCAACTTGAAAGTGCAAGGTGATCCTGGTTTATTCTAGTTGTTGATTCAAGCCACTCAACTCTAACCAAGCTGAATCATATCAATATGTAGCTGTAATAGAGAATAGACATGTATTACACCTACATGTAATGTTAAATGAATGTTGTATTTCTTTATTATATATGTTAATAGAATTACAATTTAGTTACTTCACGATTCGATCGATCTTGCTATAGATAATTAAGAAAGTTTTGCTAAGTTATAAGTAACAACTCTTAAGTACAATGTCATGACTTAAGGATGATATTGTACTTGGGAAGGTGTTATAGAACTAGGATCAAAATATAATCAGATTCCTAAAGAAAAATAACAAGAAATAAACAGAAACCTGATAAAAGGAGTTCCTTGGTCTTCATCATTCCTTCCTTCTTCAAAAGAATTCGACCTTGAATTAGAGTCTTCATCACCTTTATCAAAAGGAGATAAGTCAGTAACATTGAAAGTAATGCTAACTCCATACTCACCTGGTAATTCTACGTTGTAGGCATTATCTCTAATCCTTTCCAAAATTTGGAAGGGTCCATCTCCCTTTTGTTGCAGCTTAGGTTTCCTTTTTGTTGGAAACTTTTCTTTTTAAAAACGAACCCAAACCATGTCTCCAAGTTCAAATTTCCATTTTTCTTCCTTTGTTTGCATATTTGGCATATTGCTCGACCTTTTTCTCAACTTGCTCTTTCACTTTTTCATGCAATTTCCTGACAAATTCAACTTTGGCTTTACCATCCTTATGCATTAATGATGAATTGTTAGGAAAAGGCAATAAATCAAGAGGAGTTAAGGGATTAAATCCATAAACAACTTCAAATGGTGAATGCAATGAGGTAGAATGGAAAGTTCTATTATATGCAAACTCAATATGTGGCAAGCATTCCTCCCAAGACTTAAGATTCTTTTTAATCATTGCTCTAAAAAGAGTTGTCAAGATTCGGTTTACTATCTCAGTTTACCCATTAGTTTGTGGGTGGCAAGTGGTGGAAAAAGGAAGCTTGGTTCCAAGTTTATGCCATAGAGTTCTCCAAAAGTGACTCAAAAACATTGAGTCTCTATTTGAAACTATACTCCTTGGTAGTCCATGCAATCTCACAATCTCTTTAAAGAATAAATTAGCAACATGAGTACCATCATCCACTTCCTACAAGAAATAAAATGACCCATTTTAGAAAACCTATCAACAACCACAAAAATGGAATCCTTACCCGTCTTTGTTCTTGGCAAGCCTACATGTAATGGAGTGTAGAGTCCATGAGGATTTACCTTGGATTTGGCTTTCTTGCACACAGAACAACATTGACAGAATTGATGCATCTAATGCTTCATATTAGGCCAAAAGAAATGTTCATACCAAAGTGACTCATTAGTCCACCCTCATGGGCCACTTTCACAAGCAAGTCACGAATGGAACTTTTGAGCACACAAATCTGTTTTTTTTTAAACAAATACCCTTCAAGCTTGTAGAGACCTTTATGTGCACCTTTTTCACAAAACGCATACAAATGAGCAAAATCTTCATCATGTACATAAAGTTCATTTACAAGCTCAAATCCTAGCAATTTAACATCAAGCATAGAAAGTAAATTATGCCTTCTAGACAAGGCATCATCCATAATATTCAATTTGCATTTCTTATGCTTTATGATATGTGGAAACTGTTCTAAGAACTCAACCCATTTAGCATGACTCTATTCAATTTTCCCTGACCCTTGAGGAATTTCAATGATTCATGGACACTATGTACCACAAACTCTTTTGGAAGAAGGTAATGCTGCCAAGTTTGAAGTGTCCAAATCAAAGCATACAGTTCCTATTATAAGTAGGATACTTCAAACAAGAACCATTAAGCTTTTCACTAAAGTAAGCTATAGCGTGTCCTTTTTGCATTAGAACATCCCTTATCCCTACATTAGATGCATCACATTCCAACTCAAAAGATGTTGAAAAATCAGGAAGCAACAATATGGGTGCATGCATAAGCTTATCCTTCAAAGAGTGAAACGCATCCTGTTATTCCTTTCCCCATTTGAATCCCATATTTTTCTTAATAATCTCATTCAATGGCAAATCTATGGTACTGAAATCTCTCAAAAACCTCCTATAAAAGATTGCTAACCCATGGCAACTCCTCATTTCACTCACTATTTTTGGGGCAGGCTAATCTCATATTGCTTTTATTTTTTTCATCATCTACATGTATGCCTTCAAATTAATCACAAAACCAAGAAAAACTACATGATCTTTACAAAATGTACATTTCTCAATATTAGCATACAATTGTTCATGCCTTAAGACTTCCAACACACACCTCAAATGCATCACATGCTCATCAAAGCACATGATTCATCAAACACATGAAAGTGCTAGGTGTTTTGTCAATCCAAATGGCATAACCAGCCATTCATAAAGACCATATTTAGTCTTAAAGGTAGTTTTCCATTCATCATCCTCTCTTATCATGATTTGATGATATCCACTTTTAAGATCAATTTTTGAAAAACAAGCACCAAACAATTTATCAAGCAAGTCATCTAAACGAGGAATGAGATATCTATACTTTACAATGCTATTGTTGATGGCACAATAATCAATGCACATCCCCTAGCTCCTATGCTTTTTGGGCATAAGAATGAGCATCATAGTGCATGATCAAAGGCTTTTTCTTCACCCGCCCTTTCTCCATCAAACCTTCAACTTGTTTTTGGATTTCTTGAGTCTCTTGTGGGTTACTATGCTGGTCTGTTTGGCAATGTTGCCCCTTGAATGAGGTCAATTTGATGCTCAATCCCTCAAAGAAGAGATAGGCCATGAGGTACATCCGTAGGAAATACATCAACAAATTCCTGCACAAGAGAAGAAACAACTATAGGCAAAGTGTTAATTAACAAAGGATCAATCAACTCGTTAGCCACATATTCCTTGCATAAAAGCAAGTACATGGGCCTAGAGGCCAACAAAGCTTTCCTCACTTCTTTTTTTCTCACAAACAAATTTTCTTTGTTTTCTTCAGATTTATTTTCATTCAGTTTAAGCATCCTCACTCCCCCCTCTTTCTTTTGAGCTTTGCCCTTAAACTCACTCTTTTTTCTTATCATTCACTGAATCACTCTCAACATTTTTATTTGTGACATTTCTTTTCCTATCTTTTCTCTCTTGCTCTCTTCTCAATTATATAGCCACCTAATCAACACAAACTTGACTAGGAGTCATAGGCACTAAAGTGATTTTGCTACCCTATTGTACAATTGAGAACTTATTTGTGTGACCATCATGATGTGTCTTCTTATCAAACTGCCAAGGTCTTCCTAAGAGAATGTGTCTTATCTCCATGGGAACTATATTAGACAACACCTCATCTTCGTACTTGCCAATAGCAAAAGGAATTAGAACTTGCTTCTTGACCACAAATTCTCCATTATCACTTAGCCATTGAAGCTTATATGGTTTTGGATGAGTAGTAGTGGCAAGATTCAATTTCTCCACAATTCTTATACTAGTAACATTCGCACAACTTCTATCAATAATCAAAGAACAGATTTTGCCCTTTATCAAGCACCTTGAGTGAAAAATGTTCTCTCATTGTGAGTCATCATTTTCTTTCACTAAATTTCCTATGAGTCTCCACACCATGAGTAGGTCACCTTCTTAGCAGTAGATTTCAGTTACAATTCCTTCATCACTTGATGCTAATGATGAGCAGGATAAACTCTCACTTGTAACTGTAAGTTGAAAAGTGCATGAGAAGGGGGTTGAATTGTGCTTTGTCTTTTCTTTCCTTTTTTGTTTATAATAAACTTAAATGAGTACTATCAAGCGTGAACTTAAAGTGCAGCAAAAATCACATTAGTATATGTTAGAAAGTGACTTTTTGAACTAAAACAGAGACAAGAAAGCCAAGCTTAAAGAAGTTTTTCAAAAGAGGAAATATTATAAAAATAGAAACACAATATAAGGGAGATTCAAGGAAAAAGAAGATACTACACAAGAGTTTTATATTGGTTTGCCCAATCTATCTACATCTAGTTCTCAGCAACTATTGAGTTCCACTAAACAACCCTTTCTCAACCCTAAGAAGTCAAATAGTCTTTCTATAGCCTTCTCAAGGTAACTCCACATAACTAATAGCTCAGTCTATTGTCACATCCAAGTAGTCTTTGACTGACCTCTTCAAGCTAACTAATCATGACCTGTAGCTCACTCTACTGTGACCTTCAAGTAATCTTTAACTAGTCTCTTCAATCTATCTCATAACAATCACTATTGAACCAAGTTACAAAGTGATGAGAATTCACCTAAGGCCAACAATGATCAAGATCAATTACAAGGTGTAGGTCCAATAACCAGAGCTAGTGTAAAAAGGCTAAAAGAAGCATTGCAAGGCCTAGTCATGGAAGCAAAGACCAAGAACAATCTAGTTGAGCATAATCACCCAAAATAGACCATTTTTATTCTGCTTGAAGAATTGCCAACGCCAACATGAAGAAGTCACTTGAAGACCCAAGATGAAGCCCAATTCAAGTGGTCAAATTGCAAACAGATTGGGCTGAAATAATTAGTTTAAATTAGGTGCAATTTGTCTTATTTTCTTGTAATTTTCATGCACCTTTTAATGTCTTCCATTTCAGATTCTTTTTAGTTATTTTCAAATTAGTCTTAAGTGTTTTAAGAGTTCCTTGGCAATTATGATAGATAGTGGATGAAGTGGGACTTTAATGCTTAGTGGGAATGACAATGGCTACAACATAATGCTTAGTGGCCTGTGTAGTGGGTCTTTAATACAGCCAACTTAAGATTATAAATAAGAACTCAATGTACAACACAAGTCAGATTATGAATTACACTTCTTGAGTTTTCTTTCCTTGTGAGAACTTCCCTTTGTTCTTGGGCAAAGAACTAAATCTGATCTTATCAAGGCAACTTATGGCTATCAAAACAAGACTTATCATTCACCTTCCTATCTTATCTTGAGTGTGGTGTCTATATCTTTCTGAAAATAGAAAACAAACTCAAACACATCCCCAAACTGTAACATCCTCCCAAGTACAACGTCATCGTTAAGTCATGACATCAGACTCGAATTAGCGGACCTTTCTTATATATCTATAGCCAGTTTGATTGATTTGCGAGATAACTATGTCGTAGTTCTATTGAAATATGTATAGCAAGGAAAACCAAAACATTTATTTAATACAAGGTTAAGTACACAAGGGAAGCTCTTCTGTGAGCTCAACACATCTGCTCTATATTACATTTACATATATATAATCACAATAAAGGTACAGTAAAATAAACACATCAACTACTAAACTACTTTAACTCCAGTATAGTTTTTCTTGTAGTGTCTTCACCATTCTTCGGATCAACCTGGAGACGACATGGGAACACACAAAATAGGGGTGAGAATTATACAATTCTCAGTAGGGCAACTCCCCTAATACACAATCATAATGTCATCGTCATCGCCCTAGCCACTTCGGTTTATTAACAAAAAAGTGATCAAGCATTACATAATAACGGTTCATTTTTAAAGTTCCAAATCATATTTTCAAAGTGGGTTATTTTTAAGAATCAATCACTTGTACACATTTATCATAAGCTCATAATCATAGTAAATAATGTCAATCAAAATGATTTGATATGATACAAATATGTATATACCAAACGTAGAGAAATTATCTTTAATTGTCCTTGATAAATCGAAGAGGATCTCATCTGTGTCTATTTGCCCTCGACAAGTCGAAAAGATCTCATATCACTCTATTTGCCCTCGATAAGTTGAAAGGATCTCATCTCTCTTTATTTGCCCTTGACAAGTCATAGAGGATCTCATTTTACTTATGCATTTCATTCACATATAGGCATTCATTCACATTGTGATTTTAATCATGCCTCATATACCAATCTTTGCTTTCTCAAGTATGCATTTTACATCACAAGTCACATGACCAAATATTTAACATCAAGTATTCATGTCATACTAGAACCAAACTACCATTACATTATCAATTTAAGTCTTTGGTTCATTTCCAGCAATTGGGCAGATTTCACACCATTGTAGCACAAATTTATTTCCACATCAAACAATCAATTTGAGGCTATAAAAATTCTCAATGACACCTCAATGTGTCCAAAAGGTTCCATAAAAATTTCAGGGTAAATAGAGTTCTCTAACTATGCTAACAACAAATTTTGGTGGTCAGAAACCACTCAACCTCAGCTCAAGAACCAAAATTCATAATTTTTAACCATAGTAATTGAACCCAGAAAATTTGAAATAAAAATCCTGGTAAAACCTCAAGATGTCTCTAATACTCTGTAACCAAAGGAAAAATCAATCGTTTGCTATGATAACAAAATTAGATAAATTCGTAGCTTCAGAGTCAACATCTCGAGCAGCACAGTTACCACTTTGGTTCATGATTTTTCTCAGGCAATAAAAGTCCTTATCATGCAACACAAAAATTCTTAGAGTTTCCTTAATATGTTAGCTTCAACCTATAATTTTTATAGCTCATAAAAATTACTACAAGTACATCAGAAAATTCATGAACCATAACCTGTCCAAAAGAAATCTGAAAATCTAGCAGCAAGTCTAATATTCCCTTTGATGAAAATGATTTCTACAATTATCCAAACATTCCACCAAAATTAATACATCAATATCCATATATCATCAACCAACACAACCAAAAATATCAATTTAAATCAGTGATTAAAACAAAAAAATGGATTTGAAGAAGAAGAGGTTCAAAAACCTACCCTTGGAAGCTAATGTCTCTTTGTCTCTTGTACACTTCAAGATAGATGTTCTCCATCCCAAAGCTCTTGAAACACACTCAAACCCTCCTCAAATCAGTGATGAGTGAGGTACTAAAGTGAGGTTTTGCAGAATTTAATTGGTTGTATTTGTGGAGGTTGAAGTGTAGAATAAGTTTACTTAAGGAAGTTTTTGATTTTGAGTAGGTTAGGCTTATGATTTTGAGCTTGGAAATCAAATTTTCAAGGTTGTTATCAAGAAGGCAATGTGTAACACCCTAATATTCGGCCCAATACTACTAGTACGTACTTAGGCCAAATATTAGTCATTACCTACTGTCATGGTTCTTTTCACTTGGAAAAATAGCTTAAAGAAAATACGAGCTAATTTTTTTTTTAAAAAAAAATTACTTAAAATAGAAGCCGCGCATATCTTACCGGGTCGGTATCATAAAGTGCATAAATATAAACATAGAAGTGGCTCCGAATCATAACATCATCACAACTGGAATACCTCATATATAATATGCCTACCCTACGAGGCAGGACTCTTCAAGTACATGGTAAACAGGAATACAACGGAAATACAGAATACATAGAAAAGAACTAGAAAGAAACATCCCTACCCACGTGCAACCTATGGTGGATAACCTCAACACAAAAGAGGTTTCATCCATACTACGTGTCGTGCGTGCACTAAGGGCTACCCTCTAATCTCCATAGCAGACTCACGGGTACGGAGGAATGTAGCCAATCCACGGGCAGAGCTCGGCGGGTGCAGGCATGCCCTGTGACTGAACATGTTGTCCAAGTCGGAGTCGTGGTCCAGGCACCGAAGCCCTCCGACGCTGAGTGACTGTCTCCTCGCTGCCCATCGGTCGCAGAGGCGGAGTGGGGGCAGAGCCCTCATGGTCCATGGGGGAGTCCTCCACAGGGTCCTCTTCCGAGTACTGCGATAGTGGCACATACTCCGGTATGTCCGCTGAACCGGCAAAGTGGGTCCATAAGTTCCTCTCATGTCGTGGTCGTGCATGCTCAAAGATCGTGGGGTCACCATAGGGGGATGTCGGGGAGAAGCGATAACTATATACGGGGTGTGCAAACGGCCGTCCCAAAAACATGAAGATGCACACAGTACATCGGCCCTCAAAATGGAATGACCCATGCTCCGGATCATGGTGGACCTCCCACCGGGATGTGTCAACGAACAGCACGAACGTCGCCATCTCGCTCTGAAGACGTAATGGAAAGAAAGAGATAGAGGGAGTGAGATTCTTACTAAAGAAACTCAGTAGGGTTCTCCTCCTATCCTAGGTGTCATCATTTACGTCTCCAGGTATCTCGGGTTGTTTATAAAACCATGGACATATATTGGTTCAATTATGAGTTTTCTAAAGTCTTCAAGCTCCGAGATCCGTTCCTTTTAACATATCACTTGTATTTACATAAATCATGGGAAATAAACTGTGGGACTTTAATCATATAACTTGGATCATAGAATACAAATCACATAACTTGGATCATAGAACATAAATCACATAACTTGGATCATAGAACATAAATCATATAACTTGGTACTTGGCACATGGTGACTTATCTTGGTTACTTAGGTGACATTAAAACTTTCACTTAAACTGGGGCCGCCCTCATATTTCTCCCTTTTGAGAAATCTCTAGGCTATGAGCTCATACCACATAGTCGTCACTAGTATCTAGACTTTTATCCCTTGGGATAAGTCAACTTCCCGACTTTAAGTACGGGTTTAGGGGGCTAGAATCACATTGTCCCCACCCTTAGTTTGGTGGTTTCAAAGGATTACATTCTCATATTTTAAGTCACCCTAAGTTTAACATGTTTCTTTAAGATGCCACATAATTAATGCATAACACATAATTACCACTTCGGCATCTCTAAGGTTCTTTTAAAGAAGCAATAACATGAGATTACAAACCATCACATAAGAGTAATAGTTCACATGGCATCACATACATCATGAGCTAACACACCAATTCATCATTAAATGTGAGGCACATAATCATCCCATACGGTAGAAATCCCTAAATCGGGTAACTTCGAACTTCCAAATTATTTTCTTATACCTCTAAGGGATTGATTAACCTCATTACCATGATTTATTAAGTCCTAAAACCTAATTAATCATGGCTGGACAGCCTTGGCAGTAGGCTTGTATTAGATGAATTACGGTGTTCTAGAAGATGCGTTTTAAACCCTTTCTCACATCCGACTTTTTCTATGATGCAACAATTAATACCTAAGCCAATTATGAGTCACTCTCACTGATCTAGACATCATATAATGTGATTCTATGGGTGTTAATCAATCTGGACAGAATTCATATTTTCTGTACCTATGGGGTCTAGAATTCACATTTCAAGCAATTAAGGTAACCAAACATGCTCTAAAATGTCTAAAACAATTAGCATATACTTGGCAAGGTATTCACACATGCTTAGACCACCCAAAACATAATTTAAGGTGCTGGAAATGATCATGGCAAAACCGAAATTGGTAAGTCATCAAATCATGTGTAAACTTTCTTTTTCATGTACCTAGGTAACTAGTTTCTCTTGGGACAATTTTAAGACTTCAAAAATACTTTGGAAATCAATTTAACTTGTCAAGAACTTTCATAAAATACATAGGGCAGCAACTCTTTAAATTTACTCATGGTTGAAATTCTAAATGCAAGAACATACTCAAAAATACCTTCAAATGTTACTTATGTTTAGGAAAAACTTAAAACATAAACTATAGGCTCTTGTAGCTAATGAAAAACTCATCCTAGAGCTTTCATCATCACATGGCCGAATACATTTCAAGAGAATACCTCTTGATTTAACTTTTCTCAAGATGAAATGGGCAAGTCTTTGAGCTCTAGTCTCTTAGGTGATGGCATAAAAGTAAACGTGCTATGCATTCCATTTTATTCCATTTTATTCTTCATTAGAGAGTAAAGTGAGAGCTTCAAAGTAAATATGAAATGCAAGAACTTGAAATTTAAATGTGCAAGGCTCAAAGTAAATATGCAAAACTTGAAAGTAAATATGCAAAACTTGAAAGTAAATATGCAAGTTCCATTCTTTATTTTAGTGCTCTAGGCCCAGCAACAATCGACTTTAAGGCCGAAATAGAAAGGCTTCGAGATTATTTTAGGTTATATGCAAGCTCTCATTTTACATCTTTAAGTTCTTAAGTGATGACTTGAAATATAACATGGAATGCGAAGCTTGGAATTTAAACGTGCATTATGCAAGTTCATTCCTTATCTTGGGGTTTAGTGATAGCATAGAAATAAACATGCTATGCAAAGCATAAAGTAAATGTGAATGCAAGTTACTTTTATCTTGTCTAGAGCTCTTGCAAGACTTTTAAAAAGAAGATAGTTCCAAGCCAAACCTCATCCTCACAAGAAAAGGAAACTACTAGTGCTTGAATACTTAAAATGAATCATGACCATAAAACTTGAAGATGGCCGAATCTTCATTAAGAAGAATAAACCATTTTTGAACTCTAGGGACCAAGATCTTGATGATTCAAACACCAACATCTCAAGTCCTCATCATTGAGTATTTTACTATGTTTTAAACTTCCATCAAAACCAAACTCATGGTAAACATAAAGGAACAAAACCGAAAACATACTTGGTCTAGGAACCAAGTTCAAGCTCTAGAGTTTTGTTCATGTGACATACATCAACATGAAGCTCTCATCATCAAGCTACCATTTTTTTTTTCAAGTTCCAAAGGCCTTCATGGCTGAAACCTCAAAGAAATGAGATGGAGTTTTTAAAGGTTCAAGAGAAACACAACTATTTCTTGAGTAAAACTTGGAAATAATAAACTTTTCTTAAGAATACTCAAGCTCTAGAGGTTGTTCATGTGACAAACATCAACATGAAGCCCTCATCATCAAGCTACCATTTTTCCAAGTACCTTAGGCCTTTATGGCCGAAACATCAAGAAACAATAGTTCCAAAAAGGTTTCATGAAAAACACAACCTTGTCTTGACCAAAACTTGAAAAAGATGAAACTTTTCACAAACAAGATTCAAGCTTTAGAGGTCTCATGTTGGGATGAACACATGGTCATCTCAAGAGAGCACTCATCACCAAGCTCTCCTCATCTTGGCCTTGAGGCCGAAAAAGAAAGAAAAAGGAGAAAGAATGGAACTTTTCCTTAAGAAAGGTTCAAGCTTTAGAGGCCTCACTTTAAGATGAACTCATGGTTTCATCTTGGAGAGCACTCATCATCAAGCTCTCATGTTCAAGGCCTTGAGGCCGAAAATGAAAGGAAAAGAAAAGGAAGACTCCAAACAATGAAGAAGCAACATGGAGGTTCCACCTTGCATCATTTCCCAACAAGATTCAATATAGAAATGAAAAACATATTGAGAAAGGTTCCCTACCTTGTGGTTTTTGAAAAGAAGAGGAAGAACTTGAGCTTGAAGAACTCTTGAAAGCTTGAGAGAAAACCTCAAAGTGCTCTAAACTCTAAGCTTTAGTAAAATGAACAAAGGTGCTTCAAGTTCCCTAAGCTACCTATTTATAGAGAAGTAAAATGATGGTGGCCTTTTGGGGGGGGGGGGAATTCAGCCACTTTACAACCACATGGGGGAGGAAATATCTTTGTTCAAAGCATGGTGTTAGTCATTCAAAGCATGGTAAAGAGTCTAGCTATGCATGGCCTAAGGTATGGCTAACAATGTAGCTTATTTCCAAACCTTTTAAATGAATAAAATCATAAAATTTTGGGCTGTAAAGGAGTGGAAAAAACCATGCCTTCCATGTCAAAAAAAAGAAGAAAATATTTTCAAATTTTGAATTTCCAAAGCATAGGTAAGGTGGTGTAAGACATAGTGTCTTGAAAGGTTTGATTGAAAGCTTGAATGACCACAAAAACAATTCATTCTTTTTGAATTTGAATGACATAAATATTTTTAATTTAGAAATGAATTGAAAACCTTGATTGATGTATGACAACTTTTCTTGGAAGAGAAAGCATTGAAAGGAAATGTGAATAGTAAAAATACTATTTATAGTTGCTTTTTCTTTAAAGAAAGGAAAGAATTAGAATTGAGTTGCAAATTTCCCTAAGCAATTTTAGGTTCTAATTAACCTTAAATAATTATTTTAGCCTTAGATTAATTAAGAAAATTAATTAACCTTTTATTAGAGTCTAATATTGCTTAGGTTTGAGTTAAATAACTCGTTAGGCTTAAAGTACACTAAGCAGGGGTAAAATCGTAATTTTTACCAAGAGTTGCCCGGGACCTCCAGGACTTAGACCAACATGGTTCATGCCTTAAAACATCATTTTTGATCTCCGGGACGAGTTCGGGTCGGAGTCAGAACTTAAAACGGCCTTAAATCAAGTTAGGGGTATTTTGGACATTTGTGCACAGAAATCTCAGAAATGAGGTTTTTTTGCTCCGTTGGACATTCACAATCATACAATCCCCTTCATATAACATATGAACCCTATGAGGATGGCCAAAGCCGGCCGTCCTCGTATTTCGGGTAAAAATGACCTCAGGGGCATTTTGGTCATTTAAAAGTTTAGAGAAAAACGGGGCATTACACAATGGAGTTTCTGAAGTTATGCTTGCTGTCTGTGAATATCACTAGCTTCTTAGAGAAGTTTTAGTTTGTATTTGTCTTTATAATCAATGCTTGAATATTATACATTAAAGTTAGATATTTCCTAATCTAATAAAGAAAAATGGATGGCTAGGATTAATCTTGTAATTCAAGATTAAATCTTAGTCATTCATTTAATATAAAGGGATAAGGTTCTTTATTTTGTAAAGATTAAAATAGCTTTCGGTATTAGAAATCGCACACCAAAATTTCACCGAACGGGTGAAACAGTGTACTCGGGTAATCAAACATTGCCCGAAAAATAATTTTGGGTATAAAATCTTTATTTCTACCTATTTCTAACCATAATCATATAATTTCTCAATTTCGAGCATCCCTGAGTCCTAATTCTAGGGTTTTGCCTGTCCCGGCAAGCTGCGGGACCCACAAAATACTATTCATATTTTTTTTTTACAAATTTGTTGGACTATCCTCATCACTATTCAAACTATCAAATTTTTGAAATTATGACTAATAAAGCTCAAATTAATTTTTAAATAATTTTTAGGGTGTTACATTACCACCCACCTTAAAAAGAATTTTGCCCTCAAAATTCATTTGAAAAATAGTTTCAAAAGACAATTTCATAAGTTAAAGAAGGAATTCATACACAGGCAAACTAAACACAACAATTGAATCCTAAAATGTCCCTACCTAGGATTAGATTATCTGGTGGTGAGGTCTGCTTAGCTCGTTCTGCCCCTGTGTGGTGGCTTCTTAGTAAGCTTTGGATATCTTTCTGGACACTCCCAGATCTTATGCCTCGGCTTTCCACAACAGTAGCATATGTATTGTCCAGCCTTGCAAGGTCTACCTTCATGGTTCTTCCCACATTTTGGGCAACCTTGTCTTGTGGTTGATCGTTGTTGTCGTTTATCCTCATATAGATTGGGTTGGAACTGCTTCTTTTGGGGCGAAGCTTGCTCAAAACTTTGGTCTCCAAGTGTCAATCTTTTGTTAGAAGTGTCCTTAGTAGATTGGGCAATAGCTAGCTTCTTGCTGGAGTCTTCTGCACGATGGCACTTGTTTACCAATGTTGCACAATCTCTTATTTCTAAGACTCCCAAGGCAACTTCAATATCCTCACATAGCCTTCCTTCATACTTCATGCATTTCCAAACTTCATTGGGATTACGCTGGTAGATAGTGGAAAACTTGCAAAGTTCTTCGAATTTGGCTATATATTCTGCTATACTCATGGACCCTTGCTTAAGTGCCATGATTCATCCACCAGACTTAGGTTCCTGTCTCCTTAGAACTCAAGAATACAGATGTCTAAGCCTATAGAATAGATCCTGTTCAAGTAAAGTTCATGTAACGCCCAGGGATTGCGAAGTCAGGGAGTGATCACCGGTGCAAGGAGGCACGAACAAGGGGCGACTCCTGGCAAACTTCGAAAGTGGAGGAGTGCATGAATGAACCGATTACACACCCAAATGAGAGGGATCCTAAGACTGTATAGGTAAGGGACTATACAGTTAAGGAGGGCTTATATGAATTGATTTGTAGCCCTCCTTCATACTTCATGCATTTCCAAACTTCATTGGGATTACGCTGGTAGATAGTGGAAAACTTGCAAAGTTCTTCGAATTTGGCCATATATTCTGCTATACTCATGGACCCTTGCTTAAGTGCCATGATTCATCCACCAGACTTAGGTTCCTGTCTCCTTAGAACTCAAGGATACAGATGTCTAAGCCTGTAGAACAGATCCTGTTCAAGTAAAGTTCATGTAACGCCCAGGGATTGCGAAGTCGGGGAGTGATCACCGATGCAAGGAGGCACGGACAAGAGGCGACTCTTGGAAAACTTCGAAAGCAGAGGAGTGCATGAATGAACCGATTACACACCCGAATGAGAGGGATCCTAAGACTGTATAGGTACGGGACTATACAGTTAAGGAGGGCTTACATGAATTGATTTGTACTACCTATACCAACAAGATGCATCTTCTTTTAGTAGGAGATGTTACAAATGGTATCAGAACTTGCACCTCTCTAGTACGATGTGGTTCAGGGTTGAACTAAGCGGAAGCTGGTGGGCATGTAACGCCCAGGGATTACGAGTGATCGCCGGTGCAAGGAGGCACGGACAAGGAGCGGCTCCTGACAGACTTCGAAAGCGGAGGGGTACATGAATGAACTAATTACACACCCGAATGAGAGGGATCCTAAGACTATAGAGGTATGGGACTATACAGTTAAGGAGGGCTTATATGAATGGATTTGTACTACCTATACTAACAAGATGCATCTTCTTTTCGGTAGCCTATCACTTAAGAACTCCATAGTTAAGCATGCTTGACTTGAAGCAATTTTGGGATAGGTGACCTTCTGGGAAGTTTTCCTATGAAGCGTGCGAGTGAGGACAAAGCATGCTGAAAAGACCCATGTTAGTTTGTGGGGACAGTCGTCAATCCATAAAGTAGTAGGGTATGTTACACAAACTCCAACCTAAAAGTGCAAGGTTGTCACGACCCGACTTGGGCACATGACCAGCACGTGAGGAATCCTCATTCCTACGTAAGCCTCGTGATCTCTGAGTCCCTCTATATGCATAATTTAATATAAAATCCTTTTCCAAAACATAAATTCATCTCTGATACAAAACACATGAGTTGCTCTTAATACAAAATAAACCATAGAACTCGTAATCATGAAAATACAAAATTATTCATGATAAAAATATGTCAGTCTATCTCTATGGTTCGGGACCTTGCCCGTCATGCACATGGAGCACTCTATCTCTAAATAGAATACCAAAAGTACTTCACTCACAAAGTGAAGCTCACCAACTGGGAAATCTCTACTACAGGGGAGGAGATGGAAGAGAAGAACCCGCAGCGTCTATTACACCTGTAATGGAGGAAGAGAGAGGGGTGAGTTTCATCTAAAACTTAGTGAGTAAGTCCTCACCCATAACCCTCTCATGGGACAGTCAAGGGAAATAAATAATATATATATATTCATCAAACCAGTTAATGCAATAACTCTAAAGTTCATATTCTTAGGAATAACAAATAGTTCTAAAATCATTATTCTGTAGAAATCATAAACCATAGTATGCTAATAAAGAAACAGGAATCTCTGGTTATGCCCAATTCATGTGACATAACAAATCTCTGGTTATGCATAGCATAACAACGTCTCTAATCTTTGGGGCACCTAACTAGGTCCCGTTCATTATTTCTCTGGCCCTAAGGCGACTTGGTATACCAAGGTTAATGGAATAACTGCCGTTAACTCACAGTCTGTTTCTCTATAGCTACTATCCAGTTCAATCAGAAATCTAAATCTTTTCTCTATATCTCATAAATCTTCTACCCTAGAGTTCACAAACTCTAGCATATACTTATTCTCTATTCTGGAAATCATCACAATGTTTAACAAATCTCTAAATATATACTCTAGCTCTTTGATAAAACTTTCTTTAACAATAATGGTCCCATGAGTTTTCAGAAAAACATATATCTCATGCTATAATTTATTGAAATTAACTCTAATGATCAACATAAGGATCATAGGATCTGAATCCACTCACCTTTTAAAGCCGGGAGTATGTGGGTCCCACCAACTTGACCTAGAGAGCTTGGAATGGCACCAACAACTGCCATGGAGCAACCATAACTCTAGATTAACATCTAAAAATCTCTATAAAGCTCTATTCTAACTTTAAGAAAATTGGAGAAACATCCTCACTTGACAAAAATGAGAAAAACAATCGGTTCAAATCTAAGATTATGAAGAAATAAAGACATAATCTAATAACATGAACTTACCTTGAAGCTTGCAATGATGGATTGGAGTGAATTTGAGAGAAAGAGAGAAAAATGGAGGGGGAAGGGTTTCTGATCTCAAAAATGGGGGAGGAAGAGAGTGGGAAAGGATTTATACTCTCAGTAAGTGAAACAACGTCATTCTGTACTGTTTCTAGTTCACTGACACTGCTATAGCGGTCTATGATCGCTATAGCGGTCTAGCTACATGCAGCTGATACACGTATGACCGCTATAGTAGTACCCAGCCCCAAAACTACCCTGCTGCACACGCTGTGACCGCTATAGCGATCCTGGTCTGCTATAGCGGTGACAGTAAAACTGCTATCAGCACCTCTAGGTGCTCCTGGCATTTGGGTTATCTCACTACTCACTTAACTTTTAGGAAATGTCCTCATTTATTTTACTCTCCATTAACTTTAAAACATAAATGTAAATAAGGAAATGCCCCCCATTTGGATTCAAATAAAATATCACAAAAATCAAAACTCCATCAAATCAAAATCCAAATTTTGAGTTTTAGTTCAAATCCGGGAATTTCCAAGATTTTCTAAACTTGTGGGTTAACAACGAAACATTTGCAGGTTTCATAAAATTCATTAAAAATCACTCTTCAACTTGTTTTCTCTCAAGGAACAATTACCGGGACTTTTGATCCCAAGAATATGGTTCTATTATATAGCCCTCCAAGGAGGTGTAGGATCCAAACTTAGTAAAATTCAGAACTTGACGGTGGTTTCTAGGGAATCCTTGAGGCTATACAAAACCTTACTGCTGACCTGTGTACCTCGGGTATCACAAAGGTGATCTAGGTTTATTCTAGTTGTTGATTCAAGCTATTCAACTCCAACCAAGCTGAATCATATCACAAAGGATGTGTTTAGGTTGGATCACTCAAACTATCAAGTACTCAAGTTTTTTTAGAATAAAACAATATCAGAGCTAAAAACTTGAATGACTTGTTTCTAACTATTCTTCCTAGAAAGAAGATGTTGTCTAATAAGAACTTAGAAAGAAGATTTTTTACAAATGAAAGAAACTAATTACAAGCTATAATAGTTTTACAAAAGATAAGAAAAAATTTCTTTAGTATTTTAGCATAAGAAATGAGCAAAAGTCCTTTTTTTTTTGTAAGCACACTATCTCCTTTTATACTTAATCTTCATTTATGATCGTTGCCCTTAATCTGTTTTCCTAGTAATACATGTAACGCCCTGATTTTATGTCTGAGAGAAAATAACCAAAATGCCCCTGAGGTCATTTTCCGCCTGGAGTTCGAGGATAGCCGGCCCGGCAATCCTCAAAGGGTCAACTCGATGTTTGAAGGGGATTGGATGGTCCTTGGGTGATTTTGGAAACAAAATCGTGTTTTCTATAGTTTCAGGTCAAAATGATCAAAATACCCCTATAGCGTTTTACACAGGTGTCGTTTGAGCCCGAAACTTTCCCCAAAGATTCAAAATGACGTTTTCATGTGTTTAAAAGTATCTGTTTAAGTCCTGGTGGTCCCGGGCAGTTTTTGTGCAAAATTACGATTTTGCCCCTGGCATAGTGCCATTTGAGCTTAATGATGTGATTAAGCAAACCTAAGCAATATTAGTCTCTAATCGAAAATTAATTAATTTTCATAATTAATCTAGAGTCAAAATAAGTTATAAAAATTAATTAAAACCTAAGATTGCTTAGATTAAACTCAAAAACCCATTTTTCTTTTAAAAACTCAAGTTTCCAAGACATAGAATCTTGAATAATGTTTTCACTATTCACTCTCTATACTCCAAAAAGCCTAGGTACAGTAGGATTTTGACCCCACTAATGGGCTAGAATGCTCACTAATCATGCCTTAAAATAGCCCTGATTACCTATCCTTTCACTTACACACTTACTTACAAGTTCCTAATCCTAAGCCTAATCAAAGCTACACCTAAACACACCTCTAAACCATAATTAAATGAAGGATTTTCCTCCCCTTGGATCCCCAAAAAGTGGCGCCACCTCATCCTCTCTTGCATCACAAATTTGTTCACTTACACACTCAAAAAAACATGCTACACCATGCCTAAACCCATGCCTACACCATGCCTTACACCTTACCTTGAAATGACATAACCAAGAGATATTTTCTCCCTCCTACTTCCCCTAAAAATGGCGCCATTCTTCCACCCATTTTTACCCCTCATGTTTCATTCCTCTATAAATAGCATGCTTGGATGAACTAGAACCACTTTTGGTTCATTGGCCAAGTTAAGTTTTTAAGAGCACCTTAAAGCTTTCCTTTTTCTCTCAAGTTCAAGAGATCCTTTTCTTCAACTTCTTCATCTTCTTCTCTCATCTCAACCTCCAATCACTTGGTAGGGATTTTATTTGAAGTGTTTCATTCATTAAAATTTGTTATTTAGTTATGTGCTTTATGATTTCTCTTGAATCTTTAGTTCTTCCTTCCTTCTCTTTTCTTTCTTTTTTCAGTTTCTTGGCTTCCTTTTTCTTCCTTTTAATTTAGGCCATAATGGTCTATCTTGGAAGAAAAACCATGGCTTGATGATGAGGTTTCAAGATGATGGACTCATGAGTACCCTTGAGAAACCTCTAAAGCTTGAAACTTGGTTTTGATCTTAACATATTTTGGTTATTCCTTTTTCTTTTTTTGAAACAAGTTTCGGTTCCTTTTCTTTCTCTCCCTTTGATTTCGGTTTCTTTTCCTTTCCTTTGCAAAGATTTTGGTTCCTTTTTCCATTGCTTAGCTTTTGTTTCTCAAAGAAAGGTTATTAGTTATTTTGATCTCTTGATCCATTTCCTTAAGCTTGATGATGAAGTTCACACCATATGATTTCTTTGTAAACCTTGGTATAAGAACTCTAAAGCTTGCTTTACCTTGCTATGATAAATTTGGGTTGAGATTTAAGTTCCTTTAAAGTCTTGTAAGAGCTCTAGTAAAGATGAAAAAATGAACTTGCATATTTATTTTCCTTGCCTAGCATATTTATTTTTGAGCTAATCACCTAAAACGGAAAGATTAAAACAAGAGTTGCATTCTCATATCACCTAATAATTAATCTCGAAGCTCACCTATTTCGGCCAAGTCGATTGTCGTGGAGTCTAGAGCACTAAAATAAAGAATTAGACTTGCATTCATATTTAAACTTCAAGTCATCACTTAAATCCAAAAAGATAAAATGAACTTGCATATTTACTTTCAAGTCTTGCATATTTATTTTCAAGTCTTGCATATTTACTTTCAAGTCTTGCATATTTACTTTCAAGTCTTGCATATTTATTTTCAAGTCCTTGCATCTCATATTTATTTTGAAGTTCTCACTTTAATTTATAATGAAGGCTAGAATAGAATGCATAGCATGTTTACTTTTCTTCATCGCTTAAAAGACTCTAGAGCTCAAAGATTTTCCCTTTTATCTCAAGCTAAAGTTTGGTTATGGAAAGCATTCCCTTGAATGCACAATTCGGCCATGTGATGATGATGAGCTTGATGTGAGTTTCATCTAGTCACAAGAGCCAACAATCTATGTTATAAGATTTTTCCTTAGACCTCAAGGGTTTTATAAAATTATTACCAATGAGATTTATGAATTAAACCTCTTCTAGGAATGTTTTAAACTAGCTACTGCCCTATGGCCATTCTTAGTCCCTTTTGTGAAATAAAATGGTTTTCAAAGAGTTTTAGAAGTCTTAAAACGATTCCAAGAGAAACTAGCAATTTATATGTCTTAAAAATGTGAGATTGTGTTTCTTGGGAACTATGCTTTTCGATTCTACCATGGTATGGTTGCTGTTGTATGATGATGTTTTGACATGTTAGAATGTGTAAAAATTATATATGTTGAGGTAGGAGCCTTTCTATGCATGTTAGGAAAGAAACTACTCTTACAAAAAAATTGTAAAGTTGAGTTTTAGCATAGTTTTGACCCATTTATTTTTAGCCACTGCCAAAACTGTTTTAATGGGATAACATTCAGTTTAGGATTGATTAATCATGAAAAACTTGGTAACATTTGATGTAGGATTGATTTTTAGTGCCTATAGAGAAACTAGTAACTAGAAAACCGTAAAAGTGTAATTCTAGAACACTTAGATTGTTTAATTCTCTGTTTCTATCCAGCAACCTTGTAATATAGTAAACATGGTTTATAATTAGTTCATAGGCATAAGAATGCCCCATAATTGGTTTAAGTTTGATTCATAGCGCCTTAGACGAAGATGGAACGTAGAAAGAGTCTAAAACGTAGTTTCTAGAATCCCCCCGTAATCACAAGATGTAACTCTGCCCTTTAAGCATGACGCTGTCCAGATTTGTTGACAAACATAAATATTGGTAAGAATCTTTAGTTGTGAATCTTTGGGTGCATAAAAGGTTAATAGCCAAAGTTAGAATAATTATATCTCGAGTTTAAGCCCCATAAGAGTCAAAGCATAAGACACCCTAGATTTAAGAGCATAATGAATTTTAGTACTTTATGTGGGTGCATGTTTTATTATGAAAATTTATGATGACTGTGATGCTCATGATGATGTATATATATGAATGTGGCATAAAGCAAATTTGGAAGAAATTCGGTGTGCCGTGGTTATGCTGCCAAATTTCTGACAAATTTGAGGAACTTAGAAAGTTTTCAAAAAGATGAGTTTTGAATGTGGCATAGTATTGTGAGAATGCATTCTGGGGGACAGCGATACGTAACACCCCAGAAACAAATCCTTGAGGGGGATGGCGATACGTAACGCCCCGAAGAGGACACAATATTCACCGTGTACTTGATGCTGGTGCGACGCGTTTTGTTATGATTATTATTATTATTATTATTATTATTATTATTATTATTATTATTATTATTATTATTATTATTATTATTATTATTATTATTATTATTGAGATTTCGCTTATCAGATGATAAGTAAGAACCAGTGACGACTAGTTAAGGTATGAGCTCATAACCTAGAGATGATTTTAGGGTGATCCCTATGTACAGTATGATGCTTTGAATGTCACATAGTTACAGAAAGAGAAATGCTTTTACATGAGAAGTATACGCCACTTTATGCTACCTGTATGATGTTGATATCTCTATGAATGTTTAATTGATTTCTGCTTGTTGCATCTTCATGCATTCATGCTTTATTGTGTTGCATTCATGACATTAAAGACTCAACCTAAAAGGAACGGACCTTGGATAATTAAGTTTAAAATCTAATAAGTGAATTTTATGCATGCTCACCTTTTTCAAAGAAACCCAAGGTTCCTGAGGACGTAGATGACACCTAGATAGGAGGTTGCCCTACTGAGATTCTTTAGCAAGATTCTCATCCCCTCTATCTTTTCTTTCTGTCACGTCTTCAGATGGCGGCTTTCGTGTTGTTCATTGATACCCCGACCTGGGAGGTGCACTACGACCCGAAGCACCGGTCATATCATTTTGAGGGAAGCTGCACACTCCTAGTGTTTATGTTTTTGGGACGCCCCTTTTCTCACCCTGTACATAGTCATCGTTTTTCTCCGACTTCCCCGTTTGGGGACAACATGGTTTTTGAACGTGCACGGACACATAACGAGAAGGTACTCCGCACGTACTTTGCTGAATCTGCCATTCGTGATTTTCCCAACTATGTCACCCGTTCGAGGCACTCGGAGACTAACCCATCAGAGGATCCACCCACCTATCTATACTCTGAGAGCTCTGCCCTTACTCTCCTGCTGAGAGTAGAGGGTAATGAGAAGACGGTTACACAGCCGAGGCTGGCTCGGAGGCAGTCTATGCGCCCCCGTCGAGGAGCTCTTGTCCAGCAGCAGCGAGTGCCCACTCCAGATGTGCTTTGCCCATGGATTGGCTATGTCCCACCCTATCCGGACTACCAGCAGTAGGGATGCTTGAGGACTGATAGTGTGCACACCACACGTAGATTAGGATAGCCTTCTTTTGTTCTGAAAGGTTATCCATTTTAGGTGCACTAGGGTGTGGGTGTTCCCCTTTTATGTTTCTATGTATTTCTATTTCAGTTGTAATTGTTCTGTATTGTACTAAATTAAGTCTCGCTTTTCTTGAGTGGGCATATGATATCTATATGTGCAGTTTGTTTTATCATGTCATGTAATTACATGTTTTATAATTGGATGTTCATGAGGTGTTTATTTGGATTTGTGTTTTATTTCTTTAATGCTTTATCATTCATCGTATTGCGCGGCTCTCACTTTGCTTTTACATTTCAAAAAAAATTTACCTGTATTTTTCGCTAAGTATTTTAAAGTAAAGAGAAAACTATGACGTAATAGACTAATGATTAACCTAAATATGTTCTAGAGTATTGGGCTAAAAATTAGATGTTACAATACATGTTGATCTTCATTTTGTGTCTTGGAAATGAAAAGTCTAGAAGAGTAACTCTGCATGTCAGAGTTACTTTTTGCCGTTGCAGAAGTTGTTGTCTAATAGAGGTTTCTCAGTCCACTTTCAGAAACTACTTTTCGCTTTCTAAATGAGGTTTCTAAGATTTTTCTTCTAGAAATTGGGGCAATTGACCAAGTTGAAAAGAGATGTTATTATCACTCCCTGACTGAGTTTGACATTAAATTTCACTGATGCTTTCTGAGCGGTTCTTAAGGTGTGATGTAGATAAAATCAAGGCATTTGATTGGATTTTAAGAAGGTCTCGTTCTTAAGGTGTTGTTAGATGAAATCAAGACATTTCACACCCTTAAGTTATAGGAATCAGAGCTGTTTTATTTCAAAGTAAATTAGAGCACTTTTTGAGAAGTATCAGAGCAAATTTTTGAAAAGGTTGGAGCGGTTAAGCTATTTGAATTAAAAATAGCTTTATTTTAAGTCATTTGACGTTCTAAACTTAGACAAAATTGAATAAAGGGGATAATACTCATGATATTTCTTCTTGATATTGAATCCATACACAACACATCTTTATCCATAATTTTTTGAAACACGATGCAATCATAGTGCAAAAAAAAATGCAATAGATAAGCTTTGCACACATGGGAAGTTTCTGAAGCTCAAAAAGAGTTGATCACATATGTATCAGAGCATATATGTGTATATGAGAAAACTTTAACTTCATGTGACAGAGCATACATATCATAGCATTAGAGATAATGTGTCTATATATATATATATATCATAGCTATAATTGATATGTATCAAAGCTAATCATTAAGTATATCAAAGCATATGATTGATGTAGCTAACTATTAGAGCATACACTCAAAACTTATAAGACATACATCAAGATATATGTTAAGGTATTCAAGCAAGATATATCAAAACTTAACATCCTAAAATAAGATAAACTGATCATATATGTACCAAAGTCCAAGCTAGCAAAGTAGTAATAAAAAAAAGAAGTTCAGAACAAAAAAAAAAGAATGAACAAAAAGAGATGCTAATGTGGATTATGCAAACCAATGAAGCCTTTGGACTCTGAACTCTCCCTCAACTTGACCCCCCTAAATTTCTCAGCACAAAAGATTTTCCTTTTCTCTTCTTCCCTTTTTGTCATCAACAAAAAGTAGGTGTGCTAGAAACCAGGTTACACAATCATTAGCCCTTCTGCCTTAGTTCTTGGAAAAGCTGAATTAGCACCTCTTCATGTCTTCTGAGGTAGCCACATATCTCCCTATTGGAGGCTTCAACTCTATCCAACCTTGAGGCCATATCCCTTTGATTGTGCAGAAGAAGTTGGACCTTAGGAAGACTTGTTGAAGGCTCAGATGGAGGCTGGTGTGGAAGGTGGTTTATCGTTAGTGTTGATGGGGCACCTTGGGTGTAAGCTCAAGTATGTCAAGGGGAATGATGTCCCCAGACTTTGGTGAGTCAACTTCAATGTCTTCAGCAATTGAAGCAGTAGGTGGTGGAGAGGATGATGGTTCATTTTCTGGTGGTGTGATGGGTAAGGTGATGTGTGGGGTGAAGTGGAACTTCAGCTATAATGGCAGCAAGTACGGGTTTAGAGATAGGAGCGTAAATAGAATCAAGAGCAGGGGTAGAAATAGAACTAGGAATGGAAGTAGAAATAGTAGCATTGTGGGAGCATCTTTAACATGAGGAGAGCTAGTTGCTAAGGCTTTGTCTTCTTCCTTTTCCACTAGAGTTATTTTTTTGGAAAAAGCAGGTTGAGGCACCATTAGAATAAGAGTAGTATAAGGTTCAACTGCTTTTTCTACAGGCTCTTCCACTATAGGCTCTAGGGTTTGAAAGAGCTCACTCACAAAAAAAGTTAAGTTCTTCTAGACTTTCTTCGTCAGGCTATGACTCTAACTCGATGGCTTTGGTTATGGACTTTAACATTTGCTTTATGGTTAGAGAGTCATCATTTGTCCTTGGGAAGCCATCTCAGCCTCAACTGTAGCTGTTTTCTCCATAGCAATGGCTGCTTTTGTTGTGGAGCTGGTTTCTAAAGGCATTTGACTTCTGGGAGATGCAGCAGAGATTGGAAAGAAAGTGAATCAGAATTGCTAGGTCATTGGCCTTATAGGTTGTTCTTCAATGAGTTTAAAGGGTTTAGGAACTACAGATCTTTTTCTTCTTTTACTAGAACCTTGAATCCTTTGGCCTTTTCTAATCTTCTGGATTCCTCCAATATTCTTTTCTCTTAGAGAATTCTCTACTCCTTGAGAACCCTTTTTACTTCCTCCTTATCTTCTTCTTTAGAAAAGTCATTGTCCTTAGCAATAACTCCTACCTACTCAGCATCAAACATGTCTTTTAATATCAAAGATGCCCTAGGCACTCTCTTAGGTAGATTCCTATATTTATGCTCAATGTCTTGCCTATGAATTGGGAGTTTGTTAGGCCTTCTCTTGGGAAACTCACTTTCTAAGGTCTCACCCTTAGTTTCTGAAGGTTCAAAAGGCTTAGGGTCTTAGCTCTCTTTTGCTTCTTGTTCTGCCTCTTTTTGCTTCTTTGTTCTGCTCTAGGAGGGACTTCCTCGAACAAAGTTCTCTCAAATTCTTGCTTTGGTTCCTCAGAGCTTTTTGAACTACTTTCATGGATGATTAGTTTTAGCATCCTTGATTTAGGAGCTTTGTCTCCTAGAGCTAGTCTTGACAGCCATAGATTTGGTTCTTTTCATGGTTTTGAAAGAGATCATCATGTATAATGTGCCTGTAAGAAACTTGTACCACTATTCAGCAAGAGGGTATCCAATGTGTTGGAAGACGCTTGTCAACAATATCCCATATGGGACTCTAGTGATTCTTCTCTTCTCCTTAGTGATAGCACTAGGCATGAAATCCATGATCATTCTAGGCAGATCTATTTTCTTCTTTGCCATAAGGCAGAATAGCAACATACAGTCCATGCCTAGCAACACATCAGTATTGGCTAGCCTAGGAGAATAGTGAACTAAACTATAATGAATACCTTCTCACCCTTTAGCTCAGCATAGTAGTGGCAATATCATTGGGTTTGTGTCTTAAGGAATCGGTAAGACACTTAAAGACCTATTCAGTACTCACTCTAAGTGACTTGAATGAGTTATTCTGCAATACCAGCAATGGGAGCCTTAGCCACTATAGATAGCTCAAGCAGCCAAATCTCCATGTAAGTGTTACAGATTGTTGTCTTAAGGGTGGTGTGATTCTTTGCTTTTAAGTGAGAGTACAAAGAAATGACTATTCCTGGGAACACCCTGTCTATGTCTAGGAACTCCTTCTAGCCTTTGAAGGTGAAGATTTCCTTGCCAATGGAAACTTGGTTCATCAGGTGGTTGCTTAATCTCTTTCTAAGAGCAACCTTTCTTTGAGAGAAGTTGTCCACATAATGCTCTTACATTAGAGGCTCATTGTACATGAGAAAAGGTCCCCTCTTAGCAATGGAGTGGTAAGTTGCTTTCTTTCAGCCACGGTAAGGTTGAGTTTGAGAGGACTGAGTAAAATGTGAGGTTTTGAGGAAATAGCGAAGGTTGCAAGGAAGGAGAGATTTGTAAAAGAAAATGAAACGATTTAGGTTAAGGTAAAGGTGGATAAGGTTGAAGATGAAGGGGTTATGTGTGACGTCTGAGAAATGGGAAGTTATTTAAATGATGGGACATAAAGTCTGCAGGTAAGGTGACTTAGGAAAGAAAAACTTAAAAGAATGGGAATTATCTCCCCATTTTCAGCCTTCCAAAATAAGTGGTTTTTTGAATCGTGAAACCATTTTCTGAACATTAATCCACTTTTTGAGCTAGCATAGATTATATGAGCCTTCACAACTACTCTACTTCCTCATTTATGAATGAAATTCCATATTCCGAGCATGCATGACTTTCTAACCATTTTCTGAACTTCTAACTCTCTTTCTAACCTTGCATATTGACTTTTTGTCCTTGCATAGATGTCTTCATTTGGGTCTCAGTTCAAAGCCATGATAAGCAGTCTCCAAAGATGTTTATGCATGAATGCTATGCAGTTTTAAAAGCTTTTAAGGTTCAAAAGCATTTTCAAAACACATAAATGATCTTTAACTAATATCAGATACTTGATCTTTAACTAATATCAGATACTTGATCTTTAGTGTTCACAAACATTAACTCAATATCCCCCTTTTTGAACATGATCTTTAACAAAATGATGTTTAACATCAATGTGCTTAGATCTAGAGTGTTGAATAGGATTCTTTGCAAGATTTATAGCACTAGTATTATCACAAAAAATCGAGATTTTGGAATACCTCAAGTTATAATCTTCTAGTTGATTCCTTATCCATAGCATCTGGGTGCAACAGTTTACAGCATCTGGATGCAACAGTTTGTAGTAGCTACATATGTAGCTTCAGTTGTAGAAAGAACATGGTGTTTTACTTCCTAAATGACCAAGTGATGAGACTAATTCCAAAGAAACAGCTACATTCACTAGTGCTTTTTGTTTCTCCTCTGTTTCTAGCAAAATCAGTATCATAATCTCACAATTTGTACTTTTCTTTTACCCACAAACCAAGATTATTAATCCCAGATAAATATCTCAAAATTCTTTTAATAGCATTTAAATGTGATTGCTTTGGGTTAGATTGAAATTTAGCACAAATTCCCACATTTAATTGAATCTAGTCTACTTATTGTAAGATACAGAAGTGAACCAATTCTTCCTCTATAATTACTTTCTAATACCTTTTCTCTATTCTCATCTACATCAATGACTTGAGATGGATGCATTGGGGTGCTCATGGGTTTGGCTTAATCCATATTAAACTTTTTCAAAGGCTCTTTCGTATACTTTTCTTAGTGGATCAATATTCCTTTCTTTTATTATTTTATTTGAAGTCCAAGGAAAAACTTGAGTTCACCCATTATGCTCATCTCAAATTCACTTTCCATCAGTTTTGAAAAATTTTCACAAAGACAATGATCAATGGCACCAAATATAATGCCATCAACATATATTTGAACTTTCAGAAAGTAATTATTCTGCTCAAGAGTAAATAAAGTTGTATAAACTTTACCTCTCTTGAACTCATTCTTTAGTAAAAAGGTACTTAGCCTTTCATACCAAGCTTGAGGAGCTTGTTTTAGATCATAAAGTGCCTTTGTTAACTTAAAGATGTGCTAGGAAGGTTTCCACTCTCAAAACCTTGAGGCTGCTTCATGTAAACTTACTCAGAGAGGAATCTGTTTAGGAATGCAGGCTTAACATCCATTTGATAAAGAATGAATCCTTTGAAGGTAGCAAAAGCAAGTAGCATTCTTGTGGCTTCAAGCCTTGCTATTGGCGCAAAGGTTTCATCATAATCAATTCCCTCTGGTTGATTGGTGCAACCAATCTTGTTTTGTTTCTGATCACCTTTCTAACTTCATCCAGCTTATTTCTGAACATTCATTTTGTTACTATGATGGTTTTTCCTTTCGGCTTTTCCACAAGTGTACAAATTTTACTTTCCTCGAACTGTTCCAACTCCTCTTGCATAACATTCACCAAACTTTGATCATTCAAAGCATCTTCAATGTATTTAGGCTCGATGCTGAAGATGAAAGCACAATTGGACACATTTCTGAGGTAGGATTTAGTTTTCACACCCTTGGAAATGCCCCCTAGAATTTATTTTGAGAAACTACTTTTAGATTAGCAACTCCTCTGTAGTTTCTGTAACCTTGATGTTCTTCGACTTTTCTATTATCTTCAAATTGCTCTTCTTCATGCTTACAAGTGTCACTTTCTAAGGGTTTTGGAGTTCTAAGTAAGCTTTCTGAGTTGTCCTTGTTCTTGAGCTTACTTTATGAAGATTGAACTTTCATCTGCTTGCTTTCTGAGGGTTTCTTGAGGCTCATCTTCTCAAGGTTCTCTTCTAGCTCTTCTTGATCATCAGCAAAGTTTTTCTTAAGCTCTTTGAATTTGATGTGGATACTCTCGTCAACATAGTGTTCTCTTATTGTACACTCTGTAAGCTTTTGAGACTGAAGAGTATCCTAACAAAATTCCATCATCAAATTTATGATCAAATTTTACAAGTTTATCCTTGGTGTTAATAATAAAACATGATGAGCGATAGATATAGAAATATGATATGTTGGGTTTCCTACTCTTCCATAGCTCATAAGGAGTTTTCTTGAGAATTGGCCTTAGAATGATTCTATTTTAAATATAGCACGAGATATTTACAGCCTCTGCCCAAAAACCTTTCGATAAACTGCTTTGTAAAAGTATAGTTCTGGCTATTGCAAGCTTATGTTTCAACCTTATTTCACTGGGAGTTCTAGGTGTAGAAAACTCATGAGAGATGCCATGTTTTTCACAATACTCTCCAAAAACATGATTTTCAAATTCTCCTCCATGATTAGATCTTATATAGATAATTTGATAATTTTTTTCAATACAAATACGTTTTATCAAAACTTTATTTCTTTCAACCACATCATCTTTAGAAGCTAGGAAGATAACCTATGTAAATCTAAAGAAATCATCTGTAATATCCTAATTTTTAACCCAATACTCTAGAACATATTTAGGTTAATCATTAGTCTATTACGTCATAGTTTCCCTTTTACCTTAAAATACTTAGCGAAAAATACTGGTAAATTTTTTTTTTGAATTATAAAAGTAAAGTGAGAGCCACACGACTTGACGAACAATGAAGCATGTAAGGAAATAAAGCAAGCATCTCATAACATCATAACATAAAGCAAGTAAAGGCACATCACGATAAAACTGAACTGCATATTTATATAATATGATATGCCCACTTAAGGAGAGTGGGACTTAGTTTAGTACAATGGAAAATGAATACATCAAAAGGAAAATACAAGGAAAGTGCGACAGAAAGCATAAAAGCAAACTCCCCTACCCAAGTGCAACTAAAGGGATAAACTCTAAACAAAAGAAGGTTTATCCTTATCTAAATGGTGTGTGCACTACCCGGGTACTCCATCGGTCATCTGCCACCTCCTACTGACATCCGTCCTGCTAGCGAGGCACATACCTGGCAAACTGGGCGAGCTCCTCTGGCCTGTAAAGGCGAAGTGGGGATCGGGAGTGACCCCAACGACGTGGCCGCATCTCTAGTCGTCGTACTAGCCGAGGCTGAGTCACGGTGTCCTCACTGCCCTCTCTCATCAGTGCTGGAGTGGGGGCAGAGCTCTCGCTATACAGATGGGTAGGCGGGTCGGTCTTCGAAAAGTATGTCCGGGGCACGTAGTCGAGATAGTCACGCATAGCTGAGGCGGTGGTGGGCATGCGGAGCACTCATTGTGCGTACGCGCGTGCTCAAAAACCTGCTCGTCGTCGCTATAGGGTGCTATCGGGGAGAAGCGATGGGTATGTACGGGGTGAGCGAAGAGTCGTCCAATGAACATGAAGACTCGAACCGTGCACTGACCCTCAAAATGGTATGATCCATGCTCCGGATCATAGTGCACCTCCCACATCAGGGTGTACACAAAAACTACGAACGTCGCGATATGAAGACGTGACGGGAAGAAAAGATAGAAGGAGTGAGAATCTTGCTAAAGAATCTCAGTAGGGCCTCCTACTTCCTAGATGTCATCATCTACGTCCTTAGGAACCTTGGGTTTAGTGTAAAATAAGTGAGCATGCATTAAGTCCATTTTTAAGCTTTTGAAACATAGTTAGCCAAGGTCCATTCATTTTAGTCTGACTCTTAATGTCATGGATGCAACATATTAAAGAATGTATGCATAGCTCTACTTAATGCGGGAATAGTAATCATAACATTAAGAACATCATAATAGTGGCATAAAGTGGCAATTGAAATCTCATATGGGAAAACTTTGTGACATAATCATCATACTTTACTTCCTCATGGGCCACCCTAAAAGAAATTCATTCTGGGGGTGCTCAACCGAACCGGTGTCACCCAGAATGTGTCACATCTCTAAGTTATGAGCTCATACCTAACT
This sequence comes from Dalbergia cochinchinensis, assembly GCA_031216125.1. Lineage (NCBI taxonomy): Eukaryota > Viridiplantae > Streptophyta > Magnoliopsida > Fabales > Fabaceae > Dalbergia > Dalbergia cochinchinensis. The sequence goes on along the minus strand of CM062374.1, from coordinate 13,945,291 downwards.
AGTTGTCATTAGTTTTTACTTATCAATCCCGATAAGCGTATCATAATCATAATCATAATCCCGAATATCTAGTATGGGCTAGGGGGCATTTCTTGGGGTGCTCGGCCGAACCAGTGTCACCCAATAATACATCTTGGTACCGATGTCACATGAGTTCTCTGGAGGTGCTCGGCCGAACTGGTGTCATCCAAGAACTCATCTTAGTACCTCATATCTCATAAAGAGAATCTCATGGATTTTTTTTCCAAAAACTTTCTAAGTCCCCAAATTTGTCAAAAATTCAATAGCGCATCAGCAGCATGCCGAATTTCTTCCAAATTTACTTTATGCCACATAAACAAATAAAACATGCATCCTCAATCATAATTCCATAAGTTTACATAATCATTCTCACATAAAACATATATTCACATGTAACCTTGAAACTCATTGTACTCCTGATTCTACGGTATCTTATGCTTTGACTCTTACGGGCCTTAAACTTGAGATGTAATTATTCTATCATTCTTTATCAACCTCTTATGCACCTAAGGAATCTCTTCTAACAAATCTTACTATCATTTATGCTCTTTAATAAACCTGGGCAGCACCATTCTTCAAGGGCAGAGTTATACATTTATGATTACGGGGTTCTAGAATTTACGTTTTAGACCCTTTCTCGATTCTGTCTTCATCTAAGGCGCTATAAATTAAATCTAAACCAATTATGAGGCATTCCTATGCCTAAGAACTAATTATAAACCATGTTTGCCATATTATGAGGTTGCTGGACAGAATCCAAAAATTAAATGTTCTAGGAGTTCTAGGATTGCATTTTTACGGTTTTCTAGTTACTAGTTTCTCTATAGGTGCTAAAATTCAATCCTACTTCAAATGTAACCAAATTTTTCATGATTATTCAATCCTAAACTGATTGTTATCATACTAAAACATTTTTGGCATTGATTAAGATTAAAGGGGTTAAACACGCATTAAATTCCAACTTTATGGTTTTTCTATGAAGCTAGTTTCTCCCCTAACATGCATAGAAGTATTCCTACCTCATCTTATATCATTTTCACACATTCTAACACATCAAAACATCATCATACAGCAACAAACATATCAGGGCAGAACTGAATTGTTTAAAGTTCAAAAGACACATAACTTGACGTTTCTAAAACATATAAGTTGCTAGTTTCCCTTGGAATCATTTTAGGACTTCTAAAACTCTTTGCAAACCATTTTATTTTATCAAGAGGCTAAAAATAACCTTAGGTCAGTAACCAATTTAGTTCTTCTTTAGAAGAGGAATAAAATCATAAATCTTGTTGGTCATAACTTCATAAAACCCATCGAGTTTAAAGAAAAATCCTAGAACATAGGTTGTTGGCCCTTGTAACTAGATGGAACTCATCCAAGTTCATCATTATTACTTGGCCAAAATTATACATTCAAAGAGTGCTTCCATATAGAATTTCAGCCATATAAAATTTAGAGTACAAATCTCCCTATGATTCATATCAGTTGGTGGCTACATGTTTTGTAGGCCTTGAAATCACAATGTCTACAAGCAAGTGATCCCTTGGACATGATTTCTTGGCCCCAGTTATGCTAAGGTCAAACTGTTAGAGTTACATGAATCCAGAGCTCTCAGAGTATTAAGAGTTTTCACATTTACTTATTATTACGTACAAACTAGTTTAGATGATAGATATAGAGAAACATTGTGAGTTAACGACAGTTAAATCGTTAACCTTGGTATACCAAGTGCCCACCAGGGGCAAATTATCTTGATTTAAATCAGCCTACTAAGGAAGCGGCTCCCTAGAGACTAAGTACCACCTTACTGTTGACAGAGAAATTCAGAGATAGCTGTTATTATAATTATTATGTATATATTTAACATGTTCACTATTTCTTGAGGCTCTACTACACCATAAGTTAAAATGTTTTCATGATAGATTATGAGTTTAAAGAATGCTTGTTTATGAACCTATGGAATGAATAGTGTTTTCATAGCTAACTATGTATGTAAATATCAAATGATTATGCTTGCTGCATGTATATTTAATTATGTATATCCCTTGGTCATCCCATGTAGGTTGTGGGTGAGAATCTACTCATTGAACCCATTGATTCACCCCTCTCCCTTCCTCCCAATAGTTATAGGTATAGACATTATTTTGCCTCCAGCTCAATAAATCCAACTGTTCCCAATAGTGAGCCTTATTGTGAAGTAAGGTTTAGTTTAGATCCATATTAGTATTTGAGTGCTCTAATAGATGGGCAGGTAGGATCCAAACCATGCATCCTATTTTGAGATATTGTAGTTATTTTTAGAAAATTTTTGTATCTCCCTATATGTTTTCAGAATTTAAGTATGGATTTCAATTATAGATTTTGATTTAGATTACGTAATAGATAAGTTATGTAGTTATGATTTAGTTTTCAAGTGTTAAATATAATTTCAAACTACAATTAAGATACTACAGTGCTATATATATGTATATGTGTGTGTGTGTGTGTTAAAGGTTTCAGTTTGATAAATTCGAATATTTGTTTTAAATAGAGAAAATGATAATGATTTAGAAGAAAATTATGTTTTAAATATGATATTACAATGAATTATGTATTCTATGAAACACGTCGCCCATAAGGCTTATACGAGGATGGAATTTCTCACTTGCCAGTCATAGTCCCAAATCGAATAATGACATGGATTGTCATGACCCGACTTGGATCGTGACCGGCACATAAGGAATCTCATCTCTACATAAGCCTCGTGATCACTGAGTCACTCTATATACATATTTTAAATCAAAACAAGCATTTAAATCATAGGATACATTTCTTAATGGCATTTTATCTCTAATATAATTCTTGTGCTCTTTGGGAATCAAACCATCATAAGTAACAATTTTCATCATTAAACTCTAAATCTGTCTCTGTTATGCAATATATGAGTTACTCTCTATACAAAAATAACCATGAAAACTATAATCATATAAATACAAAACATATCATGGTAACAAAATGTAAAACTATCTCTATGGTCTGGGACCCTGCCCATCATGACACTGGAGCATTCTATATTAACAACAAAGGAATACTTCACTCTAAAGTGAAACTCACCAACTAAAAGCCCTACTCTAGGGAGGAGGTGGTTGAGAGGAATTCACAGCAACTAATGTGTTTGTAATGGAAAAAGGGATAGGGGTGAGTTTCATCTAAAACTCGATGAGTAAATTCTCACATGTAATCCTTTCATGGGATGACAACCACAATGCATCATAATAATAATAATAATAAAATAAGCTCCAAAAGAATTTCCCCTCCCCTCTTCCCCCCCCCCCCGGCACACACACACATATAAACATTTTAACATAAACCGTAAGCTCCTCTGAATCATAAATAACAATACTATGAATTTGATAAACGTGCGTGCACACACACATAGAGACACATATAAGAAAGATTACAGCTATCCATAATTATCTCTATTCTCTACGAGTACCTCACTAGGTCCCAAACTTCTCTAGCCTCTACAAAGCCTACCTTCATGGCCGTTTAAGGGATTGCCTCCATGGCTGCTTCGTACACCGCCTCCTTGGCAACTAGATGTACCAAGGCTAACCATTTTCTAAACATGAATTGTATATAACTTAATAAAAAAGGGATAAAATCAGCAATAAATCGTAGTACTTTGAAAGCTCTGAATCTATGAAACACTAACAGTCTGACCTTAGCATGTTGTAGCTATGAAATCATGTCCAAGGGATCACCCATTTATAGACCTTGCGATTTCCAAAGCCTACAGAGTATGTAGCCACCAACCATCATGAATCATATGAAGATTCGTACTGTAAAACTTTTATGATTTAATTTCTAACCATGCATCAAACTAACAAACTATATAATTCTAATACTATACTTATATCTCTGACTTTATGCTTAATAATCATCATTCACAAATACACTTATAATTACTAAAGACCGCTTACTCATTGTCCATTTCTCTATAGCTACCGTCCAGTCTCTAAATCATCAAACCAATTATTTTTCTGAAACTCTATTCTGGCTCTTCTCTAGGTTTAGAAGTCTACTAAGTTATTAGTCATGAAATTACAAGATCTCTGGATTTATATATATAAAATTATAATCATGCTTTAGCTCTTTACCAAAAAATCATTTTAGCAACAATGGTCTCATGAGTTTGCATAAAACATAAGCTTCATGCCCTTGTAAAATCATAGTTTCATAAACTTAGTAAAATCAATGACAAAATCTAATTTGTCTGGAGTAGTCTCTAAAGCATGTATTTATGCTAAACATTTAAAGAAAATAGCTTTAATGATCAACAAAAGGATCATGGATTCAAACCCACTCACTTGGAAAGAAGAAAAAAGTGGTGCCAACACCAACTGAGCTTTGGGAAGCAGGGAGAGCACCAATGTTTGCCATAACTAGAGGTGTCAAATGGGTCAACCCACCCCTATTTGACCCTAGCCTATGTGGTCGAGCCATAAAGCCCAAAACTACAAAATCCCTACATGGGCCTTGTGGGCCAAGGCCAGCCAATGGGCCAGCACACTTATAAAAATTTAAAAATTTATCAATACTTAAAATGAGCTTGCCCATGGATTTGTCCACCTATGGGCTAGCCCCAACCCACCTATAAGTTAACCTTAGCCCACATGGGCTAGGCCATAAAAACATTTCAGATTCAAATGAATTAGGGAAGTACTAGACTGTATACATAGATCACTAGACTATGAAAGCCCAAACTTAAGAAACTCAAAAAAAATCCAAAGAGGAAAACAAAACCTGAACAAACCAAAAAAAAAAAGCTAAAGCCCAAAATCCCTTTTGCCAAAAAAACACAAAAAAAACTGACTTAAACAACTTTGGGCCCAAATAAAAAACCAAAATCAAATCCCTAATCCACTAGTTTCCATCTCAATTTGTAATGTACCAAAAAGAGAGCGGCTATAAGTTGAGTTGAAGGCTGCACAGCAATGGTGCACCAAAATGGCAGAGGCGTGGTTGACGACGGAGCATTGGTTCACAACTGCAGCTCTGGCAGATGGGTGCGGCAGTATTGGGACCAGCTCAGAGGCACGGGCTACGCAGATGATGAGTGGAGCTTCACAGCTAAGCTAGGGCTCTACGACAGATGCATGTGCGGCGGTAGTTCTGGCAGAGAAGGATCTGTAGGTTGTTATGGCACGTCAAAACATCGATTTGACAAATAAAAAAATAAAGAATTATTTATCTTCAGCTATGTTTTAATTTTAAGACAGGGTTGGCCCATGACTCATGGGAGCTGACCCACTATTTTAGTGGGTTTAGTGGGTTAGGGGCTTATTAAGCCCCCTAAGTTGTGGCTAAAATTTTAGTAGGGCTGAAATGGTGGGCTTGAGGGCCAGGCCAAGGGCCTAGGACCACTTTGACAGTAACCACCACAAAACTCTAGATTAATCTTTAATATCATCTAGTTAGCTCTAGATCAACTCTAATAACATTAGGGGAGCACCCCTACTTGACACCAAAGAGAGAAACAACAAACCCCAAACCATGGAACATGAAAAAAGGAAAAAGGAGATGACAAGAACCAACATAAAATCTTTGAGGATGAAGATTTGGGGTTAGATTGAGAGAAGGGCATAGTAATGGGGTTGGAAGGAAGGGTTTCTGAATTGGGGGGAGAAGAGCCTGAGATTGGTGTTTATAAAGGGTGTTGACGGCTCTTTAAGTGAAACTATGTCATTTTAGAACTCTGCTGTCGTCAGGGCTGCATGCTACAATGGGTAAAACTCACTACAATGAACCTATATGCCAAAACAGGGACAAAAAAGGTTTGCTTATCTTACTGTAGCGAACATGTTCTACATAATTCTACAAAACTTGGCTACAATATGGTTTCTAAAATCCAGGGCCTTCCCGACTACACGGGTAGGTCCCGGGGGACTCTAAGGTCTTATTGGACTTGTCTAGGGACATGTGTACGTTAGGTATTACATGGATGCAAAAGGCTAAGGGCATTTTGGAAGTTCAAATTGTGTGCTAAAGTGTGCTTCCATGCAATTGCAAATCGTGCTTAAGCATAAACACTATTGCTAATAGCAAAGTTTCTATAGAATTTCCTCATCATCTCACTTCCAGGTCTTGTTTGGCCATTGAAAGAATTAGCTCCTGTGTTGTCATGAAAGTTGTAGATCGTTTTCTTCTCTTCAAAATTGACACTTTATTTGCTTTATTTGGATTTAGAATGAGGGAGATATGCTTCGATTATTAAAACATTCCCAATCTAAAACCTCGACACCTCATATTTGACTTTTAGCATTAATTTTACTAGCTAGACTTTCGATCTTATTTTCTATATTTGTAGTTTTCCTACAACCAAACAACATAATTTTTAGAGGTCTATAACTCCAACACTATGACCAAAACACGAAAATAGTGTAAGAAATACTATTATGCAACAATTCTCATTAATTCTCATATTAGACTTTCGATCTTAGATTCTATATTCATAGTTTTCCTACAACCAAACAACATAATTTTTAGAGGTCTATAACTCCAACACTATGACCAAAACACGAAAACAATGTAAGAAATACAATTATGCAACAATTCTCATTAATTCTCAAATTGATGTCCAAACTCAAATATGATGCAAATGCACCTAATTAAGCATAAAAGAGAGTTAGAACATGTAACACCCTAATATTCGACCCAATACTACTAGTACGTACTTAGGCCAAATATTAGTCATTACTTACTGTCATGGTTCTTTTTACTTGGAAAAATAGCTTAACGAAAATACGAGCTAATTTTTTTTCAAAACATTACTTAAAATAGAAGCCGCGCGTATCTTACCGGGTTGGTATCATAAAGTGCAGAAATATAAACATAGAAGTGGCTCCGAATCATAACATCATCACAACTGAAATACTTCATATATAATATGCCTACCCTACGGGGCAGGACTCTTCAAGTACATGGTAAATAGGAATACAATAGAAATACAGAATACATGGAAATGAACTAGAAAGAAACATCCCTACCCACGTGCAACCTAAAGTGGATAACCTCAACACAAAAGAGGTTTCATCCATACTACGTGTCGTGCGTGCACTAAGGGCTACCCTTCAATCTCTAAAGCAGAATCACGGGTACGGAGGAACGTAGCCAATCCACAGGCGGAGCTCGGCGGGTGCAGGCATGCCCTGCGACTGAACGTGTCGTCCACGCTGGGGTCGTGGTCCGGGCACCGAAGCCCTTCGACTCTGAGTGACTATTTCCTCGCTGCCCATCGGTCGCCGAGGCGGAGTAGGGCAGAGCCCTCATGGTCCATGGGGGAGTCCTCTACAGGGTCCTCTTCCGAGTGCTGCGATAGTGGCACATACTCCGGTATGTCAGCTGAACCGGCAGAGTGGGTCCGTAGGTTCCTCTCATGTCGTGCCCGTGCACGCTCAAAGATCGTGGGGTCACCATAAGGGGATGTTGGGGAGAAGCGATAACTATACACGAGGTGTGCAAACGGCCGTCCCAAAAACATGAAGATGCGCACAGTACATCGGCCCTCAAGATGGAATGACCCATGCTCCGGGTCATGGTGGACCTCCCACCGGGGTGTGTCAACGAACAGCACGAACGTCGCCATCTCGCTCTGAAGACGTAATGGAAAGAAAGAGATAGAGGGAGTGAGATTCTTACTAAAGAAACTCAGTAGGGTTCTCCTCCTATCCTAGGTGTCATCATTTACGTCTCCAGGTATCTCGGGTTGTTTATAAAACCATGGACATATATGGGTTCAATTATGAGTTTTCTAAAGTCTCAAGCTCCGAGATCCGTTCCTTTTAACATATCACTTGTATTTACATAAATCATGGGAAATAAACTGTGGGACTTCAATCATATAACTTGGATCATAGAATACAAATCACATAACTTGGATCATAGAACATAAATCACATAACTTGGATCATAGAACTTAAAATCATATAACTTGGTACTTGGCACATGGTGACTTATCTTGGTTACTTAGGTGACATTAAAACTTTCACTTAAACTGGGGCCGCCCTCATATTTCTCCCTTTTGAGAAATCTCTAGGTTATGAGCTCATACCACACTAGTCGTCACTAGTATCTAGACTTTTATCCCTTGGGATAAGTCAACCTCCCAACTTTGAGTACGGGTTTAGGGGGCTAGAATCACATTGTCCCCACCCTTAGTTTGGTGGCTTCAAGGGATTACATTCTCATATTTTAAGTCACCCTAAGTTTAACATGTTACTTTAAGATGCCACATAATTAATGCATAACACATAATTACCACTTAGGCATCTCTAAGGTTCTTTTAAAGAAGCAATAACATGAGATTACAAATCATCACATAAGGGTAATAGTTCACATGGCACCTCATACGTCATCAATTCATCATTAAATGAGAGGCACATAATCATCCCTTAAGGTAGAAACCCCTAAATCGGGTAACCTCAAACTTTCAAATTAATTTCTTATACCTCTAAAGGATTGATTAACCTCATTACCATGATTTATTAAGTCCTAAAACCTAATTAATCATGGCTGGACAGCCTTGGCAGTAAGCTTGTATTAGATGAATTACGGTATTCTAGAAGATGCGTTTTAAACCCTTTCTCACATCCGACTTTTTCTATGATGCAACAATTAATACCTAAGCCAATTATGAGTCACTCTCACTGATCTAGACATCATATAATGTGATTCTATGGATGTTAATCAATCTGGACAGAATTCATATTTTCTGTACCTATGGGGTTCTAAAATTCACATTTCAAGCAATTAAAGTAACCAAACATGCTCTAAAATGTCTAGAACAATTAGCATATACTTGGCAAGGTATTCAAACATATTTAGACCACCCAAAACATAATTTAAGGTGCTGGAAATGATCATGGCAGAACCGAATTTGGTAAGTCATCAAATCATGTGTAAACTTTCTTTTTCATGTACATAGGTAACTAGTTTCTCTTGGAACAATTTTAGGACTTCAAAAATACCTTGGAAATCAATTTAACTTGTCAAGAACTTTCATAAAATACATGGGGCAGCAACTCTTTAAATTTACTCATGGTTGAAATTCTAAATGTAAGAACATACTCAAAAATACTTTCAAATGTCACTTATGTTTAGGAAAAACTTAAAACATAAACTATAGGCTCTTGTAACTAATGAAAAACTCATCCTAGAGCTTCCATCACCACATGGCCGAATACATTTCAAGAGAATACCTCTTGATTCAACTTTTCTCTAGATGAAATGGGCAAGTCTTTGAGCTCTAGTCTCTTAGGTGATGGCATAAAAGAAAACGTGCTATGCATTCCATTTTATTCTTCATTAGAGAGTAAAGTGAGAGCTTCAAAGTAAACATGAAATGCAAGAACTTGAAATTAAATGTGCAAGGCTCAAAGTAAATATGCAAAACTTGAAAGTAAATATGCAAGTTTCATTCTTTATTTTACTGCTCTAGGCCCAGCAACAATCGACTTTAAGGCCGAAATAGAAAGGCTTCGAGATTATTTTAGGTGATATGCAAGCTCTCATTTTACATCTTTAAGTTCTTAAGTGATGACTTAAAATATAAACATGGAATGCAAAGCTTGGAATTTAAACGTGCATTATGCAAGTTCATTCCTTATCTTGGGGTTTAGTGATAGCATAGAAATAAATATGTTATGCAAAGCATAAAGTAAACGTGAATGCAAGTTACTTTTATCTTGTCTAGAGCTCTTGCATGACTTTAAAAGAACATAGTTCTAACCCAAACCTCATCCTCACAAGAAAAGGAAACTACTAGTGCTTGAATACTTAAAATGAATCATGACCTTAAAAAACTTGAAGATGGCCGAATCTTCATCAAGAAGAATAAACCATTATTGAACTCTAGGGACCAAGATCTTGATGATTCAAACACCAACAACTCAAGTCCTCATCATTGAGTGTTTTACTATGCTTTAAACTTCCATCAAAACCAAACTCATGGTAAACATAAAGGAACAAAACCGAAAACATACTTGGTCTAGGAACCAAGTTCAAGCTCTAGAGTTTTGTTCATGTGACATACATCAACATGAAGCCCTCATCATCAAGCTACCATTTTTTTCAAGTTCCAAGGGCCTTCATGGCCGAAACCTCAAAGAAATGAGATGGAGTTTTTAAAGGTTCAAGAGAAACACAACTATTTCTTGAGTAAAACTTGGAAATAATAAACTTTTCTTAAGAATACTCAAGCTTTAGAGGTTGTTCATGTGACAAACATCAACATGAAGCCCTCATCATCAAGCTACCATTTTTCCAAGTACCTTAGGCTTTTATGGCCGAAACATCAAGAAACAAAAGTTCCAAAAAGGTTTCATGAAAAACACAACCTTGTCTTGACCAAAACTTGAAAAAGATGAAACTTTTCACAAACAAGATTCAAGCTTTAGAGGTCTCATGTTGGGATGAACACATGGTCATCTCAAGAGAACACTCATCATCAAGCTCTCCTCATCTTGGCCTTGAGGCCGAAAAAGAAAGAAAAAGGAGAAAGAATGGAACTTTTCCTTAAGAAAGGTTCAAGCTTTAGAGGCCTCACTTTAAGATGAACTCATGGTTTCATCTTGGAGAGCACTCATCATCAAGCTCTCATGTTCAAGGCCTTGAGGCCGAAAATGAAAGGAAAAGAAAAGGAAGAAACCGAAAAATGAAGAAGCAACATGGAGGTTCCACCTTGCATCATTTCCCAACAAGATTCAATATAGAAATGAAAAACATATTGAGAAAGGTTCCCTACCTTGTGGTTTTTGAAAAGAAGAGTAAGAACTTGAGCTTGAAGAACTCTTGGAAGCTTGAGAGAAAACCTCAAAATGCTCTAAACTCTAAGCTTTAGTAAAATGAACAAAGGTGCTTCAAGTTCCCTAAGCTACCTATTTATAGAGAAGTAAAATGATGGTGGCCTTTGGGGGGAAAGAATTCGGCCACTTTACAGCCACATGGGGGAGGAAATATCTTTGTTCAAAGCATGGTGTTAGTCATTCAAAGCATGGTAAAAAGTCTAGCTATGCATGTCCTAAGGTATGGCTAACAATGTAGCTTATTTCCAAACCTTTTAAATGAATAAAATCATAAAATTTTGGGCTGTAAAGGAGTGGAAAAAACCATGCCTTCCATGTCAAAAAAAGAAGAAAATATTTTCTAATTTTGAATTTCCAAAGCATAGGTAAGGTGGTGTAAGACATAATGTCTTGAAAAGTTTGATTGAAAGCTTGAATGACCACAAAAACAATTCATTCTTTTTGAATTTGAATGACATAAATATTTTTAATTTAGAAATGAATTGAAAACCTTGATTGATGTATGACAACTTTTCTTGGAAGAGAAAGCATTGAAAGGAAATGTGAATAGTGAAAATACTATTCATAGTTGCATTTTCTTTAAAGAAAGGAAAGAATTAGAATTGAGTTGCAAATTTCCCTAAGCAATTTTAGGTTCTAATTAACCTTAAATAATTATTTTAGCTTTATATTAATTAAGAAAATTAATTAACCTTTCATTAGAGTCTAATATTGCTTAGGTTTGAGTTAAATAACTCGTTAGACTTAAAATGCACTAAGCAGGGGTAAAATCGTAATTTTTATCAAAAGTTGCCCGGGACCTCCGGGACTTAGACCAACATGGTTCATGCCTTAAAACATCATTTTTGATCTCCGGGACGAGTCCGGGTCGAAGTCGAAACTTAAAACGGCCTTAAATTAAGTTAGGGGTATTTTGGTCATTTGTGCACAGAAATCTCAGAAATGAGGTTTTTCTGCTCCGTTGGACATTCACAATCATACAATCCCCTTCATATAACATATGAACCCTATGAGGATGGCCAAAGCCGGCCGTCCTCGTATTTCGGGTAAAAATGACCTCAGGGGCATTTTGGTCATTTAAAAGTTTAGAGAAAAACAGGGCGTTACAGAACATACACACACAAATGCATACTTATTAACCCTCCAATGGGATACCAATGGTCCCTAGACCTTTTTTTTGGCCACTTCCAAAATAATCCTCTAACAGTATATAACTTAATGCAAAGTTCTAAAATTTTTCACCACCAATATAACATCCTAAAAAAGAAATTAATCAAAAATTAATTTGAGATTTATTAGTTATAATTTAAAAAATCTAATAGATTTAACAATGGTGAGGATGGTTAAACGGTTTTGTAAAAAAAAAAGGTGAATAGTAATTTTGCGGGCCTTGCGGGCCCATCGGGACAACTGAAACCCCAGATCCGGGACCAGGAGATGCCCAAAACTGAGGAAAGAGAGGGTTAATATTAGAAATAGTGAGAATTGAAGATTTTATGCCTGAAATTATTTTTCGGGCAATGTTTGATTGCCCGAGTACACTGTTTTACCCATTCAGTAAGATTTTGGTATGTGATTTTTAACACCGAAAGATAGTTAAATTTCTACAAAAGGGTAATGTATATCCATTTTGACTTAGTGAATGGCTAAGATTTAATCTTGTAAAGCAAGATTAAATGCTAGCCATCCATTTGTTTTTCTTTCCTTTAAAAAATTATACATTTATATTAGGTAATACCTATGCTTTAACTACAAGATAAATACAAGACATCTAACCTTATCTCATCATCATACTTTCTCAGACAACAAAGGGGTACAACAACCTGCATGTTTGCTTCCATGAAAATTTGAATTCTAACCTCAAAATCTTAAGCTTGAACTTGATAAAACCCCAAACTTCCTTTGCAAAACTTATTCTACTTCTCAATACCTATAAAACTAACCGATTAAAATCCCCAAATCTCACCTTATTACCCCACCCACCAATGATTAGAGGAGGGTTTGATTGTGTTTTAAGAGTTTGGAGTGAAGAACTTCCATTTTGGAGCAAACTAGAGACAAGGATACATTAGCTTTCAAGAGTAGGGTTTTCTTTGGCTTTTTCTTTCAAAATTTTTCTAAGAAATTCTTACTAGTTTTAGTCCGAAATTTCTGGTTAATTTGGTTGATATTATGTTGATATTGATGTATGAATTTTGGGGAAGTGTTTGGATAAGGTTAGAAAGATCATTTTATCAAAAGATGTTGAGTGATACTTGCTGGATTTTCGGTTTTCTTATAGGCAGTGTGTGATCACAAATTTTCTAGGCATGTTGTGGCCATTTTCATGAGCTGAAAAAAATATATATGTTGAATCTAACCTCTTGGGGTAGTCCCATGAATATTCTTGGGTTCTTATTGTAACATCCTAATTTTTAACCCAATACTCTTATAACGTATTTAGGTTAAACATTAGTCTATTACTCTTTTAGTCACATTCTTTAAAACCCTTCTTTAAAATGCTTAGCAGAAAGTATGAATAAATTTTTCTTTTTTTAAAACTTGAAAACAAAATGCAAGTCACGCGCTAACCTAACATTCGTCATAACCATAACGTATAAGAAAAGTAATCTCACCATACATAATCATAAAATATAGTATTATACATAACAACATAATATCATCACATCTTCGTAGATACATAAATTACTATCATCATTATACCATCATTTACATCAAAACATGCACATACATATGGAGTGTTCCTTATCCACCTACGAGGTTGGATAAGTATCAATTCGAAAGCTAAACTATCCATGCTTCCGCAGCGACCCTCTGCTCCGTTTGCTAGTGTGACCCTTAAACACAAGCCTTAGAAGAAGTCACGAACCTCGTTGTTATCCTCATTTGGAGACGACACAAAAGAAAAGAAAGGGATGAGAAACTCATTCAAGATTCTCAGTAGGGATTCCCAACTCTAACACAAGTGTCATCGTCATTGTCCCCAGCCACCTCGGTTTTAATTATGAAAAAGGTGTACATGCATAAGCTTTGGTTTTAGATTTTTCAAATCTATTTGTCTGAAGTGGGTGTCTTTTAGTATGAGTCTTAATGACATGAATGCAACAGATATTTGATGAATGCATGACAATACCATATACACATTAACATGAAAATCATATTACTTGGGCCCAACATAAAGAAACATAAATCATATACTTGGCATAAAAAGGCACGGTACTTTTCATGTGACATCCTTCTTATGAGTCAAACTCTTAAGTTCTTTTTCTTAAAGACCACTCTCTTAGCATATTCACCAAACAGTATAGGTAGAAAATGAAATTTAATGAGTTACGGTGTTCTAGAAGTTACGTTTTATGCCTTTTCTCGTTACCGGCTTTTTCTATTATGCTAAAATTAGTTCTATTCAAAATAATTAAAACACATATCTACAGCCTTTAGTCATACTAAAACAGAATCCATATTTTCAATTTTCTAGGTGCTCCAACTTCCTCATTTTTTACCCTTTTTAAGTTCCGTCTTTGCCTATGGCGCTACAATCAATTCCTAAACCAATTATGAGAGGTTCCTACACATATAAACTAATTCTAAACCATGACTTCTGCCTTAGAAGGTCACTGGACAGAAATAGAATTTTCTATGTTCCAAGTGTTCTAGAATTCTCATTTTTCATCTTTTCTAGTTACTAGTTTTTCCTAGCTTCCTCAAATCAATTCTATCATCAAATATACATGATTCCACACATTTTAACACAATAAAATCATCATCAAACAGTGAGCAAAACATCAAGGCAGAACCGAATTCATTCATCATCATATCTGTAACACCCTAATATTTAACTCAACACGCCTAGAACGCATTTAAGTTAATTATTAGTCATTACTCTTTTGTTCCAGTTTTTAACTCAAAACTTCTTTAAAATACTGTAGTGAAAATATGGGTAAATTTTTTTTTAAACTTTAAATACCAAATCGTGAGCCGCGCATACTAAATATCTAACGTCATTACCTTGCCTGCATAAGAGAGATGTTAGAAACGAATAACAGGTAAATACATAGTACAACCATAACATAACATAACTCGAATAAGAATGACATATCAATAATTGTATCATAATAGTGATGTTTTGTAATCTTAAGGACATCAATATATATCCATCAATAGTATACAAACTGATAACTGAGATATGATCACTCTAAAGGCAATTATCAAAAAGGAAGTTATCTCCGTAGCTCCTCGTCCATTCTCAAGACAAATCACGAACTACACCTTCATTCATGTCTGCAGACGACACAGAAAAGAAAAGGGATGAGAAACTTATACAAGAATCTCAGTAGGGCTTCCCGACTATAACACAAGTGTCATCGTCATCGTCCCCAGGAACCTCGGGTTTAATTATGAAAATGGTGAACATATATATAAGGTTCATTTATTAAGTTCTAAATATCATTAGCCGAGGCCCGTATCTTTTAGCATGAATCTTAATGTCATGAATGCAACATATTAGTCATGGATGCAAGTCAATATCAATATGCGTAATATCATAAATGTAACACCCTAATTTTAACCCAACTTTCTAGAACACCTTAGGTTAAACATTAGGCTATTACCTCATAGTCTCATCTTTTTCTTGAAAATATTTAGCGGAAATTATGGTAAATTTTTTTTTTTTTTGAAAGTATAAAACAAAGTGAGAGCCGCGAACTTAACTATTCGAATAACAGAGACGTGAGACATGACTAACACTCACAGAGAGAACTCAAAAAGGAAAACATATAATAGTGGAGCAGAAATCATCATAACAAGAGAAACATTTCATTAATAATATATTTAGAGTACATAGGTAGTCATGCACATAGTAGAAGCAGAGCCTGTAAAACAGAAGAAATAAAATACAACACCAAACACACGTGTAGGCTGCGAGTACAATAAAAATGCAAAATGCTACCCTCCTAGGTAAGCTACGAGTATAAATCCACCACCCACTCCCAAAAGATACAGTAGAAGGGAATATCCTTACCAGCGCTTGTGTACTGGAAGCTCCTGGGTGTAATTGCACCTCCCTGGCTGGCGTGTCAATGAAGTCAACAAACATTGCCATCACTTTCTGAAGATGTGACGGGAGAAGAGAGAGAGGAGTGAGAATTCTTAGTAAAGAATCTCAGGGAGTCTCTATCCTAGGGTTACATCGTTCACATCCCCAGGAACCTTGGGTTTTATTTCATAAAGACAAGTGAGCATATATCAAGTTCATTTAAGTTCTAAAGTGTATTTTAGCCAAGGTCCATTCATTTTAGGATGATCTTAATGTCATGAATGCAACATAATAAAAAGAATGTATGGGCGCTACTTAATGCACATACATCAATGATCATCATACTTAGTGGTATTAAGTGGCAATTAGAACACATTCATATGGGACAAACTTAGTGACATAATCATAATCATAAAACTTCTCTTCCTTATGGGCCACCACAAAGACAATCGGCCGGGGGTGCTCGGAGCAAACCGGTTGTCACCGAGCGTGTCCATCTCTAGGTTATGAGCTCATACCTTAACTAGTCGTCACTAGTTCTTGCCTTACCATTTAATGATAAGCGTATCATAAATCATAAATCCCGACTATCGAGTGCGGGTTGGGGGCAAATCTCTTAGGGGTGCTGGCCAGCCGGGTGTCACCTAAGAGTAAAAAATGGGTACCGATGTCACATGAGTTCTATCGGGTGCTCGGCCAAACCGGTGCCATCCTAGAACCCATCTTAGTACCTTAATTTTCAAAATCTTTAAGTCCCCAAATTTGCCGGAAATTCGGCGTACGATGGCATCACGCCAATTTCTTCCAAATTTGTTTTATGCCACATAAACATATATCCTCATGAATTCCTCATATGAATAACGTCATCATCCTTCACACAACAACATATGCATCATCTTAAAACATCTTAACATACCTTAGTATCATATAAATATCATTCTCATATTCTTAATGTCTTATGCTTTGACCACTATGGTCTTTAACTCATGATCTAAGTTATGAATCATTCAAAGCTAACCTCTGGTACTTAGGAGGTTATGACTAAGTATATCCCTCTTCATACTATAGTCAAGAATATCTCTCAATCTCAAAGGTGCAGAATTCATAATTTCAACTTTACGGGTAATTTTTAGAGTCACGACAATGACCCTTTCTAAGTTAGTTTGGTCCAAAGGCACCAAGATCAAGTCCTAAACCAATTATGAGTCATTTCTACACATTTAAACTAATTTAGAACCATGATTATCATTACTAAACCTTGCTGGACAGAATCCAGAAAATTCTAACATTAAGGGATCTAGAACTCTCAAATTAATTCTTTTCTAGTTTCTAACCTTTCTTATCTTTTACTTATGACGTTTTCCATTGATCATACTTAAACATAACCATGTTATCATCCTTAAAACAGCTCATACAGTGGCCAAACATAGCAGCGGAACCAAAACAACACTCTCCATACAAAGGCATAAAACATACTTTTTAAAGCACATAGGATACTAGTTTCTCTTGGAACCTTTTTAAAACCTTCAAAACTCTTTTGTAAACATTTTTAACATCTAAAATCATCAAGATATTTATAAGGGCAGTAGCTAAGTTGAATTTATTTCAAGAGGTCCTAAATTCATAAAACTTAGTTCTATATGTTCCTTTAATCCACATAGACTTAGAAAAATTATAAAGCAAAGCTTATAGGCATTTATGATCAAATGAAACTTATCCTAAGTTCATTCATCTCACATAGCCGAAGTGGGCATTCTAAGAGAATGCTTTCCATGTCTAACTCTCATTTGAGACCTTGGGACAAATCTTTGAGCTCTAGAGCTTTAGGTGATGACAAAACATAAACATGTCATGCACTTCATTTTTATTGTTCATTAGGGAAATAAAGTGAGAACTTGAAAAGTAAATAGCTCAAAATAAATATGAGATGCAACTTGTTATTATCTTGGATTTTAAGTGATGACTTGAATAATAAACGTGAAATGCAATGCTTAGAAATTAAATATGAATATGCAAGTTCATTTTTTTAGTCTTAGAGCATTAGTGATGACATAAAAATAAATCATGCTATGCAAGGCATAAACTAAATATGAATGCAAGTTCATTTTTGGTTTAATAACTAGAGCTCGTCCAAGACTTTAAAGAACCAATATTCACAACCCCAACATAGTCTCATCAAGTCAAGAGAATGGAACTAAAAGAAATCTCCATATTTTCAAGAAAAGGAATTATGGCCGAAATCATGAGGCTAAGAGAAAGTAATCCATATTCCTTTTTGAAATCATTCTTATTTTCTTAAGTTGGAAAACTTTTAGTGAACTTCATAGCATAATAATAAAAACTAAAGAAAACTCAAGCTTTAGGGGTCTCATTATGATGAACACATAGTCATCATCTAGAGGTCCCCATCATCAAGCCATCATGTATGAGTTTAAAGGTCATGAAGGCCGAAAACTCAAGAAGGAAACCAAGAGAGTTTTAAAAAAGAAATTCCAAGAGGTAGCTAGAGAAAACTCATTTTTCATGGAAATAAGATGCAAAGAAACACCTGTACCAAGAGTGAAGACAGAGAGCTTGAATTTAGAGAGAAGAAAACAAGATGATGAGCTCCTCCAAAAGGCATGATGTTTTTCAAGGAGATAAGGAGGTTAGAGTTGTGTTTGAGGTGAGGTTGTGTTTGAGATGAAATATTTGAGAGGTTTGATGGTGATTCAAGGTTATGGGGTGATGTGTGAAGGTTATGAGATGATGATGATGAAGTAAAGAGATGAAAAAAATGAAGATGAAAAAGAAAGGAACTCTTTGGGACTAGAGAGAAAGAAAGAAACTAGCAAGACTACTCTAAGCTTTAGCAAATGCTCAATGTGCATCCAATGCTAACACAAGCTCCTATTTATAGAAAAACAAAGTGATAGGTGAGAGAATGGAAAGCATGGCTGATGGTAAGAAAGAAGAAAATATCTCTTTGATGGTGTCATACAAGCATGGTTTGAAGCATGGAGCTCATGACACAAGAGTATGGCTTCAAGCATGGGTTTTGAGTGATCTTTTCTTTAAATTGTGGATGAAATTAGGCTTCTAGAAGACCAACATGGCTGGAAGTTTTTCAGCCACAAATAATTGAAGAGAATGATTTATTTTACTTGGTTATTCATTTGGAAAAGCAAGCTTGATTGAAATTATGACAAGGCATGACAAGTAAGGTGATTTGAGGTGATTTTTTCCTTTAAGTTTGAAATGAAATAATTCATGAAAATGGGGAATGATTTTCGGTCAGATTTGGGCAGCAAGGAGAGAGGAAAAATCTTCCATGTAATTGGGTGTTAATGATAGGATTAAGTGTAGAGTTAGTTTAGGTACAAGGTTAGGAGTAATTAAGCTTAAGTTTAGGTAACTAAGCATGTGTATTAGGAATTTTATGACAAGGTTAGGAGTGCTCTTACATCATTAGAGAATTTAAAACTCATTTGTGAATAAACAATGTGTATCACAATCCCATGATTTAAGGAAAGAGAGAGAAAATACTATTTGTGTACTATTTGCACACTATTCATTGATTCCTACACTCAAAGTCCTTGAATTTAAAGATAGGGTTTTAAGTTTATCTAAGCAATTTTAGGTTCTAATCATCCTTATTAACTTATTTTGACCTTAGATTAATTATGGAAATTAATTAACCTTCGATTAGAGCCTAATATTGCTTAGGTTTAGCTTACTTAACCGTGTGATTAGGTGTAAACATACGAAACTCAAGACAAAGCAGTAATTTTGCACTTATTTTGCCAGGACCTCAGGACCAAAACTGAGACCACATGAATACATAAAGCGTCTTTTAAACCCATCCTGGAGAGGTTTCGGGTTCATCGGCACTTGCAAAGGGTAAAGCCATTGGCGTTTTGGTCATTTGACTGAAAACTTCGAAAAATGAGATTTTCGATCCAGAAAGAAACACAAGTCATCAATCCCGCTTCCAACATTGAGTTTGCCCTTCGAGTACTGGGACCTGGCTTTCGACCAATTCGGTGATAATGACCTTAGGGGCATTTTGCTCATTTTCACTCTAGCAGAAAATCGGGGCGTTACAATAAAATCCATAAAACAATGCATATGATATAAAGAACATCATGATTCATTATTCTTACAGGTGACTTAAACTTCTCTTTTCCTTAGGGGCCGCCCTATAATTCTCTCTTTTCTCGAGAGTTCTAGGTTATGAGCTCATACCTCACTAGTCGTCACTAGCGTAATCTTATCCCTTTTGATAAGATAAATTCCCGACTCTTAAGGTACGGGATAAGGGGTATTAGGATCACCTCTCATAATCTTTAATTCGGGGAGTCTAGAGGATCATTTCCATGTGTCTTATGTCACCTTTAAACTTGGCATGTTATATGGAGATGCAAACATGAATATCACAATTATAACTCATCGATTCATCATTTCATGTGCATATCAATGAATCAAACATAATTATAACATGCCATAATGTATATCGCATAAACATGCATCATATGTCATTGCAAATATCCATAAGCCATATAAATTTCAGCACATCAACTCATCCTTCACAAAACATCATTCACATTCATCTCATCATATTGTCAATATTTATGTTTAAGCCCCAAAGGGTCAAATCACAATTTCTCAAAGATTACGGGTCAAAACGTAATTACCCCTTTTTAACATTTACTCAAAAATTAAAGATCTCTAACATTAACCAATACAATTCAAGAGGCATATAACTATTAGAAACCATAAAAACTCATCATGAAAATATTTTAGGGCCATAGACTAAATTTAACACATTATAGGGGTCAAAGTACATAGTTACTTATTTTGACACTTATCAAAAACCAATACTTGTAAAACTTTTTCTAAGCATTATAAATAGTATTTTGAACACATAATAACATCAGATATTATTACTAACCCTAATTAAAATCCTTTCATCAAAATTACATAATTGATAGTTTAGAAACATAACTTTCTACATTTTACAAAACGGTCAAAACTAACACTTATAATTATCCTTTTCAACCTCTAAGATACCAAAAACAATTTTTACATCTAATACTAATAATTCTAAGGTATATAAAATTTATGATCAGTATCTAATCAGTGAGGAATTAATTCAGAAAATTCATTGTCTAAAGCTTTGTAGAATTACGATTTTGATCCTTTTTATCTACTAGTTTATCACAAAAATGCTAAAAACAATTCTTACATCAATTATAAGTAATTTATAAACATTCAAAGCCTTTAAATCAATATCCTAACTATTTTATTTAAATCAGGTCAGTAGCATAATTTTCAAATCATAAAGCTTGAGAAAAGCATAAATTCAAACATCTTTAGATTTCTAACTCTAACAAAATTATTTAAGTAGCTTAAAGACAATATCAAAGCCTTAGAAATAAAATAAGCCAACCTTAATATCAAGAGCATCAAGAGGCTAGAAATAACATAATTTAAATATATCCACAAAAATAAAATTCCTATTTAAGATTAAAGAGGTAAGTTTTGAGCTTTAAAGGTTTAGGTGATGGCAAGAATCATAAACATGCTATGCAATCCATTTTTATCATTATAAAGTGATATCTTGGAAATATAAATATGATGTGCAATACTTGAAATATAAATATGATTATGCAAAGCTTGAAGTATAAATATGAAGATGCAATTCATTCTTAGGTCTTTATAATTTATGTGAAACTTGAAAGTAAAAATGAATATGCAAGTCCATATTATTATCTTCAAGAATTAAAATGATAACTTGAAATATAAATATGAAGATGCAAAACTTGAAATATAAATATAATTGTGCAAAGCTTGAAATATAAATATGAATATGCAAGCTTATTTTTAGATCTTTAAAGTTTAGTGATAACTTGAATCATAAAATGCATTACTTGAATTTAAACATGAGAATGCAAGTTTATATTATTATCTTCAAGATTTAAGGTGATGACTTGAAATTAAATATGGTTATGCAAGGCTTGAAATTTAAATATGATATGCAAGAGCTTGAAACATAAACAATGGATATAGGTTCATTTGATTATCTTGTTAAGCTCAAAACTTTTAGAGAATTAAACTCTTTAACCTCAATCAATCTTAAATAAAGGAAGTTAGCATTAGAGTCCTTATTATCAAGATCCCAAGAACCATATTCCATAGTCTTATCATTAAGCCATAAATTAGAAGTCATTAGGAGGAAATAAAGGAAAGAACATGAAATAAAATCCCTACCAAGTTGTTTCTTGTTCTCAAATGTTAAAGCTTGATGTCTTAAGAAGTGAAAAGAAGAAAATCTCCTCTAGATGATGATGATGGCTTCGGCCAAGACAAGAACTAATGGAGGAAGGATTTTTCTTGTGATTTTGTGTTTGATAATGGAAAGGTTATGTGTCTAGGAGTTAGTTTATGGTTGGAATGTGTATGCTTGAGGTTTAGAGCTTGGTTAGAGGTTGGGAATGGAGGCTCTTGAATGTGAATAAGGAAGAAGAAGAAAGCTTGAAGTATTGAGAGAATTTGAGAACTTTGAGCAAACTTTGATCAAGAAAACTATCAAATAACTAAGCACCAAGGCTATGGATGTTTGTGTGAACATTTTAGCAATGGAAGAGCTCTTATTTATAGGCCAAGGAAGGCCATATGACCGTGCAACCAAGGCTGGAAAAATGGGATTTTAATTTCATTTTTCAATTAAAGAAACATAGAGAAAGAAAGCATAATGTGTAGTCATAATTGTGTTCATGTATCATGGCTTGAAGATGCATAAAATATTATGTAAATGGGAGGCAAGGAATCATGGCTGATGAGGCTGAACATGGATGGATTTCTTTTGATTAAATTTAGCCAAAAAAAATAATGAAAAAGAAAGCCAAAGGTATGGTGTCATGTTGGATATGTTTCATGTTGGAAGAAAAGCAATAAAATATGGTTATTTGGGCTGATCATGGGCGCTGGTTTCTGATGCTTTCATGATCAGATTGGTGTTATTCTATAAGTGATAAATCATGTATTAGATGTGTATTTACTTAGGTAAAAGATTAGGAATTGATAGGTTAGTGAAAATGGTAAAAGGTCAAGTGTTTAGGACAAATCAAGACAAGGTAAAAAGAGAAATCTTACACTAGTAAATGAGGTTAATTTCAAATGAGTAAAAACCAATTTGTAACTTAGGTTCGAATCTTAGGATAAGAAAATATAAATGTACAAGATTTTATCGAAACCGTAAATTTAACTTTGACCTAAAACATTACTAAATTTATGAGCTTCTAAAATCAAGGAAAGGTAATTTAAATTTATCTTAGGTAAATCTTGACTCTAATTACCTCAAGTAATTATTTTTAACCTTGGGTAATTAATTTTAAACTCAAGGTTAATGAATAAAATCAATTTGAGTCCCAATAGAGTTTTAATACTATTTTAATTACACAAGTAAACCTATTTTACCACAACTAGGGGTAAAAAGGTAATTTCACATAAAAACTCTTTGTAAATATTGGACAACCTCAAATCATAATTGAAATAGATATTTTGAATCTTTGGGTGAAAACCGAATTCAAAAATTATATAAGTTTATGAAAAATTACTGCAGGGGTAAAACGGTAATTTTACTTACGGTAAAAATTGAGAATTTGAGATTTTTACCTCTAAGGCACATATAATCCCCATCAAGCCTTAAACTAACCCCTCAAAGATAATCTAGATTAGTTATCTTTGATTTTCTAGGTAAAAATGACCTTGGGGGCATTTTGGTCATTTTACACGTATAAAAAAATCGGGGTTTGCGACTTTCGCAGGAATCGCTAAACAAGTCTCCTATGATGTTTCTCTAATGTTATATTCCTTTATTGAGAATTATTTGACCTTGAATTACGTGTAAAAATTATCTAGGGGCATTTTGGTAATCTTAACATAGCAGTAAAAACTGGGGCGTTACAATATCAATCATGAAATTTCATTTTCAATACACATAAATCACTAGTTTCTCTTAGGACCATTTTAGGACTCCAAAACTCTTTGGAAACTAATTTATTTCATTAAAATCGCCATAAACTAAACAAGATCAGTAACTATATTAAAGTATTTATGGTTGGGTTTTAAAACATCAAATCATACATGAAACATTCTTTGAATTCACCTATGGTTAAGAAAATCCTAGGACATAGATTGTGGGCACTTGTGACTAGATGAAACTTCACACCAAGCTCATCATTATCACATGGCCAAATTTTGCATTCAAGAGAATGCTCCCATGTCCAACCTTTGCTTGAGATAAATGGACAAGTCTTTGAGCTCTAGAATCTTTAAGTGATAGTAAAAGCATAAACATGATATGCACTTCATTTTATTCTTCATTAGAAAAGTAAAGTGAGGGCTCAAAGTAAATATGAGATTCAACTTCATTCTTATCTTTACATTTAAGTGGTGACTTGAAAAATAAATATGCTAGGCAAGGAAACGTAAACATGAATGCAAGTCTAATTTTTTATTTAGTGCTCTAGGCTCCACAACAATCGACTTTAAGGCTGAAATAGGTGAGCTTCGAGATTAATTATTAGGTGATATGAAAATGAAAACTCTTGTTTTAATTTTAACCTTTAGGTGATGGCATGAAAAGTAAATATGCTAGGCAAGAAATGTAAATATGAATGCAAGTTCAATTTACATTCTTTACTAGAGCTCATACAAGACTTTAAAGGAATGTAAACCTCAATCCAACATATATCTTAACAAGACAAAGTGAGCTTTAGAGTTTTTTGTACCAAGGATATCGAAGAGATCTTATGGTTTGAACATCATCATCAAGATCAAGGAAATGGATTCCAAAGAAAACAAAACCATAAAGAAAAGGAAAAAGGGCTGAACCCATGAGGGAGAGAAAGATACAATTTTTAAAACTCTAAAGACCATGTTCTTGATGATATACCACCACCAACATCATGTACTTTCATCCTTGAGTCATTTTCCAACTAACATAAGCCTTTAAAATCAAAACTAGGACCAAGGAAAAAGAAAAGGAAACCAAAACTAGAGCATGAAAAGAAAAGGAAAAATCGAAACATGCTTGGTCCAAGAACCAAGTTCCAAGCTCTAGAGGTTTCACAAGTGAAGATTCTCATGATCTACATCTTGAACCCTCATCATCAAGCATCATTTTCTTTAAAAAGAAAGGCTCCAAGGCCGAAATCAAAGAGAAGAAAAAGAAGTTCCAAAAGCCAAGAGAAAACTAACAAGAAGTCATTTTTAACAAAACTTTAAAAGAAAAAACTTTAAAGAGCAAAAATCCCTACCAAGTGGTGAAGAGGAAAGCTTGTTTCTTGAAGTAAAAAGAAAAGAAAACTTGTTTACAAGTGGTCCTTGGATTTTCGGCCAAAGAGGAGGAAAAAAGAAGGAAAAGTTTTTGTGTGAGCTTGATGTGTGAGGATGAAAGCTTATGTGTTTGAATAATGATCTAGGGTGGTTGTGTGGTGGTTTAAGGTTGTGAGCGGTGGCTCTTTGGTGGAGATGAAGAAGAAAAGAAGTCTTGGAGAAAGCAAGAGAAGCTTAAGAATGCTCCTTGAAACTTATACTTAGCAAATGTTCAAAAGGTGCCCAAGTTCTTCCAAGCATGGTATTTATAGAAAAATAACATCAAGGGTGCATGAATGGATGGGGTGGCCAAAATTCTCATGGCCATGGGGGGAGAAAGGAAAATATCTCTTACATGTGGTCATTTAAAGGTATGGTGAGGTATGGCCTAAAGCATGGTGAGGTATGGCTCAAGGTATAGCTCTTTGAGTGTAAAAATTCAAACATGTGATGGACATTGGAGGTGAGGTGGCACCATTTTCTCCTTGTAATGGGGGAGGAAGATCTTTCATTTAATTGCGGTTTAGGGATGTGTTTAGATGTAGCTTTGAGTAGGCTTAGGATTTAGGAGTTTATAAGTAAGTGTTTAGGTAAGTAATGATGTAATTAAGGATTTCAAGACAAGGTTAGAGAGTGCTCTTGCTTCATTAGTGAGATAAAAACTAATTTTAGTGTATAAACAATTGTAGACACAATTCCTTAATTTAAGGAATTTGAGAGAGAAAATACTATTCAAGATTCCAAGACTAGAAATCTTGAATTTTAAAAAGAGATTTAGGTTTAATCTAAGTAATTTTAGGTTCTAATTAATTTTAATAACTTATTTTGACTCTAGATTAATTATGAAAATTAATTAATCTTCAATTAGAGCCTAATATTACTTAAGTTTGCTTAATTACGTCATTAAGCTCAAACGGCACTATTCCAGGGACAAAATCATAATTTTGCACAAAAACTGCCCGAGACCACTGGGACTTAAACAGATACTTTTAGACACATGAAAACATCATTTTAAACCTTGGGGGAAAGTTTCGGGCTCAAACGGCACTTTTATCCGCGTAAAAACACTATAGGGGTATTTTGGTCGTTTTGACCCGAAACTGCAGAAAGCAAGATTTTCGTTTCCAAAATCACTCAAGGACCATCTAATCCCCTTCAAACATTGAGTTGACCCTTCGAGGACTGCTAGGCCAGCTATCCTCAAATTCCGGGCAGAAAATGACCTTAGGAGCATTTTGGTCATTTTTCTCTCAGACAGAAAATCGGGGCGTTACACTTATTTTTATTCCAACTGCCTTAGAAAAATCAAGAATTGAAATTAAGCATATGCTGTCTGGATTATGGGAACTGAAGTTATGATTTTGTATAATTTTGTTACAATAGCAAATGATTGAATTATCCTTTGAAATTTTACAAGATACTTATAACATCTCGAAGTATAACCATGATTTTTATTCTGAATTAATTCAATCATTTGCTAAGGTTAAAAATTATGAATTACGGTTCTTGAACTGAGGTGGAGGGGTTTCTAACCACTAAATTTGTAGAATATTTTTTATATAGTTAGAGAACTCTATTTAACCTGAAATGTTTACAGGACCTTAGTGACACATTGAGGCGTCTTTGATAATTTTTATAGCCTCTGAAATAATTATTTTATGTGCAAATAAATTTGTGCCACAATAGTGTGAAATCTGCCATTGTGTTGAAAATGAATTGATGCTTTGAATTGATGAAATAATATCTTGTACTAGCATGACATGAACACATGAATATGAATATGAATAATTGAGCATGTGAGCTTATCAATGAGGTTAGGTATATATAGATATGAATGCTTATTACAATTGCTCATATGTGAAAGAAAAGCATATGATTATGTTTCTTGGGCTAGAGAAAGTAAATCCAATTTGTTAGGGAAAGTAAATCTGACTACCCAAAAAAGTATAAGATTTATAATCCTTGGGCTGGAGAAAGTAAATCCGATCTGTTGGGGAAAGTAAATCTGACTACCCTTGAATTGAGTCGAGGGAAGTAAATCTGGCTAGGAATAGATCTGTATGAGAATTGGAGAAGGTAAATCCAATGATCATGTATAGAAATGAGCTCAGTCCTAAAAAGCAGTCTATTACCCATTATTGCCACACTGGGGATGGCGGTACGTAACGCCCAGATGTTACAAGATTAGTCGAGGGCCAAGGCAAGTGAAAGAAGTAAATTTTCTCAGTAATCCTTTATCTTATATACCAAGTGAATAAGTTTAGTATTGATATTGATACCAATATGTTTAAGTGGAAAGTTAGCAATAAATGACATTAAAGTAGTATGGCATGTGTATATTAAGTGATTGAATGTTAAAAGTAACCCACTTCGGAAGTATGATTTAGAACTTTAAAAACAAACTGTTATTATGTAATGTATGACCATTTTTTGGAATAAACCGACGTGGCTGAGGCGATGACGATGACACTATGTTTGTGTATTTGGGGAGTTACCCTTTTGAGAATTGTATAATTCTCACCCCTATGTTTTTTTGTGTTCCCGTGTCGTCTCTAAGTTGATGTAGAGAACTGAAAGGCTACTATACAAAAGAACTCGGAAGTGCAATAGTTTAGTAGTTAATGCTTTTATTGTGTTGTATTTAGTGGAATGGATATGTATGTAAAGATGTTAGTGAACTAAGGAGTGTTTAAGCTCATAGAAGAGCTTTCTTTTGAACTTAACTATGTATCAATTAAATGGTTTGTTTCTCTGTTATATATTTTACTAGAATTATGAGTTAGTTACTTTACGATTCGATTGATTTTGCTATAGATAATTATGAAAGGTCCGCTAATTTATAAGTAACAACTCTTAAGTATAATGTCATAACTTAAGGATGATGTTGTGTTTAGGAGGATGTTAAAAATAGTATCAGAGCAGTTCATCTTTTTAGGACCTTGAGGAATGGACTAGCTATGCTTCCTTAGTGAATGTCATGCATTATAACTCTATATATGTGTATGATTGTTGGTTAGGAATGTTGTGGGTTGTTACAACACTTAGCTTGGTATTGAGCCTGATCAACTCAATAATTCTTATTTGGTGTGACAGGAACCTATGATTTCAAATCGGCATACTAGGAATACTGTCGGAAATGAAGTGGGTATGATGGACACTTTCCACGAGATGGCGGCTGCTATGAGAGAACAAGCTGCAGTAGCCAACAAGATGATGGAAAGGTTGGACTGACATGCCGAAGGAAATCCAATTGGGAATCCTAGAGGAGCAGAAGTGGACATAGAATACCAGAAATTTGCTGAGTTCAGAAAAGCAATCCAAAATGGATCAAGACTATGGAGAAAGTTTTCTCCGTTCTTCCTTGCACTGAGACCCAAACTTACAAGCTGGAAGCTGATGCAGAATTCTGGTGGTCGGCACCAAGGGATTATTTGAAGCTTTTCAAACTGAAATCACTTGGGATATCTTCAAAGAAGCTTTCTGCCACAAGTACTTCCCTGCTTCGGTAAGAAATGCAAAGGAGTTGGAGTTCATAGCACTCAAGCAAGGGTCCATGAGTGTAGCGGAATATACAGCTAAGTTTGACGAGCTTTGCAAGTTTTCTATTTATCAACGTAATCCAGATGAAACTTGGAAGTGCATGAAGTATGAAGGAGGCTTACGTGAGGATATCGACGCTGCCGTGGGTCTCTTAGAGACCCGGGATTATGCGACCTTGGTAAACAAGTGCCGCTATGCCGAGGACTCCAACAAGAAGTTAGCAATCATTCAATTTGGTAAGAATACTTCGAACAAAAGATTGCCACTCAAAAACCAAGACTATGACGATGACCGGCCCTTAAAGAAGCGGTTTCAACCAAGTCCATATAAGGATAAACGGCAACAGCAACCAAGTTCATGCCCAAAATGTGGAAGAGATAATGGGAATAAAGGCTGTTTGGCTAGACAAAATGTGTGCTATGGTTGTGAAAAACCAGGACATAAGATTTGTGAGTGCCTAGATAGGCCCTCAAAACCAGCTATAAAGCCATAACACCAGAGTAGGGTCTTCACCATAAGTGCTAAGAGAACGTCACCAGCCAAAAATCTGATCTAAGGTAGGAACGTTTAGGATTTAATTGAATTATTTGAATTACATGTGAATTCCTTATTTGATTCATGAATTTGTCTTTTGAAATTGTTTTCAAACGAATTTTGAGGGAAAAATTCTTTTTAAGGTAAGTGGTAATGTAACACTCTAAAAAAATTAATCAAAAATTATTTGAGCTTTATTAGTCATAATTTCAAAAATCTAACAGATTTAACAATGGTAAGAATGGTTCAACGGTTTTGTAAAAAAAAAAGTGAATAGTAATTTTGCGGACCTCACGGGCCCATCAGGACAACCGAAACCCCAGATCCGGGACCAAGAGATACCTGGAACTAAGGAAAGAGAAGGTTAATGTTAGAAATAGTGAGAATTGAAGATTTTATACCTGAAATTATTTTTCGGGCAATGTTTGATTACCCGAGTACACTGTTTTACCCATTCAGTAAGATTTCGATGTGTGATTTTTAACACCGAAAGATAGTTAAATCTCTACAAAAGGGTCATGTATATCCATTTTGACTTAGTAAATGGCTAAGATTTAATCTTGTAAAGCAAGATTAAATCTTGTAAAGCAAGATTAAATCCTAGCCATCCATTTGTTTTTCTTTCCTTTAAAAAATTATACATTTATATTATGTAATACCTATGCTTTAACTAGAAGATAAATACAAGACATCTAACCTTATCTCATCATCATACTTTCTCAGACAGCAAGGGGATACAGCAACCTCTGTAACACCCCGATTTTTCTATCCGAGGGAAATGACCAAAATGCCCCTGAGGTCATTTCCTGACCCGAGCTCGAGGGTAACCAACTCGGTCATCCTCGAAGGGTCAACTCAATGTTTGAAGGGGATTGAATGGCCCTTGAATGCTTTCGGAAGCGAAAATTTCGTTTTCTGCAGTTTCGGGTCAAAATGACCAAAATACCCCTATAGCGTTTTTACGCGGGTAAAGGTGCCGTTTGAGCCCGGAACTTTCCCTAGAGGTTTAAAAACATGTTTTCATGTGTCTAGAGGTCTCTGTTCAAGTCCCAGTGGTCCCGGGTAGTTTTAGTGCAAAATTATGATTTTGCCCCTAGAATAGTGCTTTTGAGCTTAATGACGTAATTAAGCAAACCTAAGCAATATTAGGCTCTAAACGAAGATTAATTTATTTCCCTAATTAATCTAGAGTCAAAATAATTTATTAAAGTTAATTAGAACCTAAAATTGCTTATATTAAACTTAAATCCCTTTTTAGAACTCAAGACTCTTAATCTTGGAATCTTGAATAGTGTTTTCTCTCTCCAATTCCTTAAATCAAGGAAATGTGTCTAGAGTTGTTTAGACTCTAAATTGAGGATTTAACTCACTAATGGTGCAAGACCACTCCTTAATTATGTCTAGACCACCTTAATTACCCATTTACCTTACCTAAACACTTTCTTACAAATTCCTAATCTTAAGCATAATCAAAGATACACCTAAACACAACTCTAAACCACAATTAAAATGCAAACTAATCTTCCCCATGGGCTGATGCATTTCGGCCAGACCTCATCCCCTTTGACCACATATTAAATTGTTTTCTCACTCAAAGAACCATACTTGAAGCCATACCTTGAACCATACCTCACCATACCTTAAGCCATACCTCACCATACCTCAAGAACACATTATCTCACCTCATGGAACTCATGGAATGCCTCCAATCTGCACCTCATGGCCGAAGCTCTTCATCACCATGAGCTCCCTCCATTTGTTTCATTTCTCTATAAATAGAATGCCTTGAGGAGCTTGCACCACTTTTAGATCATTTGCTAAGTTTAGGAAACACTCAAAGCTTTTCTTTTCTCTCAAAGTTCTAGTGTTCTTCAAGTTCTTCAAGCTCTTCAAAGTTCTTCATCATCTTCATCTTCTTCTTCCATCTTCAAGTTCATCACACCAAGTAGGGATTTTCTTTCATGTATTCTTTTCTTTAAAGTTCTTGTTTCAAGCTTGATGTTCATAGTTTCTCTTGTTTCTCTTTAGAACTTCATTTCCACTCCTTTTTCCTTTTCATTTTCGGCCATAGGCCTTGGAGAACAAAGGAATGAGAGCTTGATGATGAGAGTTTCATGATGATGTTCATCACTTGAAACAAACTCTAGAGCTTGATCTTTGTTCTTGAGCAAAAATGTTTTAGTTTTTCTTTTCTTGAACTCTTAAGAACTTTAGCTTTGATGATGTTTTTAAAATGGCTCTATGAACTCAATGATGAGGACTCATGATGTTGGTGTTAATGTATCATCAAGATCATGAACTCTAGAGTTTTAAAATGTTCCTTTTTCTTCTTGATGATTTCGGCCATTTCCTTAATTTTTTCTAAGCTTCATGGTTTGATTTCCTAAGAATATTATGTTGAGTCTTAAGAACTCTAAGCTTGACTTTACCTTGTTTGGATGAGTTTGGGTTATGGTTTAAATTCCTTTAAAGTCTTGTTAAGAGCTTTAGAAAGATAAAATGAACTTGCATAATTTATTTTATGCTTGCATTCATATTCACATTCTTGCTATGCATCTTTACTTTCTAGCTATCACTTAAGAACATAAAGATTAAAATGGAACTTGTATCATCACTTAATTTAATTCTCGAAGCCTTTCTATTTCGGCCTTAAAGTCGATTGTTGTTGGGCCTAGAGCACTAAAATAAAGAATTGAACTTGCATTATCACCTAATTAATTTCTCGAATGCCTATCTATTTCGGCCTTAAAGTCGATTGTTGTTGGGCCAAGAGCACTAAAATAAAGAATTGAACCATGCATATTTACCTACAAGCTTGCACGTCTAAATTTATGCCTCGCATATTTACTTTCAAGCTTGCACGTTTAAGTTATGCCTTGCATATTTAATTTTAAGTCATCACTTTACTTTGTAAGCAAGATTAAAAACGAAAAGCATGAGCACGTTTATTTTATGTCATAACTCAAGAACCTAGAGCTCAAAGACTTGCCCATTTCATTCCAAGTTAAAGTTAGATGTGAATGTATTCCTTGAATGCATAATTTCGGCCAAGTAGTGATGATGGGCTTGCAATGAGTTTTCATCTAGCTACTAGGACCAATAGTCTATGTTTTAAGTTTTCCCTAAAGCTTTACAATCTTTATAAGGTTATGTCATCACAAGTTGTGATTTTATTATCTTTTAGGGGATGGAATATGTTTTGGTCAGTGACCTAAGGCTTCACTTAGCCTCTTGATGAATTAAAATGTTTTGCAAAGAGTTTTAGAAGTTCTAGATTGATTCCAAGAGAAACTAGTTAACTTATGTACCTAGAAATGTCAATTTAACTCTCTCATTTAAGTTAAATGTTTTCGGTTCTGATGTGATGAATGTGATGCTGTATGATGATGTTTTGATGTGTTGGAATGTGTGAAAATATCATATGATGATGTAGAAGCGATCCTATGCATGATAGGTAAGAAACTAGCTAACTAGAAATACCGTAAAGCTAGAATTTAACATAGTTTTGACCCATTTGTTTATGGAACTTTTCCAAACTGTTTTAATGGGGACATAATCAGATTTAGATTGTTTAGACATGAAAAACTTGGTATCATTTGAGTTAGAATTGAATTCTAGCACCTATGGGGAAACTAGTAACTAGAAAACCGTAAAAATGCAAATGTTTCTCTTAGAACATTTAATTTTCTGGATTCTATTCAGCACCCTTACAACATGGTAAACATGATTAATAATTACTCCTTAAGCATAGGAATGCCTCATAATTGATTTAGATTTAATATATAGCGCCTTCGGCGAAAACGGAACCAAGAAAGGGTCTAAAACTTAAGTTCTAGAACCCCGTATTCACATGTTAGGATTTCCACCCTATGCTATTCAGATTTAAAAGTAAAATGAGAGGATTATGAATGATGTTTAATTATGAGCCTTAGGTGCTTAAAATATGAATGACGGATGTAGAGAACTGTATCTTAAGATTAAGACCCGTAAGGGTCAAAGCATAAGCTACCGTAAGGGTAAGCGTTTGGATGTTTTATGATGATGCATGAAGTATGCTAATGATGATGATGTTATTCATATGAGGAATTTATGAGGTTATATGTTTATGTGGCATAAAGCAAATTTGGAAGGAAATTCGATTGTAATGACCGTTGTGCCGAATTTCCGACAAATTTGGGGACTTAAAGAGATTTTGAAAATTAAGGTACTAAGATGGGTTCTCGGATGACACCGGTTCGGCCGAGCACCTCCATAGAACTCATGTGACATCGGTACCATTTTATACTCTTAGGTGACACCGGTTCGGCCGAGCACCCCTAAGAGGTTTGCCCCCTAACCCGTACTCAGATAGTCGGGATTTATGATTTATGATACGCTTATCGTTAAGTGGTAAATAAGAACTAGTGACGACTAGTTAAGGTATGAGCTCATAACCTAGATGTATGACACGTTCTGGGTGACACCGGTTCGGCCGAGCACCCCCAGTTCGATTGTCTTTTAGGGTGGCCCATGAGGAAGAGAAGTTTCATGATTATGATTATGTCACTAAGTTTTGTCCCATATGAATGTTACTATTGCCACTTTATGCCACCAAGAATGATGATGCTTGATGCTATGTTTTATGTATGTGCATTAGGTAGTGTCATGCATACATTTTCTATCATGTTGCATCCATGACATTAAGATCATCCTAAAATGAATGGACCTTGGCTAAAATATATTTTAAAGTTTAAAATGAACCTAATACATGCTCAGTCATTTTGTATAAATAAACCCAAGGTTCCTGAGGACGTAGATGATGACACCTAGGTAGTAGGAGGCCCTACTGAGATTCTTTAGCAAGATTCTCACTTCCTCTACCTTTTTCTTTCCGTCACGTCTTCAGATGGCGACGTTCGTGGTGTTCGTGGACACGCCGACATGGGAGGTGCACCATGACCCGGACCACGGGTCATTCCATTTTGTGGGTCGATGCACGGTTAGAGTATTCATGTTTATGGGTCGACCCTTCACTCCCCCTGTACATTCCCATCGTTTCTCCCCCGTCTCACCTTTTGGCGATGACCTGGTGTTCGAGCGCGCACGTCCCCTAGAGGAGAGGCTTCGCCGTACCCCATCATCCACGTCCGCCGCTCGAGACTACCCCCAGGATGTGCCCCGCTGCACTGTCGTCTTTTCGAGACGGATCCTTCCGAGGATCCGGCAACCCAGGCACCCTCCGAGGGATCTTCCCCCACCATACCCATGGACCTTGGGGAAGGTAGTGAGCCTTCCGTGACTCAGCCGAGGCTTGCACGATGACCGGAGATGAGGCCACGCCGTGGAGGTCACTTCCGAGCCCCGTCCCGTCTATTCACGCCGGAGGAGCTTGCTCAGTTTCCTGGTTACTTGCCACGCTCGAGGGATAGTCGCCAGTAGGAGGCTGTAGATGGCCGAGATAGAGCACACACCACTTAGATGAGGATAAACCTTCTTTTGTTTAGAGGTTATCCTATTAGGTGCACTCGGGTAGGGGAGTAGATTATGTTCATGTTTTATGTTGTATTTTCTTTTATGCATTTCACCTGTACCACACTTATAAGTGGGCAAATTATATATATATGAGATGATCTTCAGTGTTACTCATGGTGTGTGCCTTATGTTATGATGTTGTGAGACATTTGTTTACCATACATGGTTTACTGCTTATCGCATCACGCGGCTCTCACTTTGTTTTTCAAAAAAAATTTATCCGTATTTTCCGCTAAGTAATTCAAAGATAAATGAGAACTATGAAGTAACAGACTAACGATTAACCTAAATATGTTCTAGAGTATTGGGTTAAAAATTAGGATGTTACAACCTCCATGTTTGCTTCCATGGAAATTTGAATTCCAACCTCAAAATCTTAAGCTTGAACTTGGTAAAACCCCGAACTCCCTTCACAAAACTTATTCTACTCCTCAATACCTACAAAACTAACCGATTAGAATCCCCAAATCTCACTTTACTACCTCACCCACCACTGATTAGAGGAGGGGTTGATTGTGTTTTAAGAGCTTTGAAGTGAAGAACTTCCATTTTGGAGCAAACTAGAGACAAGGATACAGTAGCTTTCAAGAGTAGGGTTTTCTTTGGCCTTTTCTTTCAAAATTTTTCTGAGAAATTCTTACTGGTTTTAGTCCGAAATTTCTAGTTAATTTGGTTGATATTATGTTGATATTGATGTATGAATTTTGGTGAAGTGTTTGGATGAGGTTAGAAAGATCATTTTGTCAAAAGATGTTGAGTGATACTTGCTGGATTTTTGATTTTCTTACAAGCAGTGTGTGATCACGAATTTTCTGGTCATATTGTGGGCATTTCGTGAGCTGAAAAAAGTACGTATTGAAGTCAACATCTTGGGGTAGTCCCACGAATTTTCTTGGGTTCTTATTTTGAGTCAAACTGCCTTAGAAAAATCAAAAACCGAAATTAAGCATATGTTGTTTGGATTGTCAGAACTGAAGCTATGATTTTGTATAATTTTGTTACAATAGCAAATGATTGAATTATCCTTTAAAATTTTTACAGGATGCTTATAACGTCTTGAAGTATAACCTTGATTTTTATTCTGAATTGATTCAATCATTTGCTAAGGTTAAAAATTATGAATTACGGTTCTTGAACTGAGGTGGAGGGGTTTTTGACCACCAAATTTGTAGAATATATAGTTAAAGAACTCTATTTACCCTGAAATTTTTACAGTACCTTGGTGACACATTGAGGTGTCTTTGATAATTTGTATAGCCTCTTAAATGATTGTTTTGTATGCAAATAAATTTGTTCCACAATAGTGTGAAATCTGCCATTGTGCTGAAAATGAATTGATGCTTGAATTGATGAAATAATGGCATCTTGTACTAGCATGACATGAGCAAATAAATGTGAATATGAATAATTGAGCATGTGAGCTTATCAATGAGGTTAGGTATACATAGATATGAATGCTTATTACAATTGCTCATATGCGAAAGAAAAGCATAAGATTATATTTCTTGGGCTGGAGAAAGTAAATCCAGTTTGTTAGGGAAAGTAAACCTAACTACCAAGAAAAACATAAGATTTATAATCCTTGGGCTGGAGAAAGTAAATCCGGTCTGTTAGGGAAAGTAAACACTACTACCCTTGAATTGAGTCGGGAAAAGTAAACCTGGCTAGGAATAGGTTTGTGTGAGAATTGGAGAAAGTAAATCTAATGATCATGTATAGGAATGAGCTCAGTCCTAAAAAGCAGTCTATTACCCATTATTGCCACACTAGGGATGGCGATACGTAACGTTCAGATGTGACAAGATTAGTCGAGGGCCAAAGCAAGTGAAAGAAGTAAATTTTCTCATTAATCCTTTATCTTATATGCCAAGTGAAGAAGTTTAGTATTGATATTGATACCAATATGTTTAAGTGGAAAGTTAGCAATATATGACATTAAAGTAGTATGACATGTGTATATTAAGTGATTGAATGTTAAAAGTAAACTCACTTCGAAAGTTTGATTTAGAACTTTAAAAACAAAATGTTATTTTGTAATGTATGATCACTTTTTTTTAATAAACCGAAGTGGTTGGGGCGATGACGATGACACTATGATTGTATATTTGAGGAGTTGCCCTACTGAGAATTGTATAATTCTCACCCCTATATTTTTTTTGTGTTCCCATGTCGTCTCCAGATTGATGCAGAGAACCGAGAGGCTGCTATGCAAAAGAACTCGGAAGTGCAATAGTTTAGTAGTTAATGTTTTTATTATATTGTATTTGATGGAATGGATATGTATGTAAAAATGTTAGAGAGCTAAGGAGTATTTAAGCTCATAAAAGAACTTTCTTTTGAACTTAACTACGTATCAATTGTTTTGTTTCTCTGTTATATATTTTACTAGAATTATGAGTTAGTTACTTTACGATTCGATCGATTTTGCTATAGATAATTATGAAAGGTCCCTTAATTTATAAATAACAACTCTTAAGTATAATGTCATGACTTAAGGATGATATTGTACTTGAGAAGATGTTACAAGCAACATTTTATTTTAAATAGATATTTCAATTTTTTAACAACGTATTACAAATGAGTTCGCTGTTTACTCACATTGAAATGTTTGTGCCAATAATAAATGCTTCAACTCATTTAACTAAAATTATCCATGCTTTAAGTTTTACATTTTTTTTAATTATAATTCAATTAAAAATTTGATTTCCATCCATTACACAGGCTCGAAATACTAGTATTTCTAAATTTTAAATATAACAATACACAAATAAAACTAGTTGCAATCTATCAAAATATACATCAGTCAACTTTTTCTAACGATTACCCATTTCCCATATTCGTTTTACATCGATTTCTTTTCTTAATTCCACTCGATTAATAGATTTGTGGTGATTGTTTTTAGTAAAAATGGGTCACAATGTTTTTCCTACGTGGTTTTATTATGTAATAAATGACTTTAAAGAAATAGAAATAAGATATCATTTCTAAATTCTGACATAATTTAACTAGTTATAACGGTGTACAACCGTAAGGTCTCCATTTAAGAACAATAAAAAGGTTAAAACTAGAAAGACCGAAAATTCAGAAATAGAATCATGTTTTGCTTTGTGCAACAATAAGAATGCATTATTTACAGCACTCACTAGCCCCAGAACGATGCCGCTGGTTAGCTAGACCAAACTATTCGTATAGGTTACATTTGATTTGATGGACCAGCACAAGTTGCATCCAAAAAAGAAAAAGACAGGAACAAGCAATTGTAGAAACTAGAAAGATGGTACACAAAAGGAAAGAAATTAACATTTTCTTCGAGCCCTATTTATCCGCCTAGCGTATGTATCAAATGCCGCGGAAAAGTTAACATATGACGTGTATTATTATAGCTATAATTTTTTCTAATAGAAAGTATCAATCCACGTATGCAAATTACAAAGACAACCTTCATAGCACCCGCTAGCCGTTCAAACCCCAGTCATACTGATGATATGTCACCTTCAGCTCAGAAGTAGCAAGCAGATCCAATAATACTTGTGAGTCCGCTGGATCTAAGTAGTTTGACACATGCTTGAGCACCTCTACTTCGCTCTTGCCAAAATCAATACTGTACCTGAGAATGATTAAGAGGAAAGAACTATTTTCAAATTTCAAAATAACAAAAATAAAACAAAACTTCAGCATTGCTCGTTATCAAGTATTTCATTTAAGGAGGTGTTTGTTTCAAGGAATGTGTTCACATTTTCAAGAATGTAACTAAGATTACCATGTTTGGTGGGCAGTTTAAAAAAAATATTCTCAGATAAGTTGTATTCCTAGAAGCAAAAATTGATTCATTTTCATTATGACCTCTCACCATAGGATGATGTAAGCTTCTCATGTGATGGAAATGTTTCTACAAAAGTAAAATGACTAAATTGCTCGTAACCCTGAATCACCATAGCAATTGTTGGAGCAATGCCACCATCACCAAATCACCATTGTTGATGTCGGATCACTTCCGCCGGTTACCGAATTGTCATTGCTGATCATTGTACCGCCGTCATCACCGAACCACCGATGTCGATGTCGATGTCGGACCGCCATCATCGTGTAGCTGTTCACTAGACCACTACCACTGCTGATCATTGGACCATAGCCAATGTTGGACTGTCGATGCCAATCTTCGAATCTCCACCTCCGATCGTAAGATCATCATTGTCGATGCGTGAACACCGCCATCACCAAACCACTACTATTGATGTCGGACTGCCATTGCCAAACCATTGTCGTCGTGGTTGCCTGATCAGCATTGTGGGTTGCCGAACTACCGCAATTGTTTGACGAAGCCACCAGTTGAGGGACCTCTGCCGCCAAATGTCGGGTCACCATCGTCGATCGTCAGACCACCACCAACATCGCAACCATTATGTTGGAGGTATTTTTGGATAATAAGCAATATTTCCAAGGATGTTATTATCAACCAAACGTGTAAATAATTCTTTCCGATGTATAATCTAGATTCCTGGGACTTCCGTTCAAGTACCAAAAGCACCTAAACATCTTGCTTGGGAATTTGATCCTGGAATGCTATTGCTTGGAATGTTATTTCCAGTAATGAAAAATCAAACTTGGCAACAAACACCCTCTAAGTGAAACGTTAAGTCCTCCCAATTGATCCATCTAAATATCCCTCTAATTTAAAATCCTACTAGCATATGTTACATAATTACCAAAGTAAAATTCAACCCCTTCCTTGATAGATACTCATATTACACTCGCCTCTTCTTTATTTTCAAAACCTCCCTTGAGAGATTAGTTTATTACACTCCCCTCCTTTTATTTTTAAAATATACTCTCCTTACCCTCAAAAAGTAAAATAAGTTACATTTTAATATATTTTCAGTTGTTTTATTAATTCTTCATTTTCTTATGTTTGTTATTTTGTTTTTGACCAAAATAGCCTTTACTAACTATTATATATATTGAGTGTTGTTTACAAAATAAAATATATTTGGCATATAATAAGGTAAAATATTGATACATATATGTAACTTCAATTTCGAATTTTTAATATACTAAAAGAATAGATAATTAATTGTAATAATAATTTATAATTTATAATAATTATTTTTAAATTTTAAATTACATATTTTTTAGCTATTGAATTTAGTGGGGGCATACAAGGGGTAGGTCGGGCCGAATTGGACCAAATTTGAACCCGGCCCATTTTAAATTAGGCCATTTTCTGAAACTCAAACCTCACTCGACAAATGACCAAATCAAATAAGGTCAACTCGACTTTTAAACAACTATAAAAATTTAGGCATTATATGTAGTAAAATTATAAAATTTTGCAAATAACAAACAAAACTTGAGATATTTTAAGATATATATTTCAAAACAAACTATGTGACTAAAAAGATAATATCACTTATCTAAAATATATTAATTAAAGTATAAAATCTTATAATTTATCACTAATTATTATATAAAAATATAATTATAAAATATTTTTTGACTTGGGTCTGATTGGACCAACCCAAAACTAACCAGAAAAGTGAAATGGGTCAATTTTAATGAGCTTTAGACCAAGTCGAGTTAGCAGGCCGATCAAGGCCTTGAACACCCCTAGAATTTAGTATAGTAGGGTACATAAAAATAAAATTTAGGTTTTAATATTGAATATATAAAGACAAATCACGAAGAGAGTAATAAGAAAAATTTTGCCATTTTATTACAAAAAAATGTGCATTAGTGTTATAATTAATAGTTGATAATATACATTTTTTTTAAAAAAAATATTTATTATAGCATATACTCACTATTAGCAATTTTTTTAAGTATCATAACATTATTAAAAATTAAATTAAATATATATTATTATTTTATATGTTATTTTAAGGCATATATATTTTACTTTATTAAAAAATTTAATGGTATGAATATTAATAACAGATATTTTAGTAAAAAGTAAAATAACAAACATAGAAAAATAAATATTGAATTAAACACTTTCAAATAGATTAAAGTGTGGCTCTTTTTAATTTTTTAAGGGAGAGGAGTGTAAGTTTTAGAAATAGATGGAAGGAGAGTCTAATATTTTTATTGCGGTATGTTATGTTTGAGGATAAAAACAGGGGTAAACTTCCCATGTATGACCTCAATAGGTAAATTCACACATGAAGTCCATTAATGAAAATTTTTCCTCAATTTTTACCTTCTAATTAAGCACATCCTTAGGAGAGGGGGTTATATTTGAAGGAAGGAGAGTGTAGGTTTTGAAAAATAAAAATTGACTGTGACTCATCCATTTAAAAGTCAATTTTTGAAATAATTATAATTTTTTTCCTATCATAACACCCTTCGGAGACATTTCAACAAGAGTGTAATATGAGCATCCCTTAGGGACAAAAGTATAATTTACTTTAATTTTAATTATTATTTATTGTGTAAATTATAGCTCATATCATTATGAGTAAAACATTGAATTGACATGAATTACTCGTCAAAAAAAAATATTAAAAGGACAAAACTTATATAAAGCCTTCTACTTTCATTTCTTCTATTTTATCAATCAAATCAGGACAAATGCATATTTTTATCGGAATGTGGAATTCAGGATTCAAAATATGCACTCATACCAAGGAAAAAATGCCACACATCATGATCTGATTGGTGAAATGGGGATAAAAAACTTGATATAAGTTTGATCCATATCAAAAAGTATAACTTACCAAAAACCATATCGTATGTAGGAGTGTGAGATCCTCCTAAAATCACAACAATCCTTATAATTCAAAACTTCACTCATAATGATATGAGTTGTAAATCAATATAAATGAGATTTTGAATTTAAAAGGATTTTAGGCACACCAACTAAAAAGATTTATTATCATTGCTTGTTGTGAAAAAACTTCTTGTACTCTTTCTCCCCTTATTCAGGTAGGAGCTACTGAAAGAAAAGAAAGATTTATTATCATTTCTTTATTTAGAATCCACCTAGAAAGATATATGAGTTGTAAATCAATATAAATGAGATTTTGAATCAAAAAGGATTTTAGGCACACCAACTAAAAAGATTTATTATCATTGCTTGTTGTGAAAGAACTTTTTGTACTCTTTCTCCCCTTATTCAGGTAGGAGTTACTGAAAGAAAAGAAAGATTTATTATCATTTCTTTATTTAGAATCCACCTAGAAAGGTCAGGTTTGGATCCTCTGGATTAAACATTTCATTTTAGATAGTAAAGTAAATAAATTTTATCTTTAAATCAATAAAATTATAAATAGGTCTCTTTTCTCTCTATTAATCTAAGAATAAAACTCCTAACTTTACTTAAAAAAAATGAGAGGATCCAACTCCAAAAAGTACTTACCATTTAAGGATTTTACTGGCACGTGCAGCTTTTGCAGTTATATCAATTTCAACGCCTCCATTGCTCAAGAAATTACGGGCCGCATCCGTCAATTCTTCGTCAATGTTCCCAGGAGAATAGCACCGAAGTACAGGCCCAGATCGAGTGCCATGGACCAAAGCAAAATGAATAAGAGGCTCAGGGTAAGGGAGAGCCACCTGACAAAGGGAAAGTAAAGTGACCATCAAAGAATCAAAGTGGGCTTGTTTTCAATAACTTAAAAAGATTATTTTTATGTCATTCTCTTATAAGATCTGTCTTAAAAGTCTAATCTATGTTCAATATACAAATCTAATTTTTCTATAACAATAAAAGATTTTTTATTTATCTTTAAACAAATTTTTATGTTATAAAAAATCAATGTTATAGAAAATTAAAATAGTAGCTTTCGAAAAAACTACTTTTATACCTTTTTAGTACTTTAACTCAACATATAAAACAAACATGAATCTCTTCGGAAAAAAATATTGTTTTTTAATCTGGAAAAGGGCATCAATTACTTTTATTATCGAAAGGGGCATTCAAATGACCATATTAATATGCTATTCAAATAAAGAAAATGCTAGATAATAAAAAAAAATCATAATTATTAATTCTTAGATGAATTAGTGAATAATACCATTTTGTTTCATTTAACAACCACTATAATTTTTATCAAAGATGTCGTATATATGTTTTTTTGAATAAATTACACTTACATCTTTTAAGATTGTTAAAATTCAACCTACCTCCATTCTATTGTCCAACCTATATTAACCTCCCCTAATTGACCAACTTTTAGGATGAGTGACCAAAAATGTACTCATCCTCATCCTCTCTCAGACTTCTCTTCCCTTTGTTCTCTCCCTCCTTCCACAGTGCAATTTTGGATCTTTTCTTGCCATACTGGCTCCACCCAGTACCAACCTAGTTTTGTGATTGGCTAGTGCATGCTACCAGTGGCGGTACTGTTTGGTTGCATTGCACTTGAAAATAATAGGAGTATAGTTAGTCAGTTAGTTACTGATACTCTTGATAATAATATTCTGTCACATGTTAGTAACTATCTCTCTGTTATGTGATAATGACCATGTATATAAAGCAAAGTTTGTACTCTCTCTAATCATTCAATACAATTCAATTCAGTTTTTCACATCTTCAAACTCTTGCTCTCCTAGTGTTCTTGTATTCTTTATGTCTTGGGCCTAATACCTTTATGGTATCAGAGCTCTCGGTTCTGGAACCTAGAGCTCACTAAACCTTCCGCACGCATCAACAATGGCTTCCACAGAAGCTCAGAAAATGTTTGCAAATCCCTTGGCCACATGGCTGAACGAAGACAACTATGTGACATGGAGGCATCAAGTGATGTTTACCATCAAAGCTTATAAGCTGAAAGATCACCTCAACAAAGAAAAGATTCCTCAAAGATTTGCCTCGCAAGAAGATCAAGAACTAGGGAGAGAATCACAAGCATACATGCAGTGGGAACTCCAAGATAATCATCTAGCAACATGGTTATTGGCTTCAATGGAAAGCGCTTTCACCAACAGAATGGTTGGTTGTGATTTCTCACATTAGATATGGAGCAAAATTGAAATTTATTTTGCATCCAAGACCAAAACGCGCGTGAAGCAACTGAAACTTCAATTAAAATCGATCAAGAAACAAAGTGATACTGCAACAGATTACTTGTTGAAGATCAAGAAGGTAGCAGACTCCTTAGCACTGGTTGGTTCTCCATCATCAACAGAAGATCATATAAAGGTAATTCTTAATGGTTTGAATGAAGATTATACCTCCATGATAACCACTGTTCTTTGTCGTACTGATCCTTTCTCTATAGAAGAGCTTGAAGCTCTTCTAATGCCCAAGAAGAATTAATTGAGAGGTTCAAAAAGGATGCAACTATAGTTCAAGCCAATATAGCTCAAACAGCACAACAAGATTCCATGCCTGGAGGACAAAATTCTCAAAGAAGAGGATACTTCAATAGAATAGGAGGTCGTGGGGGCAGATCCAACAGAGGAAGAAGGTCTTTTTGGCAAAATACAAACAAGCCTCAATGCCAACTATGTGGCAAAACTGGTCATGTGGTATGGGACTACTTTCATCGATTTGATCAAGGGTTTCAAAACCCAAATCGTTCTCCCTCATCATCACCTGGTCCACTACCAGCCTCCTTTCACAATCCAAGAACATATTTTGCTTTCACAACTTCACTACCAGATTCAACTTCATCCTGGTATCTGGATTCAGGTGCTAGTCATTGTCTGACATATGATCATACAAATCTCCTCACAAGCTCAGAATTTGAGGGACCTGAGTAAGTGCAAATTGGTAATGGTACAGTTATTGCTATTAAAAACATTGGTAAGTCTGCATTGCACTCATCTAACAATCACCAAACCTTTAGACTAAACCAACTTCACTATGTTCCTAAAATTTTGAAAAA
Source organism: Dalbergia cochinchinensis (assembly GCA_031216125.1). NCBI lineage: Eukaryota > Viridiplantae > Streptophyta > Magnoliopsida > Fabales > Fabaceae > Dalbergia > Dalbergia cochinchinensis. The sequence continues at coordinate 13,900,622 of CM062374.1, read as the reverse complement.
CCTGCTTTTAGTATCAAGATTTGCCATAGCTAATTGTGTCTATTTTGAATTCTAGCCTTCTCGTTGCTTTGTCAAATCTCAAGTGACCAAGCAAGTACTTCTTCAAGGCATCCTTAAGAATGGCCTATACAAGTTTTCTAATGTTCAAGTACCAAAAAGACAGTTTACTGCACTTATCTCTGATGCTTCTGATTGTAATAAATTGCTGTGGCATAGGCGACTAGGCCATCCAGCTCATAAAACTTTGTATCAGGTTATGCAACATTGTAATATACCTATTGCTTCAAATCAAAATGGTAATTCTACTTCTGTTTGTGATGCTTGCTGTGTTGCTAAGTCTCATCAACAACCATTTCCAACACTTAATCACACTTATGATACACCTTTAGAGTTAGTATTTTCTGATGTATGGGGCCCTGCCCCAATGAATTCTATCTTTGGTGTTCGATATTATGTCACCTTTATTGATGCTTGCACAAGATACACTTGCATATACTTACTAGTAAATAAGTCCCATGTCTTTAATGCCTTTGTTCAATATAAGACATATATTGAAAATCAAACTGGCCACACCATCAAAGCCTTGCAAATTGATCATGGAGAGGAATATCTCTCATCCTTATTCAAACACTATCTTACCACTCATGGCATTCACCATCGGCTTAGTTGTCCTTACACTCACCAGCAAAATAGGTGTGCTGAAAGAAAACATAGGTACATCAAAGAAATTGGTCTTTCACTCTTGGCCACTGCCTCCATCCCTTTAAAATTCTGGGATAAGGCCTTTATATCAGCAACTTACCTTATCAATCGATTACCCTCCTCTAATACTCAAAACTTATCACCCTATGAACTTCTTTTTCACAAACAGCCTGTTTATTATCACCTAAAGGTATTTGGATGTGCTTGTTATCCTCATCTTCCTCACCTTAACAAACATAAGTTTGATTATAGGTCTCAACTTTGTGTCTTTATTGGTTACTCCCCAAATCACAAAGGCTATAAGTGCTTATCAGCATTAGGGAAAATTCACATAGTTAGAAATGTTGTGTTTAATGAGCATTACTTTCCTTATCCTGACATGTTTTCCGCATCCAATACCCCTCATACTGACCCTTCACCCCTCATGTCATCCATGCCAAGCATTCTAATTTTACCTCGTAGGATTCCTATGCATATGAATACTGTCAAGACTATTGATATTATCACTGCCAGTTCTAGTTTGTTCAGTGCAGAACCAGCTTTTACTTGTCATGATACTGCTGCTCCTATTCCAACCTGTGATCACACAATTCTAGACATTCGACCTCCTCCTGTTGACCTAGATCCTTCACAAGCTCAGCCTATATCAATCAGTGCCACCCACACTCTTTATCCAGCAAATGACCATGATATGAGAACACAATCTAAGTCTGGTGTTGCTAAACCTAAGTCCTATTTGGCAACTGCTCTCACTAATTTAGATCTCACTCAGACTGAACCAAAAGTCATAGCTCTAGCTTTAACCTCACCACACTGGTTACAAGTAATGCACGAGGAGTTCCAAGCACTTCAAACCAATCACACTTGGACTTTGGTCACTCCTCCATCTAACATCAAACCCATTGGCTGCAAATGGGTCTTCAGAGTTAAAAGAAACCCTAATGGTTCAGTGCAAAAATACAAAGCCCGATTAGTTGCTAAGGGATTCCATCAAAGATAGGGCTTGGACTTTACTGACATTTTCAGTCCTGTTGTCAAACCATCTACTGTCCGATTAATCCTTTCCATTTCTTTGTCAAAAGGCTAGAAAGTCAGACAATTTGACTTCAACAATGCTTTCTTAAATAGAGACCTTCAAGAAGATGTATTCATGGTTCAGCCCGAAGGATTTGAGCAGCAACCATCCACCCATGTTTGCAATCTTACCAAAGCTCTATATGGGCTAAAGCAAGCCCCTAGAGCTTGGTTTTGCAAGCTTAGGTCCACTCTCATAAAATTTGGCTTTCAACCCACCAAAGCTGACACCTCCTTGTTTATTCGAATCACAGCTACTTCTGCTACTTACATTCTAGTGTATGTTAATGACATTCTAATCACTGGCTCTAATCCAGCAGAAATTTCTCAACTCATCACTCAGCTACACAACATCTTTGCTCTCAAGGATCTCGGGGACATGAACTTCTTTCTTGGCATTCAAGTTCAGAAGTTCCAATCTGGAGTAGTTCACCTCTCTCAAACTGAGTATGTCAAAGATCTTAAAGCAAGAATGTCCAGTGCTAAGTCCATGCCCACTCCAATGACATCAAGTCTAAAGCTCTTAGCCCATGGTGGCTCCCCATTTCATGATCCCTCTCTATATCAAACTATGGTAGGTGGCCTCCAGTATGCCACTATCACACGGCCAGATATTTCCTTTGCTGTCAATAAAGTAAGCCAATTCATGCACCGCCCAATGGATGATCACTGGAAATCTGTTAAACGAATTTTGTGGTATCTGGTTGGAACCTCTCATCATGGACTGCTATTTCAACCCTGCAAAGAATTCAGATTAATGACCTTCTATGATTCAGACTAGATCATATATAAATGACCGGAAGTCTACATCTGGTTTCTGCATCTACTTGGGAAGCAACCTCATCTCTTGGTCTAGTAAAAAGCAAGCAGTGGTGTCTCGTTCAAGCACAGAAGCTGAATTTCGAAGCATTGCAACCACCGTTGCATAACTTACTTGGCTTCAAACCTTGCTGCAGGAGCTGCATATTCCTCTCATAGGTCCTCCAACCATCTTCTGTGACAAGATCAGTGCAATTCAGCTAGCTGCTAATCCTATTTTACATAATAGAATCGAGCACTTTGAGATTAATCTCTAGTTTGTTCGAGACAAGGTTGTTCAGAAGAAAATATTCATCTCTCATGTACCGGCTCAAGATCAAGTTGCAGACACTTTAACTAAGTCTCTCTCTACTCCATTGTTCTCAAAGTGCAAAACCAAACAGGGTGTTGCCTACTCCACCATGAGTTTGAGGGGGGATAATAGGAGTATAGTTAGTTAGTTAATTAGTCACTAATACTCTTGATAATAATATTTTGTTACGTGTTAGTAACTATCTCTCTGTTACGTGATAATGACCATGTATATAAGCAAAGTTTGTACTCTCTCTAATCATTCAATACAATTCAATGCAGTTTTTCACATCTTCAAACTCTTGCTCTCCTAGTGTTCTTGTATTCTTTGTGCCTTAGGCCTGATACCTTTAGAAAAGATGTGAAAGGACGGAAGGAAACAATCGAGTTCACAAAAGTTCCAGACTTTAAGTCCGAGAAACATTTCTTACTTGCCCAGAACATAGAATTGTCACAATTTTTATTCCAGAAACCAAAATCCCCAAGAAAAAAAAGGGAAACAAAAAACGCAGGGAAAGAGAAGCTTGAAGACTTGGATGGTTTTCGCTTGTTTATCGGCCAATAATGCTGTCATGTTTGTGATAATTGCGGCTGTGGTCTGTGGAAGGCGGGGGAGAGGATAGATAAAAGAAAAGTGTGCGAGTGAGAGATGATAAAAATGGACAAGGAGCATTTTTAGTAACTTATCTTTAAAAATTTATAGATCAGGAGAGGTTAATATAGGGTGAACAACTAGATAGAAGATAAATTGAATCATGTAGTTTCCCTTCTTCTTTTTTTCATGTGTAGCATTACAATTCAAGTAACTTCTTGGCGAAAGAATATGTGCCAGATACCAAAAGTGTGTGTGAAATGCAGTGTAGTCAACGTTAAAAGGATTTTTTTTTTTCCCGGATTAGTATATAGAAAATAGAAAATGCAATACAAACTAAGATTTTAATTGTAACGTAGTAATCGATACTTAAATTACATAGTTACATAATGCATTATAATTGTTTATAATTTAATTTCCATATAGTTACAAAATGCATTATAATTTTTTATAATTTAATTTCAATGTACTGACAATATAAAATTTATTCACATTATCATCCAATCATATAATATTACATTAACAAAAGTGATTAAATTTCATATCCACTACCTGAAAAGTCACGCAAATTGGGTAATTTAATTGAATGATTATTTAAAAGAAATTTATACCGCTAATGTATAGAAATTAAACTCATCTCACTAAAAAATTATCTCTCTCTCTCTCTATAATATATATATATATATATACACACACACACAGAGACACACACACACAATTGGTTGATAGTTTTATCTCTGCTGTATTAAAATTCCCCTAACTTTCTTTTATTTTTTTTTTCTTTTCGTACATAAGCTAAGGAACTCTCCTAAATTTAATTACCCTAAAATTACGTTTATAAATACAATTCAAAACATTGACGTTGCTCGAAAATATATTTCAAAGTTCAAAATTTCTATAATAAATTGTACAGCTAGCTCAAAAGTAATACCGAAAAATTTAATTTATAAAAAAAAAATCATTTTTTATGTGGGTTAAATAAATAAAAAAAAAAAACTTTAAATCGGTTACGGTATCTAACAAAATATAACAATAGCTTACCCTCAAGCGTCTATCTCTTGCACCAAATGGCTTCTTAAGGTTATACGGTGGCCGCTGGTTTCCCCTCAAGATACCATTTTGAATAGCTGAAAGTGAGTAGGTAGATCCACCAATAAGATATTTGAACTCTCCAAATAATTTCCTTCTTTCCATTGCTCCAGCTGGATGACCCAACACTAAGATTGCATGAATGGCCATCATATTATAAAGATTAATAAAGAAAGCAAGCTTCTCTTCCCTAGACAGACCCCATACTTCCACCCTTTGAAGCTCTTCGACAGTTCTCAAGTACCTAAAATGATAATTACATAATTAGCACTGAAAAATTCTGCAATGCACGATGAAAGACAAAAAACGTTAATACCTTGCGAAGTCCTCACTTCCATGCAAACTTGTGTAATCAACACGATGTCCGTCTTCAAAAGCATAGGCTTCAAACATTGCATAGGACAGAAACCTCAGCCTTGATGCAATTTCTACTGCAGGTTTCGGCTTCACAGTAATTATGCCCCTCGGAATGTTGTGACATTGTGAAGCCACAGTTGGATCATCATCGAAAAACCGATACAAATGATTACCATCCTCAAATATATTCTCACTGAAGCAAAAAAAAAAGCCATTGAAAACCGAAGAATTGTCAGATCTGTACAAAAACATGATTAAAAACAGTAGAAAGGGGGAACACAGAATGGAGTACTTGAACTCACTCAAGAACATGATGAAAGAAGAGTTTGCTAGCAAGCTTTCGTGCAAACTCTACAGCCTATACAACCAGGAAATAATTAGAAAGACAACAATGACAATATGAAGCAACAAATTGTATTATATGAAACAACTGTACTAGAGGATGATTTGTTTGATCATGTGACTGAAATTGAATATAACGAGGCCAAAACATATTTATAAATGATTACAGAGGAGGATTTAGGCATTCAACCCATGCTTGAGACTTAAGATCAAGCTTACCTCTTGCCTTTCCAAATATTGATCGTCAGATAAGAAGTCCACAGCTTCTGAGCCAAGAAAACAGTTGGTGAACCTGCGCATTTTGTAGAACCGGTCCTTCACAGCAATATATTCTTTCATTTTGCAGACAATTGTTGCCATTTCATCGGGCGCCCCACTACTTGACACATCATCCTCCCCAGTAAGAGGCGGCATCGGGGCTTCAAATAACGGTGCCTCAGTGATGAGAAAGTCAATCTTCTCGTCCAGGTCACCAGATTCCTCCAAGTTCTTTAGCTCACTCAAGCCTCCAACAAATATTTCATTGAAATAAACCTTTGGAACAGAAGTAGATCCAGAAAACTTCTCCAGCTCCATCTTTCTACTGGGGTACACATCTATGTTGATTTCAACATATCTAAGCCTTTTCACGCGCAAAAAGAGTCTTATCTCTCTAGATTCCTGACAGCCTAGTTTTGTGTACAGTATAATCCTTCCTTTCATGTCTATAGGGGATTGTGGACTGTCAGTTATAGAATCCCCCCGCTCAGTTTTGTTCTCCACATCAACATCAGCTGACTTCTTAATATAATTCAAGGGATTCCAGGCAAATTTCTGCGCTGCCTTTTCAGCATCGGCAGTTGATTCACTCTCTTTTAAGAAATCCGAAACATTACCTTCGTCATCAAAATTGCTCGCATCTCCTTCATTACTTTTTCCGGAGAGGCGGCGCAGCATGGTTGACACTACTACTGCACTTTTCCCCTTAACAAAATTTTTCAAAGCCACTGCCTTATCGACCACACGCGAAGTCTCCTGATCTGCATCCAGCTTATGTACAGACGTGCTCCTGAGACCTTCCATCCCAGGGACCTCTGTTCCATCAAATACTGGCTCCAAATTGAGGTCCTCACTTGGAATTTCATCTGCCTTTTGATTCATTTGTGTTGATTCTGTGCCTCCGCTGTAACCCTTCTCTTTAACCAATATGTTCCTTGCCGGATAATCATCTAGTTTTGTCTCTTGGCTTTTTTTAGGCTCAAAATCTCCAGCGGCATCCTCCTTATCTCCAGAATATTGCCGCCCAGCAGAATTGACTTCAGCTTCAGATCCGTTGGAATTACTCTCATCATGCACTTTTTGAATAGAACTAGTTTCTGAGACTTCTTGTTGAGGTCCAGACTGCAAATCCCTGCTCTCATCAATCCTCTGAGCCAACTCAGATTCTCCGGTCACGTTATCTCTTAATCCCTCATGAGTAACAGACTTCACATCTGTAGCGTCATTTATCTTGTCTGATGCATCATCTTGTTCGTTGTGAAAATTGCCATCATGGCCAGTGTTTTGAGTTTCTTCCTCCTTTGATTGTTCATTCTGAACGGCAGAAGCTTCTACTTGCAGCTTTTCAACAGCTTGAGAACTTGCTTCAATTTCCTCCATTAACTCTATATTTTCCATGGTCAAAGCAAGCTGGAGTTCATATACTACGCCTCTAACTAGCAATTGACCCGCGAAGCGCGGCGACACGCATTAGAACATTACTGGTATTGCTATATTAAAAGAAAAATGGATTCTGCTAGTTTTAGATGGTAACAGCAAATATAGTAAGAGATTAATCGTGAAAGCTAGAGAAAGAGTGAAAAAAGTTCCAACTCATAATCACATAGAGAGGAACACGTGGCCTTCAAAAATAGGCAACTTAATTACCAAGTTCCTGATCTAATGTTGGTGTGACAGGATCCGGAATCAGAGAATCTAGAAGAGGAAGAAGAAAACCCCATCTCAAAAAATAAATAAATAAATTCCATTGCATAAGAACGAAAATAGATGTATATCAAATCGTTTATCGCACAATTCAAGATAGAAAACTAACAGGAAGGTAAAAATAGTGAAAAACAAGAAGGGAGAGCTTACAGATCCTGTGGGAATGGAGAAGCAGAGTTGTTGGGACGAGACGGGACGGAGGGAGGGGGGGAAGGAGAATAAGGAAGGAAGAAGCAGGGGAGTTTATGTGTTTTGAACAGAGTTTGTTGACTTGTTCGATGTGGTGGTGTCCATCGTAATAGTTTTTTGTGCGTGTGTTTTCTGTTTTTTTGTTGGGGGGTGCTTGGTTTGAGTTGAAAGGTTGAACCGGCAGCGAGATTGACAATTCGAGTCCTTCGGAGAAAAGGCAAGCAGCGGGAAGTCCATGGGGGCAGGCGTCAGCCAGCTTACCGTCTGCTCTGCCCAAAATTATATATTTACCTTTACTTTTTCCCCTCATGAAACTTCACTTTGTATCCAACTACCCCACCCTTCTTAGATTGGTCAAAAAGAGAAACACAGCAGATTTACTTATTTTAATTATTTGAGTTGAAAATATTAATTCACCTATTAAAAAAATAGTGAAATTGTGTGCTAGACCAGTTTTACTATCTCTACTTATACCCCCACAAAATTTTTGAATCTTTTTAATAATTATATAGATTTATCTAACCAGTTCCAAGAGGCAATGATTAAGGAAATTGAAAAGAAATTTTAACTTAAAAACATGAACTGCTATATTTTTTATACTGGACTAGAAATATGGGCCTAAGACACCAGTCCAGCCTTGGAAAACTTGGACAAGGGACCTCATAGATCCACAAAGGAGACCCTAAGGTCTTTCGCCCCAAATATAACACCCTAATATTCGACCTAATACTACTAGTACGTACTTAGGCCAAATATTAGTCATTACTTACTATCATGGTTCTTCTTACTTGGGCAAATAGCTTAAATTAAAATACGAGCCAATTTTCTTTTTAAAAAAACATTACTTTAAAATAAGCGTGGCGTATCTTTACAGTCGGTATCATAAAGTGCAGAATTATAAACATAGAAGTGGCTCCATATCATAGCATCATCTGGCAATTACTTCATATATATAATTGCCTACCCTAAAGGCGAGGACTCTTCAAGTACATAGTAACATGAATATATGGAAAAATAGAATACATGGAAAAGAGCTGGAAAGAAGCATCCTACCCATGTGCAACCTAAGATGGATAACCTCAACACAAAGGGTATCATCCATACTATGTGACGTCGTGCACTAAGGACTACCCTCCAATCTCCATAGCGGACTCAGATGCGGAGGCAACGGCCAATCCGCGGCTTCAAGTGAGCGTCTGAGCATGCCCTGTATTTGACGTGTAGATCACGCGTCCGGTCGTGGTCCGCACCGCAAAAGCCTCCCGACGCTGTTGGTTGTCTCCTCGCTACCTATCGCGCAGGCGGAGTGGGGCGAGCCTCATGGTCCATGGGGATTCCTCCGAAGGGTCCTCCTCGAGTGTTGCGATGATGGCACGCGTGGGGCGTCGCCCGGCCAACCAGTGGGGTCCGCAGTTCCTCTCGTAATAGGTAGTAGTGCATGCTCAAAGATGTGGGGTCACCATAGGGAGATCTTTGGGAGAAGCGATAGCTGTACAAGGGTGTGCGAATGGCGTCCTAAAAACATGAAGATGCGCCTGATGCCAGGCCCTCAAAATGAAATGACAGTGCTCAGGGTGTGGTGGATCTCCCACCGTGGCGTGTGTCGATGAATAGGACCAGGTCGCCATCTCGCCTCTGAAGCGTAATGGAAAGGAAAGATAGAGGGAGGAGATTCTTACTAAAGAAGCTTCGGTAGGGTTTTCCTTCTATCTAGGTGTCATCATATCGTCTCCGAGGAATCTCGGGTTTTTATAAAATAATGGACATACATAGGTTCAATTATGAGTTTTCCAAAATCTCATTTTCCGAGAATCAGTTCTTCTTAACATGGCACTTGTGTTACATATGCTATATACTAAAATCATAGACATAAATCATGTAGCTTAGTACGAAACAGGAATCATATAATCGGGTACATGGAACATAAATCATATAGCGGTACATGAAACATGAATCATATACGTACTTGAAACATAAATCATATATTGGTTTACTTGAAACTTATAAATCATATAGCGGTTTACTTAGGTGACATAAGAACCTTTACTTAGCTGGGCCGGCCTCTAATATTTTCTCCCTTTTGAGAAAACTACAGGTTATGAGTCATCTGCGTTAGTCGTCACTAGCATCTAGACTTTATCCATTTGGATAAGTCAACTTCCGACTTTAATGCAGGGTTTAGGGAGGCTAGCATCACATTGTCCCCACCTCTTAATTCGATGGTTTCAAGGATTACATTCTTATGTTCTAAGTCATCCTAAGTTTAACATGATTCTTTAGATGCCACATAATTAATGCATAACACATAATTACTACCTCGGCACTTCTAAAGTTCTTTTTCAGATATAATATCATGTTAATACAAGCTATCACATAGGGATAATAGTTCACATGGTATCATCATAAGGTAAGCAAGAGCAATAAGCCTCTTAACTTGATCATGTTTGAAATCGAACATATAAGATCATGTATTCATGTTAGGCTAAAGCATAGACTAATGTCATAACAATTCTCAGATTCGAGGCAATGCAAGATCATAGCTTCAAGTCATTAAATCGGAAAAGCATTACGTTTTTGTAACTTGGGTTATTGTAATCGATTACATAAGTCTTGTAATGTCGATTACGATTTCTCGAATTTCAAAACATGGAAGTCGTGGTTCGTAATCGATTACATGGACTTGTCGATTACACACAGATTTGAATCAAAGTGGATAGGGGTTACGTAATCGATTACATGGAATTATGTCGATTATTTTGTTTAAAACACTTTCTTTGTAGAACATGCAGATGTCGATTACATGATTAGGTAATCAATTACTAGAATTCAGAATGTGTAATCGATTACACTATATAGTCGATTACTTTGGGCAAGTTCATGTTTGAGCTCATCCGAGCTCTACGTAATCGATTACATGGTGGGTAAGTCGACACGCATCTTAAAAACCGAAATATGAGGTCTAAATATATTTGAGTCATTCCTTTAAAATGCTTATAGTGGCTAGTTTCTCTTGGAACAATTTTGAACTTCAAAAAAAAACATCTTGTCAACCATTTTAACTTGTCAAAACCCTTATAATTCTAAGAACATATCCACAATGTTTTTGAGTACAACATATGTTTTGGAAAGGCTTAAAACATGAGCTATAGGCTCCTGTGACTAAATAAACTCCTCTTGGAGCTATCTTTATCACATGGCCAAGTTGTACATTCAAGAATGTTTTCCATGGTTAACCTCTTCTCAAGATGAAATGGGCAAATCTTTGAGCTCTAGTATCTTAGATGATGACATAAAATAAACGTGCTATGCACTTCATTTTAAAGTCCTTTAGAAAGTAAAGTGATAGCTCAAAGTAAATATGAAATGCATATCCATTTTCATTCTTTGAGTTTAGTGAGGACTTGAAATATAAAATGAGATGCAAAGCTTGGAATTTGAACGTGGATAATGCAAGTGCATTCTTAGTCTTGGGGTTTAGTGGTTGCATAGAAATAGCGTGCTATGCAAAGCGTAAGTAAGCGTGAATGCAAGTTTCTTTTGTATCTTGTCTAGAGCTCTTATAAGATTTTAAGGAGGAACATAGTCCCAACCCAAAACTCATCTTCACAAGAAAAGAAAAAACCATTGGTACCAAGGCATCAAGAGAAACATGACTTCAAGAGTCATGGGAGTGGTCAAGTCTTAACAAAGGAAGGAACCATTTTTAAATCTCTAGGGACCAAGATCTTGATGATCAAGCATCAACATCCTAAGTCCTCATCATTGAGTACATGGCTCCCTTCAAAACAAATATTTAAACAAAGTTCATGATAAAGGAGAAAGCAAAACCAAAACCATGCTTGGTTTAGGGCCAAAGCTTCAAGCTTTGAGAGTTTGTTCATGTGACAAGCATCAACATGAAGCTCTCATCATCAAGCTTACATTTTTCCCATGTAAAAAGGCTCCATGGACGAAACATAAGAAGGAAAATGAAGAAGATCCAAAATGTTCAAGAGAAACATAAACTCCTTTAACTAAACTTGTAAAGAATGCAACTTTCTTTAAGAAAAACTCAAGCTTTAGAGGTCTCATGGACTCATGGTCACATCTAGAGAACACTCATCATCAAGCCATCATATTCAAGGCCTTAAGGCGGAAAACTAAGGAAGAAAAGGAAGAAACCAAAAAGAAAGCAACATAGAGGTTCAACCATTCATCAACTCCCAAACAAGATTCAAGCATAAGAGAATCAAAGACATGTTTAGAAAGAGTTCCCTACCTTGTGTCTTGGAAAAGGAGGGGAGAACTTGAGCTTGAGGAACTCTTGGGAACTTGAGGGAAAAAAGAAATGAGAAAGCTTGAGACTTTGAGGAGAAAACTAGCACCTACTCTTGGCTCAAACCTTTGCAAAAAGACCAAAAGTGATCAAAAAGGCTCACCAAGGCAAGCTATTTATGAACAACTAAACCATGGATGTGTGGATGGAAGAGCTGGCAATTTGTGGCCTGAAAGGAGAAGGAAAACCTCTTTGAGTTGTCATTCCAAAGTATGGTCATAAGTGTAGCTAGGTGTAGCCTATGACATGTCTTGAAAATGTGACCCATTTTTTTAAAATCTTGAATGAACAAAATCACTAAAATTGGGACTGCAAAGGAGGAGGAAACCGTGTGGTTTCATGGCCCAAGAAAGAAGAAAATATCTTCTTGACTTGTCAACTCAAAGCATGGTTTAGATGTAAAGGAAGCATAGTCTATGTATAGCCTTTTAAGAAAACTTTGAATGACTAGATAAAATATAGTTCTTTTTGAATCTTGAAAGACATAAATATTTAAATTTAGAAATGAATTGAAAACCTTGATTGACTATATACTTTATTCTTTAAATCTTTGAATGACATTTTTCTTGAAAGATGGACATTGATTGAAAAGAGTACAAGACATGTGTCATAGGTAGCTTGACAACCTAGTCTAACCTTTATTGACTTCTAAAGAGAGGGTGGTGCCAATTGGGCAACCTTGGGGAGGAAGGATATATCCTCAAACCATGTTCTAGAAGTGTGCTTTGGTGTGACATAGATTAGTCTTAGGATTAAAAGTTCCTGAGTAGGTACTTAGGTGCACTAATAGGTTAATTAAAACCACAATACCTAGGTTAGAGGTGGTCTAGAAGGATTAGAGTCAACACCTCTAAGACTAGTGATGTAGGTGTGACAACTTGTCTTGAAAAGAAAAGTTGATGTGAATAGTGAAGGCTGTATTAAATATTGTCACAGAATTCTTATTCCTTTTTAAAGAATAAGACTAGGATGAGATTTGAATTTTCTCTAAGCAATTTTAGGTTCCAATTAATTCTAAATGATGGTTTTGGCTCTAGATTAATTATGGAAATTAATTAACCTTTAATTAGAGCCTAATATTGCTTAGGGTTTGGGAGTGCTTGACTCATTAAGCCGAAAATGCAATATGCAAGGCAAAGCAGTAATTTTACCAAAAGTTGCTGGGATCTGGGACTTAAACCAACATAGTTTATGCCTTAAAATCATTGTTTTGAACCTCAGAACAAAGTCTGTCAAAGCAGACTTAATCTTTAATCCTTAATCACATCTGAGTATTTCTGATCATTCTGTGGCAGAAATCTCAGAAATGAGGTTTTCCCGCTTTGTTAGGCACTCATGCTCATACAATCCCCTTCATATAACATATGAACCCTATGAGGATGGCCAAGGCCGGCCGTCCTCGTGTTTCAGGTGAAAATGACCTCAGGGGCATTTTGGTCATTATGTAAGTTTAGCGAAAATCGGGGCGTTACACCAAAGGTGAGGGCAATAATGAAAATACCAAACACAGCAGCTACTAGTTCGATAGTGACAAGCCATCCTTACTCCCAATGCACCACATACTATAACACCACAAAATTTTATTTAGACTTTATTAATCAGAATTTTACAATTCTAATAGGTTAGTCAAGATAAGAACAGCCTGATAAATAAAAAAGACGTGAATATTGACCGTGTGGGCCCCATAGGACCATCGGGACCACCAAAAAATGATTAAGTAAGGATTGAGGTTGATGTCGAAGAATAAGTCAAACTGTTTATAAGTTAATTCGTAGAAGTGACACTTGCTTGCTATAATACCTCATGCATTTATTCATGCTCAGCATTATTTCCTTATTGCACAAAGTGTAACACCCTAGTAGCTCCAACTACGCCTAGGTCATATTTGGAACTAACAGGTTGTTACCTTTTAGCTTCGTTAAAAAAAAGAGAGATCTTTAAAATTAGTTTATAAATTTACCATTATATATATGTATATAGTTGAAAGGCTTATGAAAAGTGCAAGCCTTAAACGATGAGATTTGAAATCATCAGATGCAGATAGACTTGAGGCGATGACATAGATATGAGAGTCGCAAGGCATAAGACATATAGGTGATACCCATCTCACCCCATACGTAAAGACAAAACCTTTTAAATATAAGAATAAACTATCATAATATGAATTACCATAACATCAAATTAAGGATAGGGAAGAATACTCCCAAATTCATCTTTCCACAGTCTCAAGGTCAACTGACAAAAAGATAACGTAATCGTAAAGACATAAAGTCAACATAGAACAATGCCACCTGATCCAGTTTATAAACATAGATTTGTAAAGGGAGTTATCATTAACAGCTAAAGGAAAACCACATGTTCTGTCTTCATGTCCGATACGGCACCCATCGACCCTGACCTCGACCTCTTCCTCAAAGTGGGGTATGACAAAAGCTTGGGTTCAAGGGGCCTCGAATGATGTGGTAGGTGGCAAGCATCTCCTCATACCACTTGTACATGATCCTTGGGGTGTTGGATGGCCTAGTAGGGTGGCTGGTGGCGGTGGACTTTGTGGATGAATCGGAGCGATGGCTGGGGTCCTCATCCAAGTCCTCTCCTGACTGCTGATCTACTTGCGAGGGCCTGCAAGTGGTAGTGCGGATTGGGACCAACACTGCTGGTGCTACTTTCTCATCCTTAGCTTTGTGGAGATGGGGGCCCATCCCCGCTCTGCCTAATGATGTCATCTAGAGATGGTACGGGATAAAGGGGTGAGAAATAACAATTTCCAAGTAGGTCATGCATGGTGTCATCATAGTCATCTCCAGCCACCTAGGGTTTATTTAAGAAAAAGGTGAACAGATATGTCACTTCATATTAGTTTTCAAAAGACATTTGTTAGCCAAGGCAGATTTAATTTTATATGTTTCTCCATACATAAAAAAATGATTTGTGCAATAAGGAAGTAATGTTGAGCATGAATAGATGCATGATGCAGATAGCAGGCAAGCTTCACTTCTACAAATTAACTTGTAGATAGCATGACTTATTCTTCGACATCAACCTCAATCCTTACTTCATAACCAGATGTCCTTACCATTCAATAAAATTTTTAGGTCAAAATTCGATCATGTGATATAGTAACAAAATTAGACAATTTCAATGCTCCATTGATTATTCAGGCAGTAACCTTGACTAGCACGGTTCTTGATTTTTTAAAAATAACAAAAGTACTTAAAATGACTCAAGAAAATTACTGAAACCCTTCCATATGTTAGCTTCATCACATAAAATTTTTATCTCAAGATAAGGTCTCTAACCAGGTTAGAAAAATCGAATAAGTTCACTTAGTTGGTTTTTTGGGCTCGGATTGTAATGCTTTATTATTATAATATTTAAGTTTATTTCACATGAAAATAATTAATTATTAAAATATAAATTAATATCAATTTTTTTTTAAATATGAGGATTGAGAAAGTTGTGGGGTCATAATAGCTTTAAAAATTATGTGTGCATGTTTTTCCAAAATGAATCTAAATTGTTAGTATGGTTGTTTGTATTAATTGTTAATTTAATAATTTTGTTTTCATTGCAATTATTATTTTTTTGGCGTGGATTGTAACCTGTAGTTATTGCGATCCTTAATCTTTTGTTACAAATAAGTAAAAATTAAAATGTAAATTAAATTCAAAACATTACTTTGAATATAAAGATTGAGAGACTGATAGGGCCGAAATAGCTCCATGAATGATGCGTATAAGTTTTTTTGGAAACAATTTGAATTATTAGTGTTGAAGATTTGATATGAAAATAATTAATAATTAATAAATAAAATGTAAATTAAATTTAGAACATTATTTTAAACATAAAGAATAAGAAAGCGGTGGGGCCAAAATAGCTTTATGAATGATAAGCGTAGGTTTTTCAAATATGGGTCTGAATTATTTGCATAGTAGTTTATATTAATTGTTAATTTTATAATTTTATATTCATTATAATCTTTATTCATTTGGGCGTGGATTGGAAACCTTAATTATTGCAATCTTTAATTTTATTTCATATGAAAATAGTTAATAATTAAAATATAAATTAAATTCATGTATTATGTTAAATATTAAGATCGAGAAAGCAGTGGGGTCGAAATAGCTTTATGGATTGTAAGTGTAAGCTTTTTTGAAATGAGTTAGAATTGCTTGTATAGTTGCTTGTATTAATTCATAATTTTATAATTTTATTTTCATTGTAATCATTTTTTTTGGCACAGATTTTAATCTTTAATGATTTTGATCATTAATTTTATTTGATAAGAAACAATAAATAATTGAAATTGAAATTCAATTCAAAATATCACTTTGAATATAAAGATTGGGAAAGTGACGGAGCCGAAATAGCTCTATGAATGATACGTGTATGTTTTTTTGGAAAGAGTTAAAATTATTAGTGTTGTAGATTTCATAAGAAAACAATTAATAATTATTTTTTTGGGCTCCGATTGTAATTCTTTATTATTATAATATTTAAATTTATTTCATATGAAAATAATTAATAATTAAAACATATTTGAAATTAGTATGAATCTGAATTATTTGCATAGGTGTTTATATTAATTGTTAATTTTATAATTTTATATTCACTGTAATCTTGATTTTTCTGGGCGCAGATTGTAAACCTTAATCATTGCAATCTTTAATCTTATTTCATATGAAAATAGTTAATAATTAAAATATAAATTAAATTCAAAATATGATGTTAAATATAAAGATCGAAAAAACAGTGGGGTCGAAATAGCTTTATGAATAATGAGTGTGGGTTTCATTGGAATGAGTTTGAATTGCTTGTATAGTAGCTTATATTAATTCTTAATCTTATGATTTTATTTTCAATGTAATCATTTTTTTTTGGTGGAGATTTTAATCTTTAATCATGGTGATCTTTAGTTCTATTTCATAAGAAATAAAAAAAATTTAAAATTGAAATTCAATTCAAAATATTACTTTGAATATAAAGATTGTGAAAGTTGTAACACCCTAATATTTAACTCAACACGCCTAAGACGCATTTAAGTTAATTATTAGTCATTACTCTTTTGTTCCAGTTTTTAACTCAAACTTCTTTAAAATACTTTAGTAAAAATATGGGTAAAATTTTTTTTTGAACTTAAATACCAAATCATGAGCCGCGCATACTAAATATCTAACGTCATTACCTTACCTGCGTAAGAGAGATGTTAGAAACGAATATCAGGTAAATACATAATACAACCATAACATAACATAACTCAAATAATGATGACATATCAATAACTGTATCATAATAGTGATGTCTTGTAATCTTAAGGACATCAATATATATCCATCAATAATATACAAACTGATAACTGAGATACAATTACTCTAAGGGAAAATATCCAAAAGAAAGTTATCTCCGTAGCTCCTCGTCCACTCTCAAGACAAATCACGAACTACACCTTCATTCATGTCTGGAGACGACACGGAAAAGAAAAAGGATGAGAAACTTATACAAGAATCTCAGTAGGGCTTCCCGACTATAACACAAGTGTCATCGTCATCGTCCCCAGGAACCTCGGGTTTAATTATGAAAATGGTGAACATATATATAAGGTTCATTTATTAAGTTCTAAATATCATTAGCCGAGACTCATATCTTTTAGCATGAATCTTAATGTCATGAATGCAACATATTAGTCATGGATGCATGTCAATTTCATATACATAATATCATAAAATCCATAAATCGATGCATATGATATAAAGAACATCATGATCATTATTCTTACAGGTGACTTAAACTTCTTCATTCTCTTTTCTTTGGGGGCCGCCCTATAATTCTCTCTTTTCTCGAGAGTTCTAGGTTATGAGCTCATACCTCACTAGTCGTCACTAGCGTATTCTTATCCCTTTTGATAAGATAAATTCCCGACTCTTAAGGTACGGGATAGGGGGCATTAGGATCACCTTTCATAACCTTTAATTCGGGGAGTCTAAAGGATCATTTCCTATTTGGATCACCTCTCATAACCTTTAATTCGGGGAGTCTAGAGGATCATTTCCATGTGTTTTATGTCACCTTTAAACTTGGCATGTTATATAGAGATGCAAATATGAATAACTCATCATTTCAACATTTCATGCTCATAAACTTCATGGAATCATGCATCTCAATTTATCAAGCATAATTATAACATACCATAACTTAAACTACATAAACATGCATCATACTTCATTGCATATATCCATAGGCCATATAAGTTTCAACACATGAATATAGCCTTCACAAGATATCAATCGCATTCATGCCATCAAATTTATCAACATTTACGCTTAAGCCCCAAAGGGTCAAATCACAATTTCTCAAAGGTTACGGGTCAAAATGCAAATACCCCTTTGTAACACCTTCTCACAAACTAGAGATCTTTAACATTAACCAATACTTTTAATAGACATATAACTATTAGAAACCGTTATAAACTCATCGTAAAAACCTTTTAAGGCCATAAACCAAATTTCAATACATTTTAGGGGTCAAAGTGCAAAATCGTTTGTTTTTAATATTTAACGACGACCGAAATTTCTAAAACTTTATATAAACTTCATAAATGGTATTTTGGACTCATGGACACATTCAACATCATTAGTAGCTTTAAATAAAATCATTTGGCTGAAATAACATAGTTGATAGTTCAAAACACAACTTTCTGCATTTTGCAAAAGCACCCAAACTAACACTTGTAACTACCCTTTTATGCATCTATGGTACCAAAAATAATTTTTACAATAACTATTAGCGATTTAAACTCATCTAAACATCCTAAATCAGTAACCTTTCCAGTTCTAAAGGATTAGATCAGAATACTACAATTTTAGCATTTAAAATCATGAGAAAAACCGTATTCTTAATCCTTTATAATTTCTAGGTCTTTCAAAATTTCTTTGTACAAATTTAAAGACAAGATCATACCTAAAAATAAAGTATATCAAGATTTAAATCAGAATTATATAAGTGCCAAAAATAAATAGATGAGAAGTGTCCATGATCAAAGTTGTCATTTAAAATAAAACAAGTAAATCTTGAACTTTAGGATTTAAATGATAACTAGAATCATAAACTTGTCTTGTAACTTTATTATTATCATTATAAGGTGATAACTTGGAAATATAAATATGAAATGCAAGGCTTGAAATATAAATATAAAGATGCAAATTCATTCTTAGGTATTTATGATTTAGGTGACAACTTGAAAGTAAATATGAATATGCAAGTTCATATTATTATCTTCAAGAATTAAAGTGATAACTTGGAATATAAATATGATTATGAAAAGCTTGAAATATAAATATGATATGCAAGAACTTATAATATAAATATGGATGCAAGTTCATTTTTATGTCTTATTAAGCTTAAAACTCAAGACTTAGTAACTCCTTTAGAAATCTTTTGTCATCAAGAATTAAATCTTGGGCTTTAAAGGACATTTAAATGATAGATTCACAACCACCACCATGATTCCTCATCATCAAGCCATGGTCATTATCAAATCATAAAAATAAAAAATATAAAGGAAGAACAAAAGAAAGAACATGAAATAAAATCCCTACCAAGTTGTTTCTTTGTTAATTAAAGCAAGAGCTTGATCTTGTATGAGATATCAACGACAAAAATCTGATCTTAGTGATGGTATATATTTGGCCAAGTGAAGATGAAATGGTGGGAGGATTTTTGTTGTGTTCTTGTGTTTGGATATGGAAAGTTTAGGTGCTTAGGGGTTGGTTTATGGTATGTATGTGTTTGTTTGAGCTTGGGAACTTGGATGGATATCAAGAATGGAGTCTCTTGGAGGTGGAGAAGGAAGAAGAAGAGAGCTTTGTATTTAGAGAGAGAAGAGAGGATTTTTGGCTAATTTTTGTGAGCAGGACTACAACCAAAAATGTAAATGGTAAGAATGAATGTTTGTGTGTGAATTAGGCTTGGAAAAACACATTTTATAGGGATTTTGGGGGGTGAGGCAGCTGCATTAATGGCTATAATGGGGAGTATTTTTTTCAATTTTTGTGAGTGGTAGGACATATATTTGATGGGTATTTAATTTGTAATGGTTTAGAAATGATAAATTAGTGTAAGTGGCTTAACCATCAAGAGTTTAAAATTCCTCAAGACAAGATTAAATGGCCAACACTTATAGTGGAAATTTTAGTGCTAATAATCTGAAGTAATAAAACAAAAATAAATCTAAAATATATTTTATTTTTGAGAAAAAGAAATTGTTAGTGGAAAAGAAATTGATAAACTAAAGTAAGTGCTTAATAATCAAATATTTAAGGTGCTCCACTACAAAATTAAATGGCCAACATATGTAGTGGAATTTTTAGTGCAAATAATCTGAAGTAATAAAAAATAAATAAATATAAAATATATTTTATTTTTAAGAAAAAGAAATTTAATACACTAATTTCCTATTGTGTGTCTTAAGAACCCCTTTTTAATTAAGAAAGAAAAATAATCTTTTCTAAAATAATCTTATGCTTTAAAATTACCTCAAATAATTATTTTAACTCAAGATAAATAAATAAAATTAATTTATCTTTAATTAGAGCCTAATATTGCCTATATTTATTTGATTACATAAATAAGCTCATTTATTGTTAATTAGGGGCAAAATTGTAATTTCACACAAAAACTCCCCGAAACCGCCCGAACATTTTCAAATATCAAATTACACATGGAATAAACATTTTGAACTCCCGGGGCGATGACTAGGTTCAGAAATTACTTAATCTCGTGTTAAATTACCACAAGGGTATTTTGGTAATTTCACTTGCGGTAAAAAAAATTGAAGTTGATATTTTCACATCTACAACACACATAATCCCCTTCAAGCATAAAAATAACCCCTTGAGGATAGCCTGGACTGGCCGTCCTTGATTTCGGGGCAAAAATAACCTTAGGGGCATTTTGGTCATTTGTACATTGAAAAATTGAAAATCGCGATTTTTGCACATATTGCTATTTAATCACCATATAATGTTATTCTAATATCAAATATCCTATTGAAGATGGCCTGGACCATTTTGGCCTCAAATCTTGTGTAGAAATGACCTAGGGGTATTTTGGTCATTTTGCATAGCAATAAAAATCGAGGCGTTACAAAAGTGGCAGAGCCGAAATAGTTCTATGAATGATACGTGTATGTTTTTCTAGAATGAGCCACAATTTTTAGTGTTGTAGATTTCGTAAGAAAATACTTAATAATTATTTTTTTTAGGCTCGGATTGTAATGCTTTATTATTATAATATTTAAGTTTATTTCATATGAAAATAATTAATTCCTAAAGCATAAATCAAATTCAATTTTTTTTTTAAATATGAGGATTGAGAAAGTGGTGGGGCCATAATAGCTTTACAAATGATGTGTGCATGTTTTTCCAAAATGAATCTAACTTATTAGTATGGTTGTTTGTATTAATTGTTAATTTAATAATTTTATTTTCGTTGCAATTATTTTTTTTGGGTGTGCATTGTAACCTGTAATGATTGTGATCCTTAATTTTTTCTTATAAAATAATTAAAAATTAAAATGTAAATTAAATTGAAAACATTACTTTGAATATAAAGATTGAGAAACTGATGGGGCCGAAATAGCTCTATGAAAGATGCGTATAAGTTTTTTTGGAAACAATTTGAATTATTTGTGTTGACGATTTCATATCAAAATAATTAATAATTAATAAATAAAATGTAACTTAAATTTAGAATATTATTTTAAATATAAAGAAGAAGAAAGTGGTGGGGCCAAAATAGCTTTATGAATGATAAGTGTACGTTTTTCGAATATGAATCTGAATTATTTGTATAGTAGTTTATATTAATTGTTAATTTTATAATTTTATATTCATTATAATCTTTATTCTTTTGGGTGCGGATTGTAAACCTTAATTATTGCAATCTTTAATTTTATTGCATATGAAAATAGTTAATAATTAAAATATAAATTAAATTCAAGTATTATGTTAAATATAAAGATTGAGAAAACAGTGGGGTCAAAATAGCTTTGTGGATAGTAAGTGTAAGCTTTTCTGAAATGAGTTTGAATTGCTTGTATAGTAGCTTGTATTAATTCATAATTTTATAATTTTATTTTCATTGTAATCATTTTTTTTGGCACAAATTTTAGTCTTTAATGATTTTGATCATTAATTTTATTTCATAAGAAATAATAAATAATTAAATTGAAATTCAATTCAAAATACTACTTTGAATGTAAAGATTGGGAAAGTGACAAAGCTGAAATAGCTCTATGAATGATTCATGTAAGTTTCTCTGGAATGACTTAGAATTATTAATGGTGTAGATTTCATAAGAAAATATTTAATAATTATTTTTTTTGGGCATGGATAGTAATCCTTGATTATTATAATATTTAAATTTATTTCATATGAAAGTAATTAATAATTAAAACACAAATCAAATTCAATTTTTTTTTAAAATATGAGGATTGAGAAAGCGGTGGGGTCATAATAGCTTTACAAATGATGTGTGCAAGTTTTCCCAAAATGAATCTAAATATTAGTATGGTTGTTTGTATTAATTTTTAATTTAATAATTTTATTTTTTTGGCACGGAATGTAACCTGTAATGATTATGATCCTTAATTTTTTGTTATAAAATAATTAAATGTTAAAATGTAAATTAAATTCAAAACATTACTTTGAATATAAAGATTCAGAAACTGATTTTATTTTCATTGCAATTATTATTTTTTTCGCATGGATTGTAACCTGTAATGATTTTGATCCTTAATTTTTTGTTATAAAATAATTAAAAATTAAAATATTACATTGAATATAAAGATTGAGAAACTGATGGGGCTAAAATAGCTCTATGAATGATGCGTATAAGTTTTTTTGGAAACAATTTGAATTATTAATATTGAAGATTTCATATCAAAATAATTAATAATTAATAAATAAAATGTAACTTAAATTTAGAATATTATTTTAAATATAAAGAAGAAGAAAGTGGTGGGGCCAAAATAGCTTTATGAATGATAAGTGTACATTTTTCAAATATGAGTTTGAATTATTTGTATAGTAGTTTATATTAATTGTTAATTTTATAATTTTATATTCATTATAATCTTTATTCTCTTGGGTGCGGATTGTAAACCTTAATTATTGCAATCTTTAATTTTATTTCATATGAAAATAGTTAATAATTAAAATATAAATTAAATTCAAGTATTATGTTAAATATAAAGATTGAGAAAGCAGTGGGATCGAAATAGCTTTATGGATAGTAAGTGTAAGCTTTTCTGAAATGAGTTTGAATTACTTGTATAGTAGCTTGTACTAATTCATAATTTTATAATTTTATTTTCATTGTAATCATTTTTTTTGGCACAGATTTTAATCTTTAATGATTTTGATCATTAATTTTATTTGATAAGAAATAATAAATAATTAAATTGAAATTCAATTCAAAATACTACTTTGAATATAAAGATTGGGAAAGTAACGGAGCCGAAATAGCTCTATGAATGATGCGTGTAAGTTTCTTTGGAATGACGTAGAATTATTAATGCTGTAGATTTCATAAGAAAATAATTAATAATTATTTTTTTGGGCTTGGATAGTAATTCTTGATTATTATAATATTTAAATTTATTTCATATGAAATTAATTAATAATTAAAACACAAATCAAATTCATTTTTTTTAATATGAGGATTGAGAAAGCGGTGGGGTCATAATAGCTTTACAAATGATGTGTAAAAGTTTTACCAAAATGAATCTACATATTAGTATGGTTGTTTGTATTAATTTTTAATTTAATAATTTTATTTTCATTGCAATTATTGTTTTTTTGGCGTGGAATGTAACCTGTAATGATTATGATCCTTAATTTTTTGTTATAAAATAATTAAATGTTAAAATGTAAATTAAATTCAAAACATTACTTTGAATATAAAGATTCAGAAACTGATTTTATTTTCATTGCAATTATTATTTTTTTCGCATGGATTGTAACCTGTAATGATTTTGATCCTTAATTTTTTGTTATAAAATAATTAAAAATTAAAATATTACATTGCATATAAAGATTGAGAAACTGATGGGGCTAAAATAGCTCTATGAATGATGCGTATAAGTTTTTTGGAAACAATTTGAATTATTAGTATTGAAGATTTCATATCAAAATAATTAATAATTAATAAATAAAATGGAACTTAAATTTAGAATATTATTTTAAATATAAAGAAGAAGAAAGTGGTGAGGCCAAAATAGCTTTATGAATGATAAGTGTACGTTTTTCAAATATGAGTCTGAATTATTTATATAGTAGTTTATATTAATTGTTAATTTTATAATTTTATATTCATTATAATCTTTATTCTTTTGGGTGCGGATTGTAAACCTTAATTATTGCAATCTTTAATTTTATTTCATATGAAAATAGTTAATAATTAAAATATAAATTAAATTCAAGTACTATGTTAAATATTAAGATCAAGAAAGCAGTAGGGTCGAAATAGCTTTATGGATTGTGAGTGTAAGCATTTTTGAAATGAGTTTGAATTGCTTGTATAGTTGCTTGTATTAATTCATAATTTTATAATTTTATTTTCATTGTAATCATTTTTTTTGGCACAGATTTTAATCTTTAATGATTTTGATCATTAATTTTATTTGATAAGAAATAATAAATAATTAAATTGAAATTTAATTCAAAATACTACTTTGAATAAAAGATTGGGAAAGTGATGGAGCCGAAATAGCTCTATGAATGATGCGTGTAACTTTCTCTGGAATGACTTAGAATTATTAATGCTGTAGATTTCATAAGAAAACAATTAATAATTATTTTTTTTGGGCATGGATAGTAATTCTTTATTATTATAATATTTAAATTTATTTCATATGAAAATAATTAATAATTAAAACACAAATCAAATTCAATTTTTTTTAAATATGAGGATTGAGAAAGCGGTGGGGTCATAATAGATTTACAAATGATGTGTGCAAGTTTTACCAAAATGAATCTAAATATCAGTATGGTTGTTTGTATTAATTTTTAATTTAATAATTTTATTTTCATTGCAATTATTATTTTTTTGGCGTGGAATGTAACCTGTAATGATTATGATCCTTAATTTTTTGTTATAAAATAACTAAATGTTAAAATGTAAATTAAATTCAAGACATTACTTTGAATATAAAGATTCAGAAACTGATTTTATTTTCAGTGCAATTATTATTTTTTTGCCATGGATTGTAACCTGTAATGATTTTGAGCCTTAACTTTTTGTTATAAAATAATTAAAAATTAAAATATTACATTGGATATAAAGATTGAGAAACTGATGGGGCTAAAATAGCTCTATGAATGATGCGTATAAGTGTTTTGGAAACAATTTGAATTATTAGTATTGAAGATTTCATATCGAAATAATTAATAATTAATAAATAAAATGGAACTTAAATTTAGAATATTATTTTAAATATAAAGAAGAAGAAAGTGGTGGGGCCAAAAATAGCTTCATGAATGATAAGTGTAGGTTTTTCAAATATGAGTCTGAATTATTTGTGTAGTAGTTTATATTAATTGTTAATTTTATAATTTTATATTAATTATAATCTTTATTCTCTTGGGTGCGGATTGTAAACCTTAATTATTGCAATCTTTAATTTTATTTCATATGAAAATAGTTAATAATTAAAGTATAAATCAAATTCAAGTATTATGTTAAATATAAAGATCGAGAAAGCAGTGGGGTCGAAATAGCTTTATGGATAGTAAGTGTAAGCTTTTCTGAAATAAGTTTGAGTTACTTGTATAGTAGCTTGTATTAATTCATAATTTTATAATTTTATTTTCATTGTAATCATTTTATTGGCGCAGATTTTAATCTTTAATGATTTTGATCATTAATTGCATTTCATAAGAAATAATAAATAATTAAACTGAAATTCAATTCAAAATACTACTTTGAATATAAAGATTGGGAAAGTGACGGTGCCGAAATAGTTTGATGAATGATACATGTATGTTTTCCTGGAATGAGTCACAATTATTAGTGTTGTAGATTTTGTAAGAAAATACTTAATAATTATTTTTTTGGGCTTGGATTGTAATCGTTTATTATTATAATATTCAAATTTATCTTGTATGAAAATAATTAATTATTAAAACATAAATCAAATTCAATTTTTTTAAGTATAAAGATTGGGAGAGTGGTGGGGTCGTA
Organism: Dalbergia cochinchinensis; assembly: GCA_031216125.1. Taxonomy (NCBI): domain Eukaryota; kingdom Viridiplantae; phylum Streptophyta; class Magnoliopsida; order Fabales; family Fabaceae; genus Dalbergia; species Dalbergia cochinchinensis. The sequence continues at coordinate 13,874,652 of CM062374.1, read as the reverse complement.
ATAGCTTTAGAAATGATGTGTGCATGTTTTTCTGAAATGAATCTAAATTATTAGTATGGTTATTTGTATTAATTGTTAATTTAATAATTTTATTTTCATTGCAATTATTATTTTTTTGGTGTGGATTGTAACCTGTAATGATTGTGATCCTTAGTTTTTTGTTATAAAATAATTAAAAATTAAAATATTACATTGAATATAAAGATTGAGAAACTGATGGGGCTAAAATAGCTCTATCAATGATGCATATAAGTTTTTTTGGAAACAATTTGAGTTATTAGTATTGAAGATTTCATATCAAAATAATTAATAACTAATAAATAAAGTGTAATTTCAATTTAGAATATTATTTTAAATATAAAGGAGAAGAAAATGGTGGGGCCAAAATAGCTTTATGAAAGATAAGTGTAGGTTTTTCAAATATGAGTTGGAATTATTTGTATAGTAGTTTATATTAATTGTTAATTTTATAATTTTATATTCATTATAATCTTTATTCTTTTGGGCATAGATTGTAAACCTTAATTATTGCAATCTTTAATTTTACTTCATATGAAAATAGTTAATAATTAAAATATAAATTAAATTCAAGTATTATGTTAAATATAAAGATCGAGAAAGTAGTGGGGTCGAAATAGCTTTATGGATAGTAAGTGTAAGCTTTTCTGAAATGAGTTTGAATACCTTGTATAGTAGCTTTTATTAATTCATAATTTTATAATTTTATTTTCATTGTAATCATTTTATTGGCGCAGATTTTAATCTTTAATGATTTTGATCATTAATTTCATTTCATAATAAATAATAAATAATTAAATTTGAAATTCAATTCAAAATATTACTTTGAATATAAAGATTGGGAAAGTGACGGAGCCGAATAGTTTAATGAATGATATGTGTATGGTTTCCTGGAATGAGTCACAATTATTAGTGTTGTAGATTTCGTAAGAAAATACTTAATAACTATTTTTTTGGGCTCGGATTGTAATCGTTAATATTATAATATTTAAATTTATCTAATATAAAAATAATTAATTATTAAAACATAAATCAAATCCAATTTTTTTAAATATAAAGATTGAGAAAGCGGTGGGGTCGTAATAGCTTTAGAAATATAAATTAGATTCAAAATATGATTTTATATATAAAGATCGAGAAAACAATGGGGTTGAAATAGCATTACGAATAATAAGTGTAGGTTTCTTTGAAATGAGTTTGAATTGCTTGTATTGTAGCTTATATTAATTCTTAATTTTATAATTTTATTTTCATTGTAATCATTGTTTTTTGTTGTAGATTTTAATCTTTAAGATCTTCAATTTTATTTCATAAGAAATAATAAAAAGTTAAAATTGAAATTCAATTCATAATATTACTTTGAATATAAAGATTGTGAAAGTGACAGAGCCGAAATAGTTTTATGAATGATATGTGTATGTTTTCCTAGAATGAGTCACAATTATTAGTGTTGCAGATTTCGTAAGAAAATACTTAATAATAATTTTTTTGGGCTCGGATTGTAATCGTTTACTATTATAATATTTAAATTTATCTCATATGAAAATAATTAATTATTAAAACATAAATCAAATTCAACTTTTTTAAATATAAAGACTGAGAAAGCGCTGGGGTCGTGATAGCTTTAGAAACGATGTGTGCATGTTTTCCCAAAATGAATTTGAATTATTAGTATGGTCATTTGTATTAATTGTTGATTTAATAATTTTATTTTCATTGCAATTATTATATTTTGGCGTGGATTGTGATCTATAATGATTGTGATCCTTAATTTTTTGTTATAAAATAATTAAAAATTAAAATATTACTTTGAATATAAAGATTGAAAAATTAATGGGGCTAAAATAACTCTATGAATGATGCGTATAAGTCTTTTTCGAAACAATTTGAATTATTAGTATTGATGATTTCTTATGAAAATAATTAATAATTAATAAATAAAATGTAAATTAAATTTAGGATATTATTTGAAATATAAAGAATAAGAAAGCGGTGGGGCCAAAATAGCTTTATGAATGATAAGTGTAGGTTTTCCAAATAAGAGTCTGAATTATTTGTATAGTAGTTTATATTAATTGTTAATTTTATAATTTTATATTCATTATAATCTTTATTCTTTTGGGCATGGATTGTAAACCTTAATTACTGCAATCTTCAATTTTATTTCATATGAAAATAGTTAATAATTAAAATATAAATTAAATTCAAGTATTATGTTAAATATAAAGATCGAGAAAGCAATGGAGTCGAAATAGCTTTATGGATAGTAAGTGTAAGCTTTTCTGAAATGAGTTTGAATTGTTAGTATAGTAGTTTTGCGTTAATCGTTAATTTTATAATTTTATTTTCATTGTAATCATTATCTTTTCAATGCAAATTTTACTCTTTAATGATTTTGATCATTAATTTCATTTCATAAGAAATAATGAATAATTAAATTTGAAATTCAATTCAAAATATCACTTTGAATATAAAGATTGGGAAAGTGATGAAGCCGTGTATGTTTTCCTGGAATGAGTCACAATTATTAGTGTTGTACATTTCATAAGAAAATACTTAATAATTATTTTTTTGGGCTCAGATTGTAATCGTTTATTATTATAATATTCAAATTTATCTGATATGAAAATAATTAATTAGTAAAACATAAATCAAATTCAATTTTTTTAATTATAAAGATTGAGAAAGCGGTGGGGTCGTAATAGCTTTAGAAATGATGTGTGCATGTTTTCCCGAAATGAATCTAAATTATTAGGATGGTTATTTGTATTAATTGCTAATTTAATAATTTTATTTTCATTGCAATTATTATTTTTTTGGCATGGATTGTAACCTGTAATGATTGTGATCCTTAATTTTTTTTATAAAATAATTAAAAATTAAAATATTACTTTGAATATAAAGATTGAGAAACTGATGGGGCCAAAATAGCTCCATGAATGATGCGTATAAGTTTTTTTGGAAACAATTTGAATTATTAGTATTGAAGATTTCATATAAAAATAATTAATCATTAATAAATAAAATGTAAATTAAATTTAGAATATTATTTTAAATATAAAGAATAAGAAAGCGGTGGGGCCAAAATAGCTTTATGAATGATAAGTGTAGGTTTTTCAAATATGAGTCTGAATTATTTGTATAGTAGTTTATATTAATTGTTAATTTTATAATTTTATATTCATTATAATTTTATTCTTTTGGGCACAGATTGTAAACCTTAATTACTACAATCCTCAATTTTATTTCATATGAAAATAGTTAATAATTAAAATATAAATTAAATTCAAGTATTATGTTAAATATAAAGATCGAGAAAGCAGTGGAGTCGAAATAGCTTTATGGATAGTAAGTGTAAGCTTTTTTGAAATGAGTTTGAATTGTTAGTATAGTAGTTTGTGTTTGTCACGACCCAACCTAGGGAACATGACCGGCACGTGAGGAGTCTCATCCTCATGTAAGCCTCGTGATCTCTGAGTCTCTCTCTTTATGTATAAAATAGTATATACGTTTTGATTCTGAAATCTCATCTTCATCTAAATCTCTATTTAAGCTTTATATCTGAAAATATAAAACTGAAATATTTGATATAAGAAACTCTGAAATTTATCATACTCTGAAAATCAATTAGTCACATGAACTGAATCATAGATAGATCTCTAGTTTATTACAGAAACTCTAATTAATTTCTATAATTTCAAATACTCACTTATGAATTGAAAGCAGATACATAACTTTTCAAATACTGAAACCAAATACAAAATCTAAAAATAATGCATGGTTTGAATCTTGCCTGCACATCTACTGGAGTACTCTACTCTAACAAGACTCTAACTAGGCCTTACTTCAAAGTAAGACTCACCATTGAGAACGGTAACGTCTGCCAAACCGTAAGCTGAGCGACGTCTGCACCTGCAATTATGAGGAGGAAGGGAGAGGGGTGAGTCAACGGACTCAATGAGTGAGCTCTCTCCCATCACCCACATGGGACAATAATAACCATATATAGATATACATGCACTGGAAAAATGTTTCCAATATTTACATAACATAGCTACTCTAGGGAAAACACTTTTCAGGCTATAAATTCATAGACAAGCATCTCTAAAACCATAATCTATTACAAACCATTTGATATTCTTGTATATAATCTCATAGAAAATATACCTCTATATTCATAAACTCATGGAAAAACATCTCTAAATTCTTACTTCAATAAGAAAGTCATTTCTCATATGTATAATATCTCTTAAGTCAAATATTCTCGTAAAACATCAATAATCCTTGAAAATCATTAATACTCTCTGAAAACATAAACAACAGTACTCTACTAGAGAAATAGGAATCTCTACTCTATGGTTCTTCACTGAAAATGTTATCTCTATGATCCATTGGGATCTAATACGGACACCTAAATAGGTTCCATTCTCTGCTCTATGAGATTGTCCTCTCAGGACAACTTGGTACCAAGGTTAATGATCAAGTTCAGCCATTAACTCACTGTCTGTTTCTCTATAGCTACCGTCTGGTCTCTAATTCAACAAATATATTATTTTCTCTAAATCTCTGTTATATACTCTAATCTGGGAATCAAACTCTTTCATACATAATTACTTTATTTCTTGAAATCATCAAGAAATTCATAAAACTTCTAGATACAATCATACTCATACTTTAACCCTTTATAAAACTATTTAAATATGAAAACTCTTGAAATTCTAAAAGCTCTAGACTCATATAAGTCTAGCAACCTGATTTTAGCATAACTGTGACTGTGAAATCATGCCCAAAGGATCACCCACTTACAGGCATTCCGATTTCAAGCTCATAGAATATGTATCTTGTAACATCCTAATTTTTAACCCAATACTCTAGAACATACTTAGGTTAATCATTAGTCTGTTACTTCATAGTTCTCATTTTTACTTAGAAATACTTAGCGGAAAATATGGGTAAATTTTTTTTGAAATACAAAGTGAGAGCCGCGTGATGCGATATAACATGTAACGAACAAAACATACATTTCATAACGTCATAGCATAAGGCACATAAAGGCACATCATGAGAAACACTGAATATCACCTCATATATATATATATATAACTTGCCCACTTATAAGTGTGGGACTTAATTTAGTACAACACGAGTAATACAATTAAAAAGGAAATACAAGAGAAAGTGCAACGGAAACTATAAAAGCAACTCCCCTACCCAAGTGCAACTAACGGGATGACCTCTAATACAAAAGAAGGTTCATCTCCATCTAAGTGGTGTGTGCTCTACCTGGGTACTCCATCGGTCGATCGTCACCTCCTACTGACGTCCATCTCGCAAACGAGGCAAATATCTGGGAAACTGGGCGAGCTCCTCGGGCGTAAAGAGGCGGAATGGGGATCGAGAGTGACCTCGGCGGTGTGGCCGCATCTCCGGTTGTCGTGCAAGCCGTGGCTGAGTCACGGTATCCTCACTACCCTCCCTCAACGGTGGGGGAGAGGGGGCGGAGCTCTCGCTATACGGATGGGTAGGCGGGTCCTCAGACGGGTCGGTCTCCGAGAAGTAGGTCTGAGGCACGTAATCGGGATAGTCTCGCATGGCTAAGACGGCGGTGTGCATGCGGAGCACTCTCTCGTCATGTGTACGCGCGCACTCAAAACCCGCTCGTCGTCGCCATAGGGTGCAGTCGGGGAGAAGCGATGGGTGTGCATGGGATGAGTGAAGGGGCGTCCTACGAACATGAAAACCCGCACCGTGCACTGTCCCTCAAAATGGTATGACCCGTGAGCCGGGTCATAGTGCACCTCCCATGTCGGGGTGTCCACGAATACCACGAACGTTGCCATCTGAAGACGTGACAGAAAGAAAGAGATAGAGGGAGTGAGAATCTTGCTAAAGAATCTCAGTAGGGCCTCCTACTACCTAGGTGTCATCATCTACGTCCTCAGGAACCTTGGGTTTAATTATACAAAATGACTGAGCATGCATTAAGTCCATTTTTAAGTTCTAGAACATAGTTTAGCCAAGGTCCATTCATTTTAGGATGATCTTAATATCATGACTGCAGCATAATAGAGAATGTATACATGGCGCTACCTAATGCACATACATGAATCATATCATCAAGCATCATCATACTTAGTGGCATAAAGTGGCAATAGAAACATTCATATGGGACAAACTTAGTGACATAATCATAATCATGAAACTTCTTTTCCTCATGGGCCGCCCTAAAAGACAAGCGCTCTGGGGGTGCTTGGCCGAACCGGTGTCAGCCAGAACGTGTCACATCTCTAGGTTATGAGCTCATACCTTAACTAGTCGTCACTAGTTCTTACTTACCACTTAACGATAAGTGTATCATAAATCATAAATCTTGACTATCTGAGTACGGGTTAGAGGGCAATTCTCTTAGGGGTGCTCGGCCGAACCAATGTCACCTAAGAGTATAAATTGGTACCCATGTCACATGAGTTCTATGGAGGTGCTCGGCCGAACCGGCGTCATCCTAGAACCCATCTTAGTACCTTAATTTTCAAAATTTCTTTAAGTCCCCAAATTTGTCGGGAATTCGGCGGCACAAAGGCATTACGCCGAATTCCTTTCAAATTTGCTTTATGCCACATAAACATATATCCTCATGAATTCCTCATATGAATAACATTATCATTCTTCACATAACTCATGCATCATCATAGAACATTCAAACGCTTACCCTTACGGTAGCTTATGCTTTGACTCTTACGGGTCTTAATCTTGAGATATAGTTTTCTAACATCCGTCGGTCATATGTTATGCACCTAAGGGCTCATAATTAATCATCATTCCTAATCCTCATGTTCATACTCAAATCTGAAAAGCATAGGGCAGAATTTCTAACTTGTGATTACGGGGTTCTAGAACTTACGTTTTAGACCCTTTCTCAGTTCCGTCTTCGCCTAAGGCGGTATAAATTAAATCTAAATCAATTATGAGGCATTCCTATGCTTAAGAACTAATTATAAATCACATTTATCATGTTGTAACGTTGCTGGACAGAATCCAGAAAACTAAATGTTCTAAGAGTTCTACATTTGCATTTTTACGATTTTGTAGTTACTAGTTTCCCTATAGGTGCTAAAATTCAATTCTAATCCAAATGTCACCAAGTTTTTCATGTCTAAACAATTCTAATCTGATTATGTTCCCATTAAAAAAGTTTGGATGAGTTCCAAAAATAAATGGGTCTAAACTATGTTAAATTCTAGCTTTTCCGTATTTCTAGTTAGCTAGTTTCTTACCTATCATGCATAGAATCGTTTCTACATCATCATGTGATATTTTCACACATTCTAACACATCAAAACATCATCATACAGCCATAAGCTCGTCATGATAGTACCGAAAACATCTAACTTCAATAAGAGAACTAAATTGACATTTCTAGGTACATAAGTTAACTAGTTTCTCTTGGAATCAATTTAGAATTTCTAAAACTCTTTGCAAATCATTTTAATTCATCAAGAGGCTAAGAGAAGCCTTAGGTCAGTGACCACAATATATTTCGTCTTCTAAAAGGGAATAAAGTCATATCTCGTGATAACATAACCTTGTAAAGATTTGTAAAGCTTTAAGAAAAACTTAGAACATAGACTATTAGTCCTTGTAGCTAGATGAAAACTCATTACAAGTCCATCATCACTACTTGGCCAAAAACATGTATTCAAAGAATGTATTCACATTAAACTTTAACTTGAAATGAAATGGGCAAGTCTTTGACCTCTAGGTTCTTAAGTGATGACATAAAGTAAACGTGCTCATGCTTTTCATTTTTAATCTTGCTTACAAAATAAAGTGATGACTTAAATTAAATATGCAAGGCATAAACTTAAACATGCAAGCTTGAAAGTAAATATGCAAGGTTCAATTCTTTATTTTAGTGCTCTTGGCCCAACAACAATCGACTTTAAGGCCGAGATAGATAGGCATTCGAGAAATTAATTAGGTGATAATGCAAGTTCAATTCTTTATTTTAGTGCTCTTGGCCCAACAACAATTGACTTTAAGGTCGAAATAGAAAGGCTTTGAGAATTAAATTAAGTGATGATGCAAATTCCATTTTAATCTTTATGTTCTTAGGTGATAGCTTGAAAGTAAAGATGCATAGCAAGAATGTAAATATAAATGCAAGCATAAATAAATTATGCAAGTTCATTTTATCTTTCTAGAGCTCTTAACAAGACTTTAAAGGAACTTAAACCTTAACCCAAACTTATTAAACCAAGATCAAGTAAAGTCTAGAGTTCTTAGAACTTAACATAATATTTTTAAGAATCAAACCATGAAACTTATAAAAAGAAAGGAAAAGGGCCGAAACCTCAAGAAGGAAAAAGGAACATTTTAAAACTCTAGGGTTCATGATCTTGATGATATATTAACACCAACATCATGAGTCCTCATCATTGAGTTCATAGAACCATTTTAAAACACCATCAAAGCTAAAGTTCTCAAGAGTTCAATAAAGGAAGAACTAGAAATATTTTTGCTTAAGAACAAAGATCAAGCTCTAGAGTTTGTTTCAAGTGATGAACATCATCATGAAACTCTCATCATCAAGCTCTCATTTCTTTGAACTTCAAGGCCCATGGCCGAAAATGAGAAAGAAAAAGGAGAAGAAAAGAAGTTCTAAAAAGAATCAAGAGAAACTATGAACATAAAGCTAGAACAAGAACTTTAAAGAAAGAAGTACTTGAAAGAAAATCCCTACTTGGTGTGATGATCTTGAAGATGGAAGAAGAAGATGAAGAAGATGAAGAACTTGAAGAACTTTGAAGGCTTGAACTTGAGAGAAAAGGAAGCTTTGAAGTGTTTCTTTGAAAACTTACACTTTGCAAATGAATCCAAAATGATACAAGTTCACCCAAGAAAGCTATTTATAGAGAAATGAAACAAATGAAGGGTGCACATGGAGAGGAAGGCTTCGGCCATCAGATGGGGAGGGAGACCATGAGTTCCATGAGGTGAGATACTGTGGTCTTGAGGCATGGTGAGGTATGGTTCAAAGTATGGTGAGGTATGGTTCAAAGTATGGCCTCAAGCATGGTTCTTTGAGTGAGAAACAAATCAACATGTGCCCAAATGGGGGAGGAGGTGGCCGAAATGCATCAGCCCATGTGGGGTTGTGTTTGCATTTTAATTGTGGTTTAGAGTTGTGTTTAGGTGTATCTTTGATCATGCTTAAGATTAGGAATTTGTAAGAAAGTGTTTAGGTGATGAAATGGGTAATTAAGGTTGGCAAGACATAATTAGAGAGTGTTCTTGCATCATTAGTGAGTTATAAATTCATTTTAGTGTATAAACAATTCTAGACACAATTCCTTGATTTAAGGAATTGGAGAGAGAAAACACTATTCAAGATTCCAAAACTAGGAATCTTGAGTTCTAAAAAGGGATTTAAGTTTAATCTAAGCAATTTTAGGTTATAATTAACTTTAATAAATTATTTTGACTCTAGATTAATTAGGAAAATTAATTAATCTTCGTTTAGAACCTAATATTGCTTAGGTTTGCTTAATTACATCATTAAGCTCAAAAACACTATTCTAGGGGCAAAACCGTAATTTTGCACTAAAACTGCCCGGGACTGCCGGAACTCAAACAGATGTTTTGAAACATGTAAAAACATGGTTTTAAACCTCTGGGGAAAGTTCCGGGCTCAAACGGCACTTTTACCTGCGCAAAACGCTACAAGGGTATTTTGGTCATTTTGACCCCAAACTGCGGAAAATGAGACTTCCGCCTCCGGAACCATTCAAGGGTCATTCAATCCCCTTCAAACATTGAGTTGGCCCTTCGAGGACTGCCGGGTCGGCCATCCTCGAATTCCAGGCCGAAAATGATCTCAGGGGCATTTCGGTCATTTTCCACTCAGACAGAAAAATCGGGGCATTACATATCTGGTAGTCACTATGAATTATACTGAATTCCATACTTTTAGAATATCACAAAATTGGATTTTCTAAAAGTCTCTTTTCTCAAGATAACTTCTTTTATAAATTAATAACTCTAATAACATAAATTAAAATGGAAAGGTTCAAATCGTAAATTCTCTAACGTTATAACATAGCATCTCTATTTGACATATTTGCCAAAATATCTTAACTGTTACTCTGAAATCATATTTCAAAGTCTCTAGTCTCGAATCATAAGGGTATCATAAACTCTTAAAACATATTTGATAAAATGTCAACTTATTACATCATATACTGTTGCAAGAAATCTCTTCATAAATGTGTATAAAACCTTTTTCATAGCACTTTATAATTACTCATGGTCCCATGGTTTTGTAAAACCTTTTCTTTTATGCTATCATCATAAATCATAATTTTTCTAGCTTGACATAATCATATAAAATCATATTCTATACTTTCTCTCATCTCAAATTTCATATTTCACAAATATCATGCATCAAACATAGATATAATGGCTAAAATAAGGCCATGAGTATGAACCCACTCACCGTTTGGAGCCGGGAGTATGTGGGCACCACCAACTTGACCTCCGAAGCATGGAATGACATCAACAACTGCCATAGAGCAATATAGACTCAAGATTAGTCTCCACTAATCTTTAAACAACTTCAATCTAGCTCTAACAACATTGGGGGAGTACCCCCACTTGACAACAATGGAGAAAACAATGACCCATAACAAGAGGAAGGAAGAACACAAAGGAAACTAACATAAACCAACAACAATCACTTACCTTAGATCTTGAAGGAAGAGGATTTGATGTTGGATTGAGAGAGAAAGGGTTGGAGAACATTTGGGAACCAAGGGTTTCGGAAATGGGGAGTTAATTCCCAAGTTTGGGGTTTAAAAAGGGGTGGAGGGGCTCACTAATGTGAAACAACGTGTTTTGGACTGTTTGGGTACTGCTGACATTGTTATAGCGGTCTAGCCCCCACTTATGACCATAGCGGTCCCCAGAGGCCAAAAATACATGTTGCATCACCCACATGACCGCTATAGCGGTTCCCAGAAGCCAAAAATATGCTGCCACACTCCCTATGACCGCTATAGCGGTCCCCTGATGCCCAAAATGCCACGGCCACCCCACTGTGACCACTATAGTGGTCCTGGACCGCTATAGCGGTGACAATTCACCACATCAGCTGCACTAAGGGTCCTCCGGGCATTCTGGGGCTTTCCTAGCAACACGGGTAAGTCCTAGGGGATTCTGGGGTAAAATGGAACTTATCCACTGCCACATATACACTGGGTATCACAGTGTTAATCGTTAATTTTATAATGTTATTTTCATTGTAATCATTATTTTTTTTGGCGCAAATTTTAATCTTTAACGATTTTGATTGTTAATTTTATTTCATAAGAACTAATAAATAATTGAAATTGAAATTCAATTCAAAATATTACTTTGAATATAAACGTTGGGAAAGTGACAGAGTTGAAATAGCTCAATGAATGATACGTGTATGTTTTTCTAGAATGAGTTAGAATTATTAGTGTTGTAGATTTCATAAGAAAACAATTAATAATTATTTTTTGGGCTCGAATTGTAATCATTTATTATTATAATATTTAAATTTATCTCATATGAAAATAATTAATTATTAAAACATAAATCAAATTCAATTTTTTTTAAATATAAAGATTGAGAAAGCGGTGGGGGTAGTAATAGCTTTAGAAATGATGTGTGCATGTTTTCCTGAAATGAATCTGAATTATTAGCATGGTTATTTGCATTAATTGTTAATTTAATAATTTATTTTCATTGCAATTATTATTTTTTTGGCGTGGATTGTAACCTGTAATGATTGTGATCCTTAATTTTATTATTATAAAATAATTAAAAATTAAAATGCAAATTTGAATATAAAGATGAAGAAACTAATGGGGCCAAAATAGCTCCATGAATGATTCGTATAAGTTTTTTTGGAAACAATTTGAATTATTAGTATTGAAGATTTCATATGAAAATAATTAATAATTAATAAATAAAATGTAAATTAAATTTAGAATATTATTTTAAATATAAAGAATAAGAAAGCGGTGGGGCCAAAATAACTTTATGAATGATAAGTGTAGGTTTTTCAAATATGAGTCTGAATTATTTGTATAGTAGTTTATATTAATTGTTAATTTTATAATTTTATATTCATTATAATCTTTATTCTTTTGGGCACGGATTGTAAACCTTAATGACTGCAATCTTTAATTTTATTTCATATGAAAATAGTTAATAATTAAAATATAAATTAAATTCAAGTATTATGTTAAATATAAAGATCGAGAAAGTAGTGGGATCGAAATAGCTTTATGGATAGTAAGTGTAAGCTTTTCTGAAATGAGTTTGAATTGATAGTATAGTAGTTTGTGTTAATCGTTAATTTTATAATTTTATTTTCGTTGTAATCATTTTTTTTTGCGTAGATTTTAATCTTTAATGGTTTGATCATTAATTTTATTTCATAAGAAATAATAAATAATTAAAATTGAAATTCAATTCAAAATATTACTTTGAATATAAGGATTGGGAAAGTGATAGAGCCGAAATAGCTCTATGAATGATATGTGTAAGTTTTTCTGGATGAGTTAGAATTATTAGTGTTGTAGATTTCATAAGAAAACAATTAATAATTATTTTTTTGGGCTTGGATTGTAATTCTTTATTATGATAATATTGAAATTTATTTCATATGATAATAATTAATCATTAAAACATATTTGAAATTAGTATGAGTCTGAATTATTTGCATAGATGTTTATATTAATTGTAATCTTTATTTTTCTGGGTGCCGATTGTAAGCCTCAATTATTGCAATCTTTAATTTTATTTCATATGAAAATTACTAATAATTAAAATATAAATTAAATTCAAAATATGATGTTAAATATAAAGATCGAGAAAACAATGGGGTAATAATAAGTGTAGGTTTCTTTGAAATGAGTTTGAATTGCTTGTATAATAGCTAATATTAATTCTTAATTTTATAATTTTATTTTCAATTTAATCATTATTTTTTAGCATAGATTTTAATTTTTAATTATTGTGATCTTTAATTTTATTTCAGAAGAAATAATAAATAGTTAAAATTGAAATTCAATTCAAAATATTACTTTGAATATAAAGATTGTGAAAGTGATGGAACCGAAATAGTTCTATGAATGATACGTGTATGTTTTCCTGGAATGAGTCACAATTATTAGTGTTGTAGATTTCGTAAGAAAATAATTAATAATAATTTTTTTGGGCTCGGATTGTAATCGTTATTATTATAATATTTAAATTTATCTCATATGAAAATAATTAATTATTAAAACATAAATCAAATTCAATTTTTTTAAATATAAAGATTGAGAAAGCGGTGGGGTCGTAATAGCTTTAGAAATGATGTGTGCATGTTTTCCCGAAATGAATCTAAATTATTAATATGATTATTTGTATTAATTATTAATTTAATAATTTTATTTTCATTGTAATTATTACTTTTTTGGTGTGGATTGTAACCTATAATGATTGTGATCCTTAATTTTTTGTTATAAAATAATTAAAAATTAGAATATTACTTTGCATATAAAGATTGAGAAACTGATGGGGCCAAAATAGCTCTATGAATGATGCGTATAAGTTTTTTAAACAATTTGAATTATTAGTATTGAAGATTTCATATGAAAATAATTAATAAATTAATAAATAAAATGTAAATTAAATTTTGAATATTATTTTAAATATAAAGAATAAGAAAGTAATGGGGCCAAAATAGTTTTATAAATGATAAGTGTAGGTTTTTCAAATATGAGTCTGAATTATTTGTATAGTAGTTTATATTAATTGTTAATTTTATAATTTTCTATTCATTATAATCTTTATTCTTTTGGGCGTGGATTGTAAACCTTAATTACTGCAATCTTTAATTTTATTTCATATGAAAATAGTTAATAATTAAAATATAAATTAAATTCAAGTATTATGTTAAATATAAAGATCGAGAAAGCAGTGGGGTCGAAATAGCTTTATGGATAGTAAGTGTAAGTCTTTCTGAAATGAGTTTGAATTATTAGTATAGTAATTTGTATTAATTGTTATCTAACAACATATACATACCTTAATGATTTGGGGGAGCTAGATTGGAGTGAGATTGGCTGAAAAGAGAGAAAATGGAGTGGAGAGGGGGAGGGTTTGAAATTCTGCTTTTAGGAGAAGAAGACACCGATTGGGTTTAAAAAGAAATGGCGTCTTTTTTTTTGATACTGTGCTAATATAGGGTGCTCGCTACAACGAGCTTTTCTCGTTCAACGAGTTTGTGCCACTAGGCAGGCACAGAAAGGCTTGCGAGCAAGCTTGTTCTACATAATTCTGCAGAACCTGGTGCCACAACTTGGTTCCTACTTCCAGGTCCGATCCGACTACTTGAGTGGGCCCTGGGGGACCCTAGGCCTATATGGAACTTGGCCATGGAGATGTGTACCTCAAGTATTACATTTTCCCCCCTTAAAACAGATTTGGTCCTTAAATCTTAAAACATACCTTGAAAAGGGAAAAGATGTGGATACTTGGTCTTCATGGCTTCTTTGGCTTCCCAATTGGCTTCCTTGCCGGAGTTGTAACATCCTAATTTTTAACCCAATACTCTAGAACATATTTAGGTTAATCATTAGTCTGTTACGTCATAGCTTCCTTATTACTTTAAAATACTTAGCGGAAGTACTGGTAAATTTTTTTTTGAAGTACAAAAGCAAAGTGAGAGCCGCACGACACGTTAAATAATAATGCACGAAAGGGAATAAAGCAGGCATCGCATAGCAACATGACATAAGCAAGTAAAGGGACATCACAATAGAACTGAACTGCATATCTATATAATATTATATGATATGCCCACTCATGGAGAGTAGGGCTTAGTTTGGTACATCATGAACTAATACATCTAAAATACAAATACATAGGAAAGTATGACGGAAAATATAAAACCAACTCCCCTACCCAAGTGCAACTAAAGGGATAACCTCTAAACAAAAGGAGGTCCATCCTCATCTAAATGGTGTGTGCTCTACTTGGGTACTCCATCGGTCGTACGTCGCCTCCTACTGACGTCCATCTCACAAGCGAGGCACATACCCGGGAAACTGGGCGAGCTCCTCGGGCGTATAGAGGCGGAACGGGGATCGAGAGTGACCCCCGCGATGTGGCCGCATTTCTGGTCGTCGTGCGAGCCGTGGCTGAGTCACGGTATCCTCACTGCCCTCCCTCATCAGTGGTGGAGTGGGGGCGGAGCTCTCGCTGTACGGATGGGTAGGCGGGTCCTCCGACGGATCGGTCTTCGAGAAGTAAGTCCGGGGCACGTAGTTGGGATAGTCACGCATGGCTGAGGCGGTGGTGTGCATGCGGAGAACTCTCTCATTATGCGTACGTGCGCGCTCAAAAACCCGCTGGTCGTCGCCGTAGGGTACTGTCGGGGAGAAGCGATGGGTATGCACGGGGTAAGCGAAGGGATGTCCAACGAACATGAAAACTCGCACCGTGCACTGTCCCTCAAAATGGTATGATCTGTGATCCGGATCATAGTGCACCTCCCACATCGGGGTGTCCACAAAAACCACGAACGTCGCCATCTGAAGACGTAACGGAAAGAAAGAGATAGAGGGAGTGAGAATCTTGCTAAAGAATCTCAGTAGGGCCTCCTACTACCTAGGTGTTATCATCTACGTCCTCAGGAACCTTGGGTTTAGTATTTAAAACAAGTGAGCATGTATCAAGTCCATTTTTAAGCTTTAAAACATAATTAGCCAAGGTCCATTCATTTTAGCATGATTCTTAATTACATGGATGCAATCATATTAAAGAATGTATGCATGGCTCTACTTAATGCAAGAAAATAATCACAACATTAAGAATATCATAATAGTGGCATAAAGTGGCAATTAAATTCTCATATGGGAAACTTTGTGACATAAACATCATACTTTACTTCCTCATAGGCCACCCTAAAAGACAATCGCTCTGGGGGTGCTCGGCCGAACCGGTGTCACCCAGAACGTGTCACATCTCTAGGTTATGAGCTCATACCTTAACTAGTCGTTACTAGTTCTTACTTATCAATCCCGATAAGCATAACATAATCATAAACATAATCCCGACTTATCCAGTACGGGCTAGGGGGCATTTCTGGAGGTGCTCGGCCGAATCGGTGTCACCCAAGAATTCATCTTGGTACTGATGTCACATGAGTTCTCTGGAGGTGCTCGGCTGAACCGGTGTCATCCGAGAACTCATCTTAGTACCTCATAAAAATCTCATAGGTTTTCAAAAACTTTCTGAGTCCTCGAATTTGTCAGAAATTCGGCAGCATAACTGTAGTATGTCGAATTCCTTCCAAATTCTTCTTTATGCCACATAAGTTATTCAAACATGCATCCTCCATCATAATTTTCACACATTCACATAATCATTCTCATGTGTTCACAAGCAACATTAAAAATTCATTATGCTCTTGTTCCTACGGTATCTTATGCTTTGACCCTTGCGGGCTTTAAACTTGTGATGTAATTAACCTATTATCTTCTATCAACCTTTTATGCACCTAAGAGTTCTCTTCTAATAGATCTCATGATTATTTATGCTCTCTATTAAATCTGTACAACATCATTCCATAGGGGCAGCATTATAATCTTATAATTGCGGGGTTCTAGAACTTACGTTTTAGACCCTTTCTTAGTTCTGTCTTCGCCTAAGGCGCTATAAGTTCGACCTAAACCAATTATGAGGCATTCCTATGTCTAAGAACTAATTATAAGCCATGTTCTCTACATTATAAGGTTGTTGGACAGATTCTAAAAATTAAATGTTCTAAGAGTTCTAGAATTGCGGTTTTATGGTTTCCTAATTACTAATTTCTCTATAGGTGCTAAAATTCAATCCTACTTCAATTGTAACCAAATTTTTCATGATTAAACAACCCTAATCTGATTATATTCCCATTGAAACAGTTTGGGCAGTGTCCAAAAATAAATGGGTTAAAACTATGCTAAATCTTGACTTTACGGTTTTTCTAGAAAGCTAGTTTCTCTCCTATCATGCATAGAAATGTTCCTACTTCAACATACAAAATTTTCACACATTCTAACACATCAAAACATCATCATACAGCAGCAAACTTATCATGGAAGAACCGAAACATTAAGTCCCAAGAAGATACATAACTTGATATTTTTAAAACACATAAGTTGCTAGTTTCTCTTGGAATCATTTTTAGGATTCCTAAGACTCTTTTGCAAACCATTTTATTTCGTAAAAGAGACTAAAAACATCCTTAGGTCAGTGACCACTTAATCCCTCCTTAAAAGAGAATTAAATTCATAAATCTTGTTGGTCTTAATCTCATAAACTTCATGAGGTTTTAAAGAGAATCTTAAAACTTAGATTGTTGGCCCTTGTAGCTAAATGAATCTCCTTCCAAGTTCATTATCACTACATGGCCGAAATTATGCATTTAAAGAATGCTTCCACATTAGACTTTAACTTGAGATAAAATGGGCAAGTCTTTGAGCTCTAAGGTCTTTAGGTGATGACATAATTTAAACATGCTATGCACCTCATTTTTATCCTTCATTACAAAGTAAAGTGAGAGCTTAAAGTAAATATGCAAGACTTGAATATAAATATGCAAGGCTTGAAATAAATATGTGAGACTTGAAATATAAATATGCAAGGCTTGAAATAAATATGCAAGGCTTGAAATATAAATATGCAAGTTCATTTCTTTATTTTAGTGCTCTAGGCCTAGTAACAATCGACTTTAAAGCCGAAATAGAAAAGCTTTGAGATTTAGTTAGGTGATAGTGCAAGCTCTCATTTTAAATCTTTATGTTCTTTAGTGATGAAAAGTAAATATGCTAGACAAGAATGTAAATATGAGGTGCAATCCGTTCTTTATCCTTTAATTTTAGGTGATGGCTTGGGAAAATAAATATTAATGCAAATCTCAAAGTAAATATGTAATGCATAAGCTTGAATTTAAATATGAATGCTAGTCCATTTTATTTCTTATTAGAGCTCATACAAGACTTTAAAGGAACTTAAACCTCAACCCAAACTTATCATGACAAGATAAAGTAAAGACAAAAGTGAACTTCAAGGGTTCTTTAAAACACAGTTTCTTTTCTTGAGATGTGGCCATAGATAACATTTTTATTAAAACTCAAGCTCTAGAGACCTCATTGTGATGAATACATAGTCATCATCTAGAAGCTCTCATCATCAAGCCATTGAGAACCTCATTGGCCAACATGGTCGAAAATGTAAAGAAAGAAAAGGAAAAGGAACCGAAACTTTTAAGAAGAAAAGGAAACATTTGAAACTCTAGAGACCATGATCTTGATGATGCATTAACACCAACATCATGAGTCCTCATCATTGAGTTCATGTAACCATTTTAAAATACCATCAAGGTGAAAGGTTTCAAGGTTCAAGAAGAAAGAACAAAAGAAAACATCTTTAACTTAAGAACAAAGATTAAGTTTTAGAGATTATTCAAGTGATAGACATCACCACCATGAAACCTCATCATCAAGCTCTCATTCCCTTGTCCTCAAGGCCTATCACCGAAAATGTTGAAGAAAAAGGAGAGGGAGAGAAGTTCTAAAAAGACTTCAAGAGAAACCATAACACATGACTAGAAATGGAACTTAAACAAAGAAAATGCTTGAAAGAAAATCCCTACCAAGTGATTTGAAGGTTGGGATTAGAGAAGAGGATGAAGAACTTGAAGAACTTGAAGACTTGAACTTGAGAGAAAAAGGAAACTTTGAAGTGCTCTTTGAAAACTTACATTTAGCAAATGAACCCAAAATGATGCAAGTTCACCCAAGCATGCTATTTATAGAGAAATGAAACAAATGCAAGGTGCAAGGAGGGAGGGAAGGTTTCGGCCAAGGATGAGCAGCCCCATGAGTTCCATGAGGTGAGATGTTGTGATCTTGAGGCACGGTGAGGTATGGTTCAAAATTATGGTGAGGTATGGTTCAAGGTATGGCTCAAGCATGGTTCTTTGAGTGAGAAACAAATCAACATGTGTTGTAAAAAAGAGAGAGAGGGCCGAAATTGCATCAGCCATGGGGAGGTTTTTCTTGCATTTTAATTGTGATTTTGAGTTGTGTTTAGGTGTATCTTTGATTAGGGCTAAGATTAGGAATTTGTAAGAAAGTGTTTAGGTGAGAAAATGAGTAATCAAGGTTGTCAAGACACGTTTAAGGAGTGGTCTTGCATCATTAGTGAGTTATAAACTCATTTTAGTGTATAATCAATTCTAGACACAATTCCTTGATTTAAGGAATTGAAGAGAGAAAACACTATTCAAGATTCCAAGAGTGAAATTTTGAGTTTTAGAAAGGAGATTTAAATCTAATCTAAGCAATCTTAGGTTCTAATTAATTTTAATAATTTATTTTGACTCTAGATTAATCATGGAAATTAATTAATCTTCGATTAGAGTCTAATATTGCTTAGGTTTGCTTAATTACGTCATTAAGCTCAAAAACACTATTCTAGGGGTAAAATCGTAATTTTGTACTAAAACTACCCGGGACCACCGGGACTCCAACAAATGCTTTGAAACATGTAAAAACATGATTTTAAACCTCTGGGAAAAGTTTCGGGCTCAAACGGCACCTTTACCCGTGTAAAAACGCTATAGGGGTATTTTGGTCATTTTGACCCGAAACTGCAGAAAATGAGACTTTCACCTCCGGAACCACTCAAGGGTCATTCAATCCCCTTCAAACATTGAGTTGGCCCTTCGAGGACTGCCGGGTCGGCCATCCTCGAATTCCGGGCCGAAAATGACCTCAGGGGCATTTTGGTCATTTTCCACTCAGACAGAAAATTGGGGCGTTACAGGAGTGATTCCTCCAAATGACTTTCACTAAGGCAACTTCCTTTGAGCGAAACTTCTTGATCTTCATATCCACAATGGCAACCGATTCTTCTTCGTATGACAAGCTCTCATTAACTTGAACGACTTGTGGTGTGAGCTTGTGAGACTGATCTAGCATGTACTTTGTGAGCATACTAACATGAAAGACTGGATGGATAGCTGATAAACTGGAAGGCAGTGCCAATCTATAGGCCACTGTTCCAACTATCTCTAGAATCTCAAAAGGGTTGATGTAGTGAGGACTTAACTTTCCCCACTTACGGAACCTTACTACCCCTTTCGTGGGTAATACTCGCGAGAACACATGGTCACAAACCGCAAACTTCAAGTCTCGACGCTGATTGTCAGCATAGGATTTCTGCCTAGATTCAGCTACCAACAACCATTCTCCGATGCTGGACCTTTTCTAGAGTCTCTTGCACTAGGTTTGGGTCTAAGGCTTTAGCTTTTCCAAGCTCAAATCAAGCTATGGGAGATCTACACTGTCTCCCATACAAAGCTTTGAACGGTGCCATCTGGATGCTTGCTTGGTAGCTGTTGTTACAAGAGAACTTTATCAAATGCAAGTGGTCACACTAACTCCCATTGAAATCTAAAACACAAGCTTGAAGTATGTCCTCTAAAGTTTGGATTGTCTTCTCTGACTGGCCATCTATCTGTGGGTCAAAAGCTGTGGTTAAGTCCACCCAAGTTCCAAGAGCTTCGTGAAATGATCTCTAGAACCCAAAGTGAACTAGGACCCTCCATCTGATATAATTGACATTGGCACTCCATGAAGTCTGGCAATCTCATCTATGTAGAGCTGGGCATACTGAGCTGCACTGAAGGTCATCTTCACTAGTAGGAAGTGGTCAACTTAGTCATTATGTCCACGATCACCCAAATGGAATCAAAGCCCTTGATGGTTCGAGGTAACCCGATTACAAAGTCCATAGTTATCCTCTTCCACTTCCACTCAGGGATCTCTATCTGCTGTAGTAAGCCCACTGGTCTTTGATGTTTAGCCTTAACTTGTTGACACACTAAGCACTATGCCACGAAGTCACCTCTATCCCTCTTCATACCTTCCCACCAGTATAACTGCTTGAGATCCTGATACATCTTAGCTGAACCAAGGTGGACAAAGTATGCTGCACCATGGGACTCTTCCATTACTTTTTCTTTTAGCTCACCTACGTCAGGTACACATAAATGGTCCCCAAAGTACAACACACCCTCCACCTCAACAAAAAACTCATGATTTTCTCCTCAGTGAAAATCCTCCATATGCTTTACTAGCTTGGGTCCTTCGCCTGCAATGCCTTAATCTGCTCAACCAGGGTTAATTGGCCCCTAATATGAGCTAAAAAGGCTCCAGACTCACCTATGCCAAATTGGACTCCATCAGCCTCTAACTCATGAATGTCCTCTATCAACGATTGTCTTAAGGGTGCTATGTGGGCCAAACTTCCCATGGACTTCCTACTCAAAGCATCAGCTACAACAGTAGCCTTGCCTGGGTGATAAGAGATCATGCAGTCATAGTCCTTCAACAACTCTAGCCATCTGTGCTGCTTGAGGTTTAGATCTTGTGATCCGTGAAGATCTCACAAGTCTCTCCATATAGGTAGTGCCTCCAAATCTTCAAGGAGAAGACCATAGCTGCCATAACTAAATCATGGGTAGGGTAAGTCTGCTCATGCTGCTTGAATTGCCTAGAGGCATATGCCACAACTCGGTCATGCTGTATAAGGACACAACCAAGCTGAACCCTAATGGCATCACAATATACTGAAAAACCATCGATGCCGAAAGGCAATACCAATACTAGAGTCATGGTCAAACATGTCTTGAGCTTCTGGAAACTTTCTTCACATGTATCTGACCACTGAAATTTAACCCCCTTCTAAGTTAACCTGGTCAAAGAGACTACTATCTTTAGAAGTCCTTGATAAACCTTCAATAGTAACCGGCTAATCCCAGGAAACTTTGGATCTTAGAAACTATAGAAGTCCTTGGCCACTATTGAACTGCTTTAACTTTCTTTGGGTCCACTAGAATACCATCCTTGGACACTATATGCCCAAGAAATGCTACTTGCCCAAGCCAAAACTCGCACTTAGAAAATTTAGCATACAACTGGTTTTCCCTCAAGGTTTGCAAGACAATTCTTAGGTGTTGCTCATGCTCCTCCTTACTTCTAGAGTACACTAGGATGTCATTGATGAAGACAATCACAAAGTGATCTAGAAACGGTCTGAAAACTCTACTCATTAGGTCCTTGAAAGTTGCAGGGGCATTGGTTAACCCAAAGGACATCACTAAGAACTCATAGTGTCCATAGTGTGTCCTGAAGGCTGTCTTGGGCATATCATTGCCCCTAATCTTCAACTAGTGGTAGCTTGACCACAGATCTATTTTGGAAAAACACCTAGCCCCTTGGAGCTGATCAAATAGGTCATCTATCCATAGTAAGGGGTACCGGTTCATGACTGTTACCTTGTTCAATTGCCAGTAGTCTATGCACATCCTCATAGACCTATCCTTCTTTTTCACAAACAAGATAGGAGCACCCCAAGGTGAGGTACTCGGTCAGATGAACTGCTTGTCAAGCATCTCTTGTAATTGCTCCTTTAACTCCTTCAACTTTGCAAGAGCTATCCAGTATAGGGGAAAGGAGATGGGTCTCACTCTGTGCTCCAGCTCTATCCTATACTCCACTTTTCTATCTAGTGGCATACCTGATAACTCCTTCGGGAACATATCTAGGAACTCACGTACCACTGGAACTAACTCCAAACTCTGCAGTGGCACGTCCATATCTCTAATTGAGGCTAAGAACCCACTACTAGCCTTATCCATAAGCCGCATGGCGCTCAATACTGAGATCAAATCGGAGGGAACCGAACAATTAATACCCTTGAAGCTAACCAAGCCATGCCTAAGATGATGTCAAAGTCAGACATGTCGAACATGTGAAGATCCACTAGTGTTTCCATGTCACCGACCTTGACTTCATAACCCTTGTATACTAATTGGACATAGAGAGGATCTCCAAAAGGTACCCCAACATAGAAAGGCTTCTCTAAACTAGTAGAGGACCTCCGAAATTGCATAGCAAAGAAACAGGACACATAAGAATATGAGGACCTCGAGTCGATCAAACATAATGCCTCAAAGGAGCAAACTATCATGATACCTGATATAACTGCATTGGATGCTGCTGCATCTTACTGTGTTATGGCAAGCAAACAGGGCTGTCCCTTGGAGCTCTGACCTCTGCCTCCTGATCCTCTGCCTCCCTGGTTGTGGCCTCCCAAACTTCTGCCCCCAACTCCCCTGCCTGCTAAGGCCAAAGAGCCCTCATGGGTAGCCAACTAGTATGGTGGTGCTGGAGAGGTTGGGTTCGCTGACCCCTAACTAGAAACTCTCCCCATAAGTGGCAATCCCTCCTGATATGGCCTTGCTGGTTGCAGTTGTAGCATCCAAAAGACCCCATCATACATTGACCTGAGTGCCTCTTCCCGCAAGTCTGACACCCTAAGAGGGAGTATCCGGCGTTGTGCCAACTAGGCTGACTACCTCCCCTGCTCTGACTGGGAGAGGAAGTAGGCCGAGTCGGCATAGACTCCAAAAAGGCTGCTCTGCTTTGCTGCACTCTTTGTTAGCCGGGTCCCCTGTTAGACCCAGTTCCACGAGAAAAAGAACCATGGGTCTTGGCCTTAGCAATGGCTCTCCTCTCAGCCAATCAATCGCCATATTCCCCACCTGGGCATAATCCATAGTCCCTACATGCGACTGTAGGCTCAGGAACATCTTCTTAGGCAGCCCTTGAACAAACCGCCTCACCCTATCAGTCTTTGATATAAGCAATCCTGATGTTGCCTAGCTCAGGTAGGTAAACCTCTCATCATAATCCACCACCGACATACCTGGAGTCATCAAAAGCCATAGAAACTCATCAAGCATCTGAGCTCGCTAGCTCTCAGAAAGGAACGTCTACAAGAAAGCTGCCCGAAACTCCTCCCAGGTGGGTGGCTTTGAGTCACCACGTCCCTGGAGGAACTCCTCATACCATAAGCCGGCCTGGCCTCCCAACTAGAAGCTAGCCAACTCTGCTGCCCTCTCTGATGAATAGTGGATGACTCGGGTGATCTTCTCTACCTCTTGGAGGAACTCATATGGATCCTCCGTCGTTAAATGCCCTTGAAAAGTGGGTGGATCCATCCTCCTGAACCGCTCTAGTGTTGAATCATCCAAATCTCTAACTGGTGGCTGAACTACAGGCTGGGCTGGCTGGGCTACGGGTGGGGTTGGCTGAGTCCCAACCTCAGCCTGTCTGGCCACTATATCTGAGAGTGTGGCCAAAGCCTACTCCAAGGCTCCAAAGCAGGCCTCTAAATTGGAAGAGTTACTGCTACAGCGGCGACACGAGGAAGGATGGCTTAGGGGAGGCATGTTGAATCCTAAGAAACATAGACAGGCTGGATAAGAAACTGATCATAAGAGAATAGACAAGACTCTTCATCTGAACCTAAACAAGACTGAACATCCTAACAGGCCTCAAGTAACACTTCGTTAATGCAAATGGGCACGCACTTCCATTTACAAAAATGCCATGTTACTTGTGGACACTTGCTCTAATGACATGTAGGAAAACTATGGCTCTGATACCATTTTACAACCCAGGTTGGATCATGGTTGGCACGTGAAGAATCCAATCCCCACGTAAGCCTCATGATTTTTGTACGGTACTATATGCATATTTTATTCATAAAACATGGTTTAATCATACATCAAATCAACTACTAATCCTTACTAATTGTGAATAAAACCTCTTTATCATAAATAAATTATAGAACTATAGCTGTAGTATACATTGCAACTTAGTTGCTCAAATACAAAGTAAACTATGAATGATATACTGTTAAATACAAAAGAATCATGATAATATCAAAATGCAAAATAAAACTATATGCGATCTGGGACCCTACCCGTCACATCATTGGAGCACTCTACCATCAAAAAATACTAAGGCTTCACGCCAAAGTGAAGCTCGCCTAAACTGAAGATACTAATGCTGAGGATGAGGAAGAAAGGGATCTTGAGCTACACCTGTATTTGTGAGGAAAAGGAAGAAGAGAAAGGTGAGTTTTGCAACCAAAACTCAATGATGGATCCTCACTCATAACCGTACATGGGACAAGAAAACATCATAAATAAATAATAGTACTAATAATGCAACATTCATAATCATTTCTATTTACTCTACATAATAATTATAATCTTTATATTTTCAAGAATTACACAAGGGAATAGAATATTCATCAATTGTGGGAGGGTGTTTAGTCCCTAACGAGCAAGAGCCCCTAACAAATGAGATCTTAATGGTCCCTAGTGAAAGGCGTCCCTGGTGGATTGATCTAACTCAAGGATAGCTTGCCCCTGACGAGCCTTGGTATACCAAGGTTAATGGAATAACTGCCGTTAACTCACAGTTTTGTTCCTCTCAGTAACTCTCTAATCTAAAACCAACTGAAATTGTAAAAAAAAGGGAATTCTTTATTTCTAGTTCAGCATTTCTCAACTATTATAACAAATATTAAGCCTTAAATCTCATTTCATAAATTATAGTAAATTCCAATTTATCATAATCAAATCAATTCATGAATTAAATTATACAAAGCCTTTCATGGAATAATTATAGTCCCTTGCATTTTCTAAAATTATAATTTCATGCATAAGTTCAAGCAGAGCATTTCCAGTCAAAACATATTTTTACACAAAGCCATATCATATAAGAATTCATTTTCCAATTCTCTAAATACTCCATAATGCTAGCAAATAATCATATAATGACCAAACTAAGGCCATGAGATCAAACCCACTCACTTGGAGGGGTAGACTGTGAAGTACCAACAACACAGGGACTCCAAGGAGGAAGGATGGCTGTGAACACTCGATTTTGTCCGGCCCACAAAACAAAATCAAAAATCTTTTGGCATATTTTCCGCATTTAGCTCATGTTGATTATTTTGTTTTATTGAGTGAAGTTGTGAACCATTTCAAATTTTGTCGATGGCCCTTCATTATGTTTTTAAGACATTTTTAATTTGGGTTCATTTATTATTCCTTTGAATTTTTATTTCAGGTGCACAACAAAAAGAGTGGCCCAATCATTTTAGCCCATATTTGTCTTAAAAAAAAATGCAAATCACATTTCAGCCCATTTCCATTCTACACAAAATGTTGAACCCATTTTTCAATTTTTTTTAAAAAATAATAATAAAAAATAATAAAATAAACAAAATAAATAAATAAGAATAAAAAAGGGAAATAGGTTGGCTCACGAGTTCCTATCCTACATACACTCCCTGCCAAAGACATGTGAAGCTAGGGATGATGGAAATCAAAAGAGTAGCAAACATGATGATAAGGTTCCTATGGCTAATTGATGTTTTTTTCTCTTTACAGATTGCTTGAGCTGGAAAAGGGGGAGATGATTCTAGCAACGAAGAGGAGAAGGAGGGTTAAAAAGGGGGAGAACAAACAATAAAAAAAAAAGATCCCTGATTTCCTAGCAAAAACACAAACCAGAACCCCAGAAACTCAAATTCATCATCAAATACACAATTCACAAGTTCATCAAAGGTCCATCAACAGTCCATTTCAAAAAAATTCTGGTCTTAGTTCAGAATAAAAAAGGAAAAAATAGAGAGGGGCTGCGGCCACCTTCCCCGCCGCGACCTCCACCTTCAACCTTTCTCTCTCTCTCCACGTAGCGTTCGCCATTATCTTCATCATCTGAAACCACCACGTGCTTCCCTCCACCGTTGCATCATTACCACAACCACCGATTCATCACCTCAACCACCCACTGAAACCATCGCGAATCACCGCCTCCAACCGTGGTACCTTCACCATTAATCACCCCTCCACGCGCCGTACAGCTTCCCATCCATCATCTTCATCATCAAGCTTCAGCTCTTCCTTTCATCATCATCATCAAATCACCTAAAAATTCAAATTTCAGATCAGAACCAAATATAGATCCTTTTTTTCTTTTGTTCAGAAAAAAGGAAAATAATAAAACGAGAAGCAGAAATAGTGCTGACCACCACCACCGCTGTAGTCTCCGACGGTCTCTCTTCTTCCTCGCAGACCAACCAGCTCCGATCTTCCTCCTCTACCGTCCCCGATCTGCCTCCTCCCCGCCATTGCGCTTTCAGTTCAGAATCACCAGAAGAAGCGGCGCTCAGCTCAGCTCGCGGAACCCCACCAGATCGGCACCTATTCTCAGCCTCCGCCCTCAATCGCCTCTGCTCTCCACTGCACGAAGCCTCCACGTCCGCAAAGTGTCACCGGCCTCTGTGCTCCTCCCAACGCCGGTGACTCCTCGTGATGGTGCCGGTCCATTAGCCATTAGCCGCCGCCTCTTGTGCGACGGTGATTCAGCGGATCTCTTCCCCTTGGCCGGCAGAGCTCTCAGCTTTGATTCCCTCTTTCAATTTATGGATGTATTCGTGTGTTTGTGTGAGAGTGAGTGTGTTGTGTCCATGTGTGTGTTTGAGAGAAAGGGAGGTCTCTGTGCGTGTGTGTCCATGAATGTGTGTGGGTTTGGGTAGGATAGATTTAGTTTAATAAAATTAAGATTAGTAAAATTAGTTTTGGTAAAGTTAGGGAAAAGAAGGAGTTTTGTTTCTTTTTTTTTTTTGGGACTGGTGTTGTTATTTTTATGGAACTTGATTTTAGATTTGGTTGTTTGGGTTTGGACTTGATCATTTACTTAATATTTGTTTTATTGGGTCTATTTGTTCAGATTAAGTTTAGTTTGGGTCTAATATATATATATATATATATATATATAAACTTCATTCATTTTGGGATTAAAATAAATATCAGTTTTTTTATTATTCATTTAATTAATCAATAAACTATGTTTATGTAATAGAATTAATTAAGCCGTGACGGCTCGTTAATTCTATATTTTGGAAAAGATGTTTCAGAATATTTTAGCTGTGACAGCTTAATATTCTAAAACTTCTTTTCACATTAAGATTAAATAATATCACAAATATTTTCTATAGAATTACGTGACTTTGAATTCTCTATTGCATCAGGGGATACGTAGGAGCAGGTGATTCTGATTCGTGTCAAGTCAAAATTAACTTTTCATAATTTATTTTATTTGTAAATTTTTAATACTTTTTTACTTGTAGTTTTTTTTATGCAATTTTTGTACTTTGTTATATTTACAAATAATTTCTCTTCTTTTTTAAAAAATATTTTATTTAATATTCATTTATGTGGGGAATTTTAGATAAAGATGTTAATTTAGCCGTGACGGCTTGTTAACTTGATATTTCGGGCATTTGAGTTGTGACAACTTAATGACCTGAAAATTCTCTTAAAAATATTTGTTTTTCTTTTATATTTGTTTTTTTTTATAAAAATATAAAAAAAAATCAATTTCTTCTTATCTTATTTGTAAATATTTATTAGTTATATTTTAATTTTTGATTTAAATTTCTTCATTTATTTATCAAATTTTTATTTCAAATAATGAGGTTAATTTAGCCGTGACAGCTTGTTAACTTGATATTTGGACTCTGAGTTGTGACAAATTTGATATTTCAAATATCTCTCATAAAATTTTTTATATTTTCTCTTACAAAAATACCAAAAATAAATCTTCACTTTTTTTTTTTAGATTCTATTTGCAAATATTTATTATTTAGAAGAATTCTTTTTAAATTATACGCTTATTGTCAAATGCTTCGTTTCAAATAAAAAAGGTTAACTTAGTCGTGACGGCTTGTTAACTCATTTTTAGGACACCTGAACTGTGACAGTTTGGTGCTCCAAAAATTCTTTTCTTTTAAAAAAAATAAATTCCTTTTAATTTTCTTGTAATAAAGAATAAATATTTAAAAGGGGTTATTATTTAATTTGCACAGTTAATTAGAGATACCGTCTAAGGACGAGTGTACTAGGGGTGCGCAGGATTAAACTCTTACCCTTCCCTATGCATAACCGACTCCCGAACTCAAATCTGGTTTCAAAGACCATTTTCAAAATGAATGGGTTTTTCCATGTTTTCCCAAATTCTAATAAACTTGGTGGTGACTCCATAAATTTCAAAACATTGAAAATTCTTTTTTCGCCGTCCCGTCGCGATTCCCGGTTGTGACAGATGGCGACTCCACGGGGGACAGATTGAGAGTCAAGCCTAAGGTAATTGATTGTGCATATTATTATAACTTCACTTGTTCTTTCTCTTTCATTTTATTTTATTTGTTTAATTGTCTATTGTTCTCTTTTATGCTAGAGTATGTTGACATTGTAGTTGTATAGCCTTTTTGTTTCTTTTATTATGACAACCCTAGGATAGACGACTTTTTACTTTTTTCTTTGTGGAAACCTTAGGGTTGGGGACTGTTATTGGTTCTGTATATATTTGTTGTTTGTATTTGTTTTGCAGGTATTTACCATGGATAGTTTTAGGATTTCAGGTTTGTATACTCTCTTCACA
Source organism: Dalbergia cochinchinensis (assembly GCA_031216125.1). Taxonomy (NCBI): domain Eukaryota; kingdom Viridiplantae; phylum Streptophyta; class Magnoliopsida; order Fabales; family Fabaceae; genus Dalbergia; species Dalbergia cochinchinensis. Next base: position 13,845,196 of record CM062374.1, on the reverse strand, counting down.
CACAATTTTTACACGTTAATCACACACGAGTGGGGCCCTATACTCGGGTCTGAGCGCAACTTGAGATAAGTAACAGATTGTGTAGTGGTAGCCATTTTGGATGTTCATCCTGTTTGGTTATCGTGAAAATCTCGTCTAGAGTGTGACTCTTTTGTGAATGTTCTACACCTAGCGGTCCACTTGCTATTGTGGATAGCATTCCAAGATGAGTTTTAACTCTAGAAGCCATAAAATCCTAAGAATATAGACCCACCTGGTGAAAGTGCTCGCAAAGTAGAACAACCATAGGACCATAGGATTAGCCTCCATAGCCCACCTCAAATAAGACACAAAGGGAGTGTGCTTTTTCTTTGACTCATTTCTTCTTTAACATGCTCAAAGTATTTATTCCCTGTTCTTTTTATCCATGATCTTTTTTTTAAAAAAAAATGATAACAAAAGTGAAAATTTCTCTCCCATTTTGGCTTACTGTTTGACTCATTTGTTCAATTGACTAAGTTCGCCCTTTTCCATATTTCTTTGTTCTTTCAAAAAAAAAATTGAAGGCTTTTGTTGAATAAAATAAGGTATTAATTAGCACCATTTGCATCATCTTTGACATCATTTTATATACTTATTGCATATAAAAATAAAAAATGTATTTATTTTATCTCCATTTGAGCATCAAAATTTTGTTTTATTGTGTCCTTTAACCATTATGTTTTGATGATATTTTGTACTTTAATTTTTTTTTTGTGTGGATTATTTGCATTTTGCATTTCTTTTTCCTTTTCCTTGATTTGGCACATTTCTGAAAGATAAAAAAAAATTTAAAAAAATAAAAAATAAATTTGCTTCTTTTGCTTCATTTCAAACATAAATAAAGTTTTATGTTTTGCACTTAAGCATGAGTTTTCTGCATCCAAGATAATTTCTTTCTGTTGATCATAAAAGAAAAACAAAAAAAAACTATCTTTCGAATCACTACATTTAGTAACTCTTCATTTCATATTGTCATAATTTGATGCATCTAAAAAAAAAATCTCATTACATTTGTTCATGAAGCTTTACATCATACCTTTTTTATTTTACTTGATTTGATGCATAAGAAAAAATTATTGCATTTGTCCATGGAGCTTCCTTTCACATCATTATCCTTGACTTGTAGCATTTCCTTTTTTTTTTAAAACAAAAGGGGTGGTAAGAAAAATATTATCATTTCATCCATCCATGAAGTCTTGCATTATCTCATGTCATGTAGCCTTGATTTGTTGCATGAATAACAAAAAAAAGAGGAGAAAACACTGCCATTGCATGAGGTTTTGCATTGGAGCATGTTTTTATATGTTGCATGATTCGAACAAAAAAAAATCCTTGTACATACTCAAGAAGTTTGGCATCATATCATTTCCTTTTCATTTTCATAGTTAGTTGGAAAAAAAAAGTAAAAAAAAGGGGCATCATCCTTGTATCTTCTCACAAAGCTTTCTATCATATCATATTTTTAACTGTTGCATTAGTAGAAAAGAAATCCTTACATTTGATCATATATTTTTGCGTTATATTGTGATCATCTATTGTATTGATTTATTGCATATATAAAAAAAACAGAGAGAGTACACCCTTGAATCAAATTTGGCAATGTTTTTTTTTTTCTTATAATCAATGTCTTTCTCTGTTCCTTTTCTCCTGATTTGGTGCACTTTCTTAAAAAAAAATAATAAAAAATAAAAAAAATATTTTTGAAGTTTTGCATTCTGTATTTTAATATGGAATATGCTTGGTAGTTTGTCATATCAAAGTTGGCTCCATTTGTTCAATTGCATAAAAGAAGAAGAAAATAATAAATTGTAACACCCCGATTTTTCTGTCCGAGGGAAATGACCAAAATGCCCCTGAGGTCATTTCTTGACCCGAATTCGAGGGTAACCAACTCGGTCGTCCTCGAAGGGTCAACTCAATGTTTGAAGGGGATTGAATGGCCTTTGAATGCATCCTAAGCTTAAAATCTCGTTTCGCAGCTTTGGTCAAAATGACCAAAATACCCCTATAGCGTTTTACGCGGGTAAAGGTGCCGTTTGAGCCCGGAACTTTCCCCAGAGGTTTAAAAATATGTTTTCATGTGTCTAGAGGTCTCTGTTCAAGTCCCGGTGGTCCCGGGCAGTTTTAATGCAAAATTACGATTTTGCCCCTAGAATAGTGTTTTTGAGCTTAATGACTTAATTAAGCAAACCTAAGCAATATTAGGCTCTAAACGACGATTAATTAATTTTCCTAATTAATCTAGAGTCAAAATAATTTATTAAAGTTATTTAGAACCTAAAATTGCTTAGATTAAACTTAAATCCCTTTTTAGAACTCAAGACTCCTAGTCTTGGAATCTTGAATAGTATTTTCTCTCTCCAATTCCTTAAATCAAGGAAATGTGTCTAGAGTTGTTTAGATTCTAAATTGAGAATTTAACTCACTAATGGTGCAAGACCACTCCTTAATTATGTCTAGACCACCTTAATTATCCATTTCCCTTACCTAAACACTTTCTTACAAATTCCTAATCTTAAGCATAATCAAAGATACACCTAAACACAACTCTAAACCACAATTAAAATGCAAGAAACTCTCCTCCCTTGGCTGCAACATGGCCGAACAGCCATGCCCCCATTGACCACATGTTTAATTATTTTCTCACTCAAAGAACCATGCTTGAGGCCATACCTTGAACCATACCTCACCATACCTTAAGCCATACCTCACCATGCCTCAAGAACACATTATCTCACCTCATGGAACTCATGGATGCCTCCATTCTGCACCCTCATGGCCGAACACCTTCAGCCCACACACACACTCTCCATTTGTTTCATTTCTCTATAAATAGAATGCCTTGAGGAGCTTGCACCACTTTTAGATCATTTGCTAAGTTTAGGAACACTTAAAGCTTTCCTTTTTCTCTCAAAATTCTTGTGTTCTTCAAGTTCTTGGAGTTCTTCATCATCTTCATTTTCTTCTTCCATCTTCAAGTTCATCACATCAAGTAGGGATTTTCTTTCAAGTATTCCTTTCTTTAAAGTTCTTGTTCTAAGCTTTATGTTCATAGTTTCTCTTGATTCTTTTAGAACTTCTTTTCTTCTCCTTCTTCCTCTTTATGTTTCGGCCATGGGCCTTTGGGAATGAAGAAATGAGAGCTTGATGATGAGAGTTTCATGATGATGTTCATCACTTGAAACAAACTCTAGAGCTTGATCTTTGTTCTTGAGCAAAAGTGTTTTTAGTTTTTCCTTTCTTGAACTCTTGAGAACTTTAGCTTTAATGATGTTTTAAAATGGCTCTATGAACTCAATGATGAGGACTCATGATGTTGGTGTTAATATATCATCAAGATCATGAACTCTAGAGTTCTAAAATGTTCCTTTTTCTTCTTGATGATTTCGGCCATTCCCTTAAATTTTGCTTGGCTTCATGGTTTGATTTCCTAAAAATATTATGTTAAGTTTTAAGAACTCTAAGCTTGACTTTACCTTGTTTGGATGAGCTTGGGTTATGGTTTAAATTCCTTTAAAGTCTTGTTAAGAGCTCTAGAGAAAAATAAAATGAACTTGCATAATTTATTTTATGCTTGCATTCATATTTACATTCTTGCTATGCATCTTTACTTTCAAGCTATCACCTAAGAACATAAAGATTAAAATGGAACTTGTATCATCACTTAATTTAATTCTCGAAGCCTTTCTATTTCGGCCTTAAAGTCGATTGTTGTTGGGCCTAGAGCACTAAAATAAAGAATTGAACTTGCATCATCACTTAATTAATTTCTCGAATGCTTATCTATTTCGGCCTTAAAGTCGATTGTTGTTGGGCCAAGAGCACTAAAATAAAGAATTGAACCTTGCATATTTACTTCCAAGCTTGCACGTTTAAGTTTATGCCTCGCATATTTACTTTCAAGCTTGCACGTTTAAGTTTATGCCGTGCATATTTAATTTATGTCATCACTTTATTTTGTAAGCAAGATTAAAAATGAAAAGCATGGGCACATTTATGTTATGTCGTAACTTAAGAACCTAGAACTCAAAGACTTGCCCATTTCATTCCAAGTTAAAGTTTAATGTGAATGCATTCCTTGAATGCATAATTTCGGCCAAGTAGTGATGATGGACTTGCAATGAGTTTTCATTTAGCTACTAGGACCAATAGTCTATGTTTTAAGTTTTCCTTAAAGCTTTACAAAACTTTATAAGGTTATGTCATCATAAGTTGTGATTTTATTCTCTTTTAGGGGATGGAATATGTTTGGGTCAGTGACCTAAGGCTTCTCTTAGCCTCTTGATGAATTAAAATGATTTGCAAAGAGTTTTAGAAATTCTAAATTGATTCCAAGAGAAACTAGTTAACCTATGTACGTAGAAATGTCAATTTAATTCTCTTATTGAGGCAAGATGTTTTCGGTTCTAATATGATGAGTGTGATGCTGTATGATGATGTTTTGATGTGTTGGAATGTGTGAAAATATCATATGATGATGTAGAAGCGATCCTATGCATGATAGGTAAGAAACTAGCTAACTAGAAATACCGTAAAGCTAGAATTTAACATAGATTTGACCCATTTGTTTATGAAACTAATCCAAACTGTTTTAATGGGAACATAATCAGATTTAGATTGTTTAGACATGAAAAACTTGGTATCATTTGAATTAGAATTGAATTCTAGCACCTATAGGGAAACTAGTAACTAGAAAACCGTAAAAGTGCAAGTTTAAAACTCTTAGAACATTTATTTTTCTGGATTCTGTCCAGCACCCTTACAACATGATAAACATGATTAATAATTGGTCCTTAAGCATAGGAATTCCTCATAATTGATTTAGATTTAATCCATAGCGCCTTAGGCGAAGACGGAACCAAGAAAGGGTCTAAAACATAAGTTCTAGAACCCCGTAACCACAAGTTAGGAATTCTACCCTATGCTTTTCAGTTTTAAATGTAGATATGAGGATTATGAGTGATGTTTAATTGTGAGCCCTTAGGTGCATAAAATATGAGCGACGGATGTTAGAGAATCAAATCTCATGATTAAGACCCGTAAGGGTCAAAGCATAAGCTACCGTAAGGATAAACGGTTGAATGTCCCATGATGATGTATGTTATGTAAATGATGATGATGTTATTCATATGATGAATTCATGAGGATGTATGTTTATATGGCATAAAGCAAATTTGGAAGGAATTCGGTGTAATGCCATCGTGCTGCCGAATTCCTAACAAATTTGGGGACCTAAAGAGATTTTAAAAATTAAGGTACTAAGATGGGTTCTAGGATGACACCGGTTCGGTCGAGCACCTCCATAGAACTCATGTGACATCGGTACTATTTTATACTCTTAGGTGACACCGGTTCGGCCGAGCACCCCTAAGAGAATTGCCCCCTAACCCGTACTCAGATAGTCGGGATTTATGATTTATTATACGCTTATCGTTAAGTGGTAAGTAAGAACTAGTGACGACTAGTTAAGGTATGAGCTCATAACCTAGATGTATGACACGTTCTGGGTGACATCGGTTCGGCCGAGCACCCCCAGTTCGATTGTCTTTTAGGGAGGCCCATGAGGAAAAGATGTTTCATGATTATGATTATGTCACTAAGTTTGTCCCATATGAATGTTTCTATTGCCACTTTATGCCACTAAGTTTGATGAGACTTGATGTTATGTTTTATGTATGTGCATTAGGTAGTGCCATGCATACATCTTCTATTATGTTGCATTCATGACATTAAGATCATCCTAAAATGAATGGACCTTGGCTAAAGTATATTTTAAAGTTTAAAATGAACTTAATGCATGTTCAGTCATTTTGTATAATTAAACACAAGGTTCTTGAGGACGTAGATGATGACACCTAGGTAGTAGGAGGCCCTACTGAGATTCTTTAGCAAGATTCTCACTCCCTCTATCTCTTTCTTTCCGTCACGTCTTCAGATGGCGACGTTCGTAGTGTTCGTGGACACGCCGACATGGGAGGTGCACCATGACCCGTGTAACACCCTAATAGACCCGGACTCTATTAGCTGTTACCTATATTCTTTAATCAATTTTATTTTTAAATTAATGATAAGAAGATAAGGGTAATTTTTTTTTATCTGAATCTACTTTTAAAAACTAAGCTTTGTAATGTGAGATGGTATAAAGTGAGGCATTTATATAATATAATTTCTAAAATTGAAGTTTCTTGGCGATAATATCATTGTAGAAATTTAGAATACTAACATAACATGGAATAATTATACATTGTTACCAACATGAGTTTCTGAGTAGCACCTACATGGGTAAATACAAGATCGGCTTTTTATACTTCTAATAAATAGTACATAGAAGAAAGTATAGCATACGAATAGCAACAAGTGGAGAAGTGAAAATCTCTAGCATAGATAACTACAGGTGGTGGCGGTGGTTCTTAGCCTATCGGATGTCTAATATGAGGCTAGGCTAGTAGTGGTCATTCTCCCTAGCTCCCAGGACTCAGTGCATCTTGACTCGGGAGGCGAGACTTCTCGAATAGTTGGGATCCATCGATCTGGTGGTGACAACGGGAACATACATAGGAGTGAGAAATCTTTGGATTTCTCGTGGAATTTCAACTTGGTATTGATCGTGTCATCGTGTCACTCCACCACCTCAGGTTTATTTACAAAGTGATGGACAGTAAAGGTTCATTTATCAAGATTTTGTAAAAGCGTGATTAGCCGAGGTAGATTACTTTTAAACTATTCTTATTAGCAGTCATACATATCTAACTTAACTCATCAATTACAAGTCAACACATTACTTAATGATTTCATGCATCTCTTTTTTTGTAATCATTTAAGCATTTCTACTAGTAGTATTCATGCATGACACTTTATTCTCTTTTATTGACATGTCTCATAATTACTCACGGATGAATACATCAATGCCTTAGACCACCCTAAAAGGGTAATGAGCTCATCTGTGGCCGTCGCCTGACCTTTTGGTTTTCTTTTCCGTTGCGTGATCTCAACGGTTTAGGGGAATTAAGCCGTGAGCTTAGCTCAAGTCCACTTTTCCAGACTATCATTGCTACTTTTCACGCTTTATTTTATTCTCATTGAGTAAAAAATAATAATCATGCAATCATAAATAGATCATGGTACAATCAATCATCCATTCTTATCATTTCATAACTCATCAATATATATTCATAATACTATATATCAGCTTGGATATCATAGAAACATTTCATACACAATCTTATATCAAGTAGTAGACATTTCATACTAAGTCTCATGGTAAATAAAAAATAGTATTCATGTTAGCGGGTATTTAGTGGATAGACTTATATAAGATCTCATATAGATTCTCTTAGTCTTCTTTGTACATAATTTTTAGTAATACATTAACGCACCTTAAAATATTATTAAATGTTCTTTACATATTTTAAAGCTCCCCTATGACTTTTATATATATATATATATATATATATATTTCCTCTCGACAATTATTACTACTTAAATATTTAAGTTTTCTTGCAAGACTTGAATCTTTTATTTTAGTTTCAAACATCTTTTAGAAGAAAAAGTTTGTAGCTCTCTATATACTTGTTATCTCAGCCTAGAAAAGGTAGTTTTACATTCCTTCAAGCTATGTAATCTGTGCACAGGAGAGGTTCCCAGGGGAAAGAGAGGTGGGTCACAATGGACACGCTTAAATACCAAGTCTTTCCTTAGCGAGCAGTTCAAACTACACTCTCACAGCACAATGTCCTGAAAATTTATTTCTCATCCTATATTTACGTGGTGCAAAGCATTATGTATAACATACATAGATGTGTTTCTCCATGTGTTAGCTTTCCTAAGGAGTTGAAATCAGTCCATTTGGATTTTTATATAGTGATTTACACCTATTTTACTACTGCAAGGTCATATGTAGAGTTTCAGTTTTTGGCTTAGCTTTGAAAATTTATATCTTGAGCTAGAGAACTCCGTTTTGGGTGATTCTTTTTGGAGTGTCCTCTATAATGAGTCTAGTTTATGATAAAAATGTTTTTATTTCAGGATACTTCATATTTTATGATCATTACATTTGAAGTGCCTGCTTCTTGGAATCAACCAGAAATTCCAGCACCTACCATTTTTATGTCTTTAGTAATTTTTATTAAAAATCAAGTTTCACATACTATCATTTTATGTTATATTTGAGTATGATAGCATCATAGAAGTGCTAAGAACATAATGGAATATATTGTGCTATCTAAAAATATATTTTACAAATAATCATTCAAAATTTTTGACAATAACTCAAGGTTGAGGCATTCTATCCATGGTTAGAAGCCAATAATGCTTGAACAAATAAAGAAGAAACTCCTACCTCTTATGTAGGGTCTAAAAGAGTCCTTCTCTTCTTTCTTGAGCTTAAGCAAGAGTCCTTGGAGTAGATGACCCTCCTTGAATCTTGGCTCTAGAACTTGAGTGCTTAAGAAAATATTTCACGAGTTAAAGATTGTAACTCTAGTGAAGGTTTGAGTTTAGAATTTAAGTGTTTAAAATAAGGTTTAGAGGTTAGAGAAATCTTTGAAGAGGAGAACATAAGAAGAATGGTAGAGAAAATATAAGAAAGAAAGAGCACTTAGGGAGTTTCTAAGGCATGGAAACTAGTAAAAGTGTATGTATTTTACAAGAGCTAGAGAATGTATCTCTTGCAAAGCATATAGGCCTCTTTGTGTTTTGGAAATGTAAAGAATGGAAAAGAGTTTGAAGAGTATTTATAGTGGAAGGATCAAGACAAGAAACATTTAGAGAATTAATTCTTGGAGCATGATTTATGGAAACATGTTAGCCAAACTTTGGATGAAAACACTCCATGTTTTATGGAAACATGTTGGCCTAGTTTTATGAAATCATGTTCCATGTTTTATGCAAAAATGTTAGTGGAAATTTTCTAACCTTTAATGTATGTATGCATCATAGATTTATATCATGTGTTCTTATGCTTTAATAAGTGTTTTTAATTTTTTTAGCATGAGATTATCTATGTGCATGTATGTGATTAAGAATGTGTATGATGTATGTGGTTGAATTATTGTATTGTCATCTTAATCCAATGGCTTAGATTCATTCTTGCCTAAAGACAAATCTAGGGATTTGTGCAATGGCATTGTTGTAATTGTCATTGTAGTAATTTCTTTAACTAAGACAAGGATACTTTTGTAATTATACAATGACAATGGTATTCTTGTAATTCTATTCTGAGTAAAGGGTATCTTTGTCATTTACTAATAAAGCAAGGGTAGTTTGGTAATTTCCTTTACATAGCAAGGGTATTTTCGTTATTTCTGTTAAATGATGGCATTTTTGTAATTCTTTGCATTTTTCTCTAGAAACACAAGAATATTCTAATAATATTTGTTATGTTTCATAAAACTGGTCCAGATTCTCTTGGTTTTTGCTATATTTTATCTAATTTCTAATTAGCATTAATCGATATTTATGTTATTTATGAATTTAAGGATGTTACAACCCGGACCACGAGTCATTCCATTTTGTGGGTCGATGCACGGTTAGAGTATTCATGTTCATGGGTCGACCCTTCACTCCCCCTGTACATTCCCATCGTTTCTCCCCCGTCTCACCTTTTGGCGATGACCTGGTGTTCGAGCGCGCACGTCCCCTAGAGGAGAGGCTTCGCCGTACCCCACCATCCACGTCCGCCGCTCGAGACTACGCCCAGTATGTGCCCCGTTGCCCATCGTCTTTTTTCGGAGACGGATCCTTCCAAGGATTCGGTAACCCAGGCACCCTCCGAGGGATCTTCCCCCACCATACCCATGGACCTTGGGGAGGGTAGTGAGCCTTCCGTGACTCAGCCGAGGCTTGCGCGACGACCGGAGATGAGGCCACGCCGGGGAGGTCACTTCCGAGCCCCGTCCCGCTTATTCACGCGCGGAGGAGCTTGCTCAGTTTCCTGGTTACTTGCCACGCTCGAGGGATAGTCGCCAGTAGGAGGCTGTAGATGGCCGAGATAGAGCACACACCACTTAGATGGGGATAAACCTTCTTTTGTTTAGAGGTTATCCCATTAGATGCACTCGGGTAGGGGAGTAGATCATGTTTATGTTTATGTTTATGTTGTATTTCCTTTCCTGTATTTCCCTTGTACTAAATTAAGTCTCACACTTATAAGTGGGCAAGTTATATATATATATGAGATGATATTCAGTGTTATTTATGTTGTGCCTTATGCTATGATGTTATGAGATGTAGGATTTGATCGTTACATGATACCTCGCATCACGCGGCTCTCACTTTATATTTCAAAAAAAAAATTACCCGTATTTTCCGCTAAGTATTTCAAAGTAAAAATGAGAACTATGAAGTAACAGACTAATGATTAACCTAAATATGTTCTAGAGTATTGGGTTAAAAATTAGGATGTTACATAAATCCTAGTGCTTTTCAGTTTAGCATGTTTGTTTTGCATTTGATCTAGCTTTTTTTTTTGTTATCATAATTTGTTATATTGTAAAATAAAAAAAGGAGCCATTTGTATCTTTACATCATTCAAGTGGAAAGTAGTGTATTAAATTCTACACTTAAATGTATTTTTCTTGCATTTGGGAACTGTTTGTTTCATGTTTGGTTGCACTAAAAAAAAGAACATCGTATACATGTTGGCTTTCAATAAGAATTTGCATAATTCATCTGAAAATATTTCATTTTGCAATCGGGAGTGTTCATGCTACATAAAAATTTGTTATTAACATGATTTCCTTGTATGTGTGAACTCTTCATGATTTTGTACTCATTTTAGCACACATTTAATTACTTATCATTTGCATAACCAAAAAGAAGAGAAGAAAAAAAAACCTTCTTTGTATTTACTCTTGCATGTAAGAAAGTTTTGCATTTACTTATTCAACATGATTTTCTGACATGTTGTTTGATTCGTTGCATCAAGAAATTAAAAAAAAAGAAGAGAATAAGTGGATTTCAACGTCTTCCTGATGATGATGTTTGATCTTGTACATTTTAACATGATTCCATTGCATTTGAAAATTTCTCATGATTTTGCATTCACTTGAGCACAATTTGTTTTCAATCCTTTGTGGCTCTTCATGTTCAAAAGGATGTGTGCCTTTACAGTCATTCTAGATAATGAAACTTTGCACACTGCATTCCAATATGTAATCATTAGTTTAGATAGTTCCTTATTTGATTATGTCATTTATCACTTAAAAAAGAAAAAATAACCTTTATGTTCTAGCATAGGATAAGCTTTATATTGTGAATTTTTGTGAATTAAGTAGTTTTCACTTAGGCATTTTCTAGATTTTGTTGCTTCATACAAAAATGAAAAAAGAATTGCATCTGTCATTTATTCATCTTTATGCATTTGTCCACTTGTTTTGATTTAAAAAAAAAATTCTTCCATTTCTTCATCAAGCTTTTTCATTGAACAATCACCTTTTGCATTTGGATTGATTTTCTACCTAAAATAAAAAAAAGATTAAAAAAAAAGGAAAAGAGCATCATTGCATTTGTTTATATTTGCTTTTATGTTTGGGTATTTGTCTTGTTTTGTTGGAAAAATCTGTGAAGGTTTTAATCTTTGTCCATCTTAGTATCCTTACATGTGTCATCTGTTCGTGAGGTTTTACATCATACCATACTTTGGTGCATTGTCTTGATTTGTTTCTAAAAAAAAGAGCATCCTTTCATCTGTTCATGAAGTTTTGCTTCAAGATAAAAGAAGAATAGCATTTCAACATTTTACCACATGATGATGTTTGACCTTGTGCATTTTTTTTCCATGAATGTGAGTTGTACTTAACTTTGCATTCATTCTAGTATGTTTTTCTTGTACATCATGGCTCATACTTTTCATATCATTCTATTTTCTTAGATGCAAAAAAAAAAAGAAAAAAGGTAAGGCATTCATTTCAACTTTTTTTTCAAGTATATTGGCTCATCATTTCCATGTCATTCTATTTTGTGAAAAAAAAGACTTTTTTCTGGAATGGGATAAATTTGCATCCCAGTTTAGTTTGATTTTCTTGCATTTAGTAATTTCTCATCTCTTATTTTCATTTTCACATTGGAAAAAAAAAAACAAAAAAAAAATTTTGTAGCTCCTCTAGGACATGTTGAACTGTTGAACTTTCCATCTAACATGAGTTATTGGCTCTTTGTAACAATTTTTGTCTCAAGCATTTTGCCTTTTGTGCATACACTTTTCCCATTTGGCAGCTTTCAAATTTATAAGTCTTGATTTTCCAAAAAAAAATGAAAAAATCATTCACATAAATAATGATTGGTGTTTTGTTCATATCATATTTTTGGAACATTTTGAAGTCTTTTTAGTAGCACAAAATCATTTGAAAAATTGTATTTGGAGGTTTTGTTGCTGAATTCTTTCAATAAAAAATGGACCATAGTATTTCTGAAGAGAGTGAACATTACCCAAATTCAAATTCTTGAGGTCATATCATAAAATTTCAAAGGAGATTAAGAGGAATTTGGGTTATCAGTTGATGGAGCATGGAAAAGCACAATCATATGATTGAGAGACATGAAAGCTAAAGCAAATTGCAAAGAAAGTTTGGGGACTCTGGCAAATAAATGAAGAAATGCTGAAAATTTTGAAGAAAAATGAGGGCAATTTGAGGCTCCAATGTCATGGTTTAAGCAAAAATAAATAATTGAAGAGAAAATTGAGTTGGTAACAAATGAGCCACATTCGAGACAAAATGAATCAAAAGCAAATCATGCACAATGCATCCCCTAATTCATATATAACAATCTCCCTTTACCCACTAAACCTTTCCTCATCAAACCTTAACATTTATCCTTTACCATGACAAACATGTTCACCCTTCATAACCATACACTTCTACTCAGTTATTTTCACCCCTATCATATCCCTTTCATCTTGTCTCAATTAACCAAGGCACCTTCATTCACCAATAAAATCCATAAAACCAAAAAATGCTCTTGTCATCCATCCCGTTTTGCATGATTTTTGCTTGATCATTCCTTTTATCCCAGGAAGGCTTTAGAGCCTAATGAAACCACCACTCCTAACAGTGGCTAATTTCGATCTTCCTATTAATTTTATCCAAAGAAATGGTGTGAAAATTTAAAAGATGATTGGAGCAAAGTTCTTTCAGCTATCCGGTTTCCAACCTAAGGAAAAGAAGAGAATGTAATGTTTTCATATCCTTCAACCATGTGGGATCCCTAAGTGATATTGGATTGATTCTCTTATCAAGTGGATACCATGAATTGATACCTCAAGTTGGTTAAAATTATGAGCTTTTGTTCACTTTCTTGAAGCATTAGAATAATGGATGGCATGGATTTCAGTGTATTAGATTTTTCCCATAATTTTGTTCATATTATTGTTGCATAATGTTGTGTCCTACTCTTTCTGCATCTTGGCTGTCTTGTTGCTATTGTATCACTTCATTCATATAAGTGTTTTGTATATTTATCCATAGTGTCTTCCAAAAGTTTTCATTTCATACCCTCATTCGTGCTAATCACCACATATTTTCAGTCCTGTCAATCATTATCATGTCCATTCATAGTGTCTTAATCCTATAGACCCCTGTCATCCTCACCTTTGTTGCATATTGTTATCTCATTTTTGCCACAGTCTACATTACCCATTAAAAATGTCTTTTGTATTGCCTGGTGAACAAAATAATTGGAAACTCATTGGTTGATCATAATAATCCATGAGACAAAAATAATCATGAAATTTGTTTGAGTACTGGGCATTGAATGTGGCTGGCAACAAGTCAAGTTCTTTTGCAAAAAACATGGAAAAAGGTGAATGAGCAGGAGTATGAAAGGCTGAACTGTGCATCCACTATTGATGTCTTGAAGTTGAGCTTTTTAGAAAATAAACAGTCACAATTTGAAATGATGCTTGGCCATCTTTCTCCATCCCATGTTCTAATTAAATAATCCCTTGTTACCCCTTTTGAGCCTGCAACTTCCTTTCTTCAAAAGAAACCTAGACAAGGATCATTCCACAATGAGGCAAGCGCAATATCTTAAACCCAGTGCATTGTCAACCGGCAAAATGAAAATAGAGAAGAAAAAAAAAGAGAAATGCCTACCTCAAAAAAATAAAAAGTAAAATAAATTGGTAGAATCTACTAAAAAAAAGAGTCAAAGATCCTTGATCCTTTCAAAACCTTAAACACTTGTTTGAGCCTTTTATATCCTTTGTTTCATAACCCTAAACCCTGGCCAAGTTACAAGCCTTAAAAAGTCCATTCTGATCAATGAGTGACTGTTATGTTTTCTATAGTTTTAATTTTGAGACAAAACATGCATAATCTTTCATGACTTTGCCTAAATCCTTGGAGAACCAAAAAAAAGAAAAGAAAATGAAAAAAGAGAAGATAGAAAAAAAGAGAAAGGAGAAAAATGACTTGTTAGATTGAAAACCCGAAAGGGTGACCTAAGCAAAAATTGGTCAAAAGAATAAGCATTGTTCCAAGCAACCTAGACTGGGGCAATGTTTTATGATCATCAAGGCCTCCTACTCAAGGGAATTGAAACTGGGGCAATATTTTATGATCATCAGGCCTCCTATTCAGAAGAATCGACACTGGGGCAAATTTTTGTTTCTGGGCATTGCAAATTGAAACTAGGGCAATTTTCCTATGATGTTTGAATTAAACAAGCATTGCATCAAGAATGAATAAATGGTTATGATGTCCATGGATGAAAATTGATTGATCACTTGAGAACCAAACAAGAATCTATACTGGGGTAATAGTTATTTGATTTCTTTCTCCTCTTCTGCATTCTCTTGTTTGGTCAGCCTTTGGAACACCATTTCCATGATAATGTGTATCCAATAAAGTTCTAGGTTATTCGCTTGGATCCATGTGCATCTATTGAATTGTGCTTCAAGTCTAGTGCACATGAGTGAAATGATGTGAATTGACTAATTGATGATGATCTGTTTACTCAGAGAATCGATCAGATGAGAGCTATAAAGCCTTTTCAAAGAGTCATCATGAAAGGTGATGTGAAAAAAGAGAATTTGAAAAAGTGCAATGAAACCATATTGCAAGGTAGCGAATTCAATGACAAAATTGAAAATGAGTTCGGGTGATAAAATCCTCTCTGAAGAAGCTTATGGTTCAAATGTTTTTCTATGCTAAGATGATCCATTCGTGACATATTCATCATTACAAGACTTTTTGTGCTTTGATTTTCAAATTACTTAGATCCTTGGCCTACTCCTTTTAATACTGTTATGATCCTTGATTCCCTCACATGTTGTATATACATATCCTTGGCATCCCCAATTTAGCTTGATATTTTTTATTCACTTGTTTTTTTTTTAAAAAAAAAAGAGAGAGAAAATTTTATTCTGCACCCAACCATCTTGAAAAAATGCATATGCTCCTTCAAAAAAAAAAATGAATGAAAAAGTGTACAAATCATTTGGTTTTCTTGTCGGCCTCAATTGCCAATTTACATTTCAGTCGGCCTCAGACGCCAATTTACTTTTCACACGGTATCCTTGCCGATTTACATTTCCAGCCGGTATCCTTGCCAATTTAAATTTTCAGACGATATCCTTGCCGATTTATTTTTCAGACGGTATCCTCGCCGATTTACTTTTCAGATGGTATCCTTGCCGATTTATATTTCCAGTCGGTATCCTTGCCGATTTATTTTTCAAACGGTATCCTTGCTGATTTATATTTCCAGTCGGTATCCTTGCCGATTTATTTTTCAGACGGTATCCTTGCTGATTTACTTTTCAGACGGTATCCTTGCCGATTTATATTTCCAGCCAGTATCTTTGTCGATTTACATTTTTGGATCCTTGCCGATTTACATTTCCAGCCAGAGTCCTTGCTGATTTACTTTTCAAACAGTATCCTTGCTGATTTACTTTTCAGTCGGCCTCAGATGTCAATTTACATTTCCAATCAGTATCCTTGCCAATTTTCATTTTCATTGGGCCTCAGATTGCTAATTTACATTTTCAATTACTTTTTTTAGTCAGCCATGTTGGTTTTAAGTTCCTGTCACTTGCTGACCCGCATCCAGTTGGTTGCAAGGTTTTTAATTTCCCGTCGCCTGCTGACCCGCATCCAGTTGGTCGCAAGGCTTTTAATTTTCCTGTCGCTTGTTGACCCATATCTAGTTAGTCACAAGTCTTTTAAATTTTTATTAGTCTTGTCAGCTTGTAAATCCTATCAGCCTCAATCAGTTTTTAAATCTTGCCAGCCTCAATCGGTTTTTGAATTTCAGTCACTCCCTATCACTTTTTACTTTTTATGTTTGCCCCCAAAATGACTTTTACTTTTCTGGTTATTTGTGAACCCATATTGGATTATTCGCAAGTTTTACCGTCTCATGTAATTCGTGAATTCATTTTAAATTAGTTAGTTCTTTTCTTCTTATTTTCTTTGAGTTATGAACTGTTGTTTTTTCCGAGTTGCGTCATTGCATATGATTTTGTTGAATGTTTATATTCTTTTGTTGTTCAGACTTAGTTTTTGTTTCTGCATTCCATGCATTGCCGAACAAAACCTATGTTCATGTCTTTACTTATTCCTTACAAAGACAATATCTAAAACTTAGGTTTTTGATATTCTCTTGTCAGAAATGAGTAAAGAGGGGCAATTGTGAACACCCAATTTTGTCCGGCCCACAAAACAAAATCAAAAATCTTTTGGCATATTTTCCGCATTTAGCTCATGTTGATTGTTTTGTTTTATTAAGTGAAGTTGCGAACCATTTCAAATTTTGTCGATGGCCCTTCATTATGTTTTTAAGACATTTTTAATTTGGGTTCATTTATTATTCCTTTGAATTTTTATTTCAGGTGCACAACAAAAAGAGTGGCCCAATCAATTTAGCCCATATTTGTCTTAAAAAAAATGCAAATCACATTTCAGCCCATTTCCATTCTACACAAAATGTTGAACCCATTTTTCAGTTTTTTAAAAAAATAATAATAAAAAATAATAAAATAAACAAAATAAATAAATAAGAATAAAAAAGGGAAAATAGGTTGGCTCACGGGTTCCTATCCTACATACACTCCCTGCCAAAGACATGTGAAGCTAGGGATGATGGAAATCAAAAGAGTGGCAAACATGATGATAAGGTTCCTGTGGCTAATTGATGTTTTTTTCTCTTTACAGATTGTTTGAGCTGGAAAAGGGGGAGATGATTCTAGCAACAAAGAGGAGAGGGGGGGTTAAAAAGGGGGAGAATAGACAATAAAAAAAAAGATCCCTCATTTCCCAGCAAAAACACAAACTAGAACCCCATAAACTCAAATTCATCATCAAATACACAATTCACAAGTTCATCAAAGGTCCATCAACAGTCCCTTTCAAAAAATTCTGGTCTCAGTTCAGAATAAAAAAGGAAAAAACAGAAAGGGGCTGCGGCCACCTTCCCTGCCGTGACCTCCACCTTCAACCTTTCTCTCCCTCTCCACGTAGCCTCCGCCATTATCTTCATCATCTGAAACCACCACGTGCTTCCCTCCACCATTGCATCATTACCACAACCACCGATTCATCACCTCAACCACCCACTGAAACCATCGTGAATCGCCGCCTCCAACCGTGGTACCTTCACCATTAATCACCCCTCCACGCGCCGTACAGTTTCCCATCCATCATCTTCATCATCAAGCTTCAGCTCTTCCTTTCATCATCATCATCAAATCACCTAAAAATTCAAATTTCAGATCAGAACCAAATATAGATCCTTTTTTTCTTTTGTTCAGAAAAATGGAAAATAATAAAACGAGAAGCAGAAATGATCCTGACCACCACCACCGCTGTAGTCTCCGGCTGTCTCTCTCCTTCCTCGCAAACCAATTGGCTCTGATCTTCCTCCTCTGCCGTCCCCGATCTGCCTCCTCCCCGCCATCGCGTTTTCAGTTCAGAATCACCAGAAGAAGCGGTGCTCAGCTCAGCTCGCGGAACCCCACTAGATCAACACCTATTCTCAGCCTCCGCCCTCAACCGCCTCTGTTCTCCACTGCGCGAAGCCTCCACGTCCGCAAAGTGTCATCGGCCTCTGTGCCCTCCCAACGCCGGTGACTCCTCGTGATGGTGCCGGTTCGTTGGCCATTAGCCGCCGCCTCTTGTGCGACGGTGATTCAGCGGATCTCTTCCCCCTTGGCCGGCGGAGCTCTCAGCTTTGATTCCCTCTTTCAATTTATGGATGTATTCGTGTGTTTGTGTGAGAGTGAGTGTGTTGTGTCCATGTGTGTGTTTGAGAGAAAGGGAGGTCTCTGTGCGTGTGTGTCCGTGAATGTGTGTGGGTTTGGGTAGGATAGATTTAGTTTAATAAAATTAAGATTAGTAAAATTAGTTTTGGTAAAGTTAGGGAAAGGAAGGAGTTTTGTTTCTTTTTTTTTTTTTTGGGACTGGTGTTGTTATTTTTATGGAACTTGATTTTATATTTGGTTGTTTGGGTTTGGACTTGATCATTTACTTAATATTTGTTTTATTGGGTCTATTTGTTCAGATCAAGTTTAGTTTGGGTCTAATATATATATATATATATATATAAACTTCATTCATTTTGGGATTAAAAATAAATATCAGTTTTTTTATTATTCATTTAATTAATCAATAAACTATGCTTATGTAATAGAATTAATTAAGTCGTGATGGCTTGTTAATTCTATATTTTGGAAAAGATGTTTCAGAATATTTTAGTTGTGACAGCTTAATATTCTAAAACTTTTTTTCACATTAAGATTAAATAATATCACAAATGTTTTCTATACAACTACGTGACTTTGAATTCTCTATTGCACCAGGGGATACGTAGGAGCAAGCGATTTCGATCCCTGTCAAGTCAAAATTAACTTTTCATAATTCATTTTATTTGTAAATTTTTAATACTTTTTTTACTTGTAGTTTTTTTTATGCAATTTTTGTACTTTGTTATATTTACAAATAATTTCTCTTCTTTTTTAAAAAATATTTTATTTAATATTCATTTATGTAGGGAATTTTAGATAAAGATGTTAATTTAGCCGTGACGGCTTGTTAACTCGATATTTCGGGCATTTGAGTTGTGACAGCTTAATGACCTGAAAATTCCCTTAAAAATATGTTTTTCTTTTATATTTGTTTTTTTATAAAAATATAAAAAAATCAATTTCTTCTTATCTTATTTGTAAATATTTATTAGTTATATTTTAATTTTCGATTTAAATTTCTTCATTTATTTATCAAATTTTTATTTCAAATAATGAGGTTAATTTAGCCGTGACAGCTTGTTAACTTGATATTTGGACATTTGAGTTGTGACAAATTTGATATTCCAAATATCTCTCATAAAATTTTTATATTTTCTCTTACAAAAATACCAAAAATAAATCTTCACTTTTTTTTAGATTCTATTTGCAAATATTTATTATTTAGAAGAATTCTTTTTAAATTATACGCTTATTGTCAAATGCTTCGTTTCAAATAAAAAATGGTAACTTAGTCGTGACGGCTTGTTAACTCATTTTTAGGACACCTGAACTGTGACAGTTTGGTGCTCCAAAAATTCTTTTCTTTTAAAAGAAACAAATTCCTTTTAATTTTCTTGTAATAAAGAATAAATATTTAAAAGGGGTTATTATTTAATTTGCACAGTTAATTAGAGGTACCGTCTAAGGATGGGTGTACTAGGGGTGCGCAGGATTAAACTCCTACCCTTCCCTATACATAATCGACTCCCGAACTCAAATCTGGTTTCAAAGACCATTTTCAAAATGAATGGGTTTTTCCATGTTTTCCCAAATTCTAATAAACTTGGCGGCGACTCCATAAATTTCAAAACATAGAAAATTCTTTTTTCGCAGTCTCGTCGCGATTCCCGGTTGCGACAATGGCACAATGTTTGCCATTGAAACAACAAACCTCATAAACGACCTATGGGAAGCTCTAGATTGTTCTAAACATATACTAACAATATTAGGGGAGCACTCCTACTTAACAACAATGAGAGAAATAACAATACCCATACCAAGAATATGAAAGAATGGAGAGAATGGGAACAAAATCTAACAACATATACATAAAATAATTAATAATTAAAATATAAAATCAAATTCAAAAGAATTTTTTAAATATAAAGATTAAGAAAGCAGTGAGGCCATTGTAATCTTTAATTTTATTTCATAAGAAATAATAAATTTTTAAAATTGAAATTAAATTCAAAATATGACTTTGAATATAAAGATTGAGAAAGTGACAGAGTCAAAAAAGCTCTATGAAGATACGTGAAAGTTTTTCTAGAATGAGTCAGAATTATTAGTGTTGCAGATTTCGTTAGAAAATAATTAATAATTATTTTTTTGGGCTCGAATTGTAATCTTTTATTATTATAATATTTAAATTTATTTCATATGAAAATAATTAACAATGAAAATATAAATCAAATTCAAAATATTTTTTTAAATATAAAGTCTTAGAAAGCGGTGGGGCAGGAATAGCTTTACAAATTATGTGTGCATGTTTCCCGGAATGAGTCTGAATTATTAATATGGTTGTCTGTATCAATTGTTAATTTAATAATTTTATTTTAATTGCAATCATTATTTTTATGGCATGATTGCATTCTATAATGATTGTGAGCCTCAATTTTTTGTTATAAAATAATTAATAATTAAAATATAAATTAAATTCAAAATATTACTTTGAATATAAAGAATGAGAAACTCATGGGGCTGGAATAGCTCTTTGAATGATGCGTATAAGTTTTTCTAGAAACAATTTGAATTATTTGTATTGAAGATTTCGTATGAAATAACTAATAATTAATAATGAAAATGTAAATTAAATTTTGAATATTATTTTAGATATAAAGATTAAAAAAGTAGTGTGGCTGACATAACTTTTTGAATGAAAAGTGTAGGTTTTTCTGATATGAGTCTGAATTATTTGTATAGTAGTTTATACTAATTGAAAATTTTATAATTTTATAATCATTTTAATCTTTATACTTTCCAGCGCGAATTGTAAACCTTAATTATTGCAATCTTTAATCTTATTTTCATATGAAAATAATTAATAATTGAAATATAAATTAAATTCAAAATATTATGTTAAATATAAAGTTCAAGAAAGCAATGGGGTCGAAAGAGCTTTATGAATAAGAAGTGTAAATTTTTTTGAAATGAGTTTGAATTGTTAGTATAGTAGTTTGCTGTAATTGTTAATTTTATAATTTTATTTTCATTGCAATCATTATTTTCTGGTGCAGATTTTAATCTTTAATGATTGTGATCTTTAATTTTATTTCATAATAAATAATTAAAATTGAAATTAAATTTAAAATATTACTTTGAATATAAAGATTGAGAAAATGACGAAACCGAAATAGCTCTATGAACAATACGTGTAAGTTTTTCTGGAATGAGTCAGAATTATTAGTATTGTAGATTTCGTAACAAAATAATTAGTAATTATTTTTTTGGACTTGGATTGTGATCCTTTATTATTATAATATTTAAATTAATTTCATATGAAAATAATTAATAATTAAAATATAAATCAAATTCAAAATATTTTTTAAATATAAAGACTGAGAAAGCGATGGGGCAAGAATAGCTTTACAAATGATGCATGCATGTTTTTTGGAACGAATCTGAATTACTAGTATGGTTGTTTGTATTAATTGTTAATTTAATCATTTTATTTTCATTGAAATTATTTTTTTTGGCATGGATTGTAATTTGTGAGGATTGTGATCCTTAATTTTTTGTTATAAAATAATTATGAATTAACATGTGAATTAAATTCAAAATATTACTTTGAATATAAAGATTGAGAAACTGATGGGACTGAAATAGCTCTATGAATGATGCGTGTAAGTTTTTCTAGAAACAATTTGAATGATTAGTATTGAAGATTTCATATGAATATAATTAATAATTAATATTTAAAATCTAAATGAGATTTACAATATTATTTTAAATTTAAAGATTACAAAAATGGTGGGGCCGAAATAGCTTTATGAATCATATGTGTAGGATTTTCATATATGAATTTGAATTATTTGTTTAGCAGTTTATATTAATTGTTAATTTGATAATTTTATATTCATTGTAATCTTTATTTTTGGGCGCAGATTGTAAACCTTAAGGATTGCAATCTTTGTGTTTATTTCGTATGAAAATAATTAATAATTAAAATATAAATTAAATTCAAAATATTATGTTAAATTTAAAGATTGAGAAAGCAGTGGGATAGAAATAGCTTTATGAATAATAAGTGTAAGTTTTTCTAAAATGAGTTTGAATTGTTAGTATAGTAATTTGTATTAATTGTTAATTTCACAATTTTATTTTCATTGTAGTCATCATTACTTTAGTGTAGATTTTAATATTTAATGATTGTGATCTTTAATTTTATTTCATAATAAAGAATAAAATTTTTTAAAATTGAAATTAAATTCAAAATATTACTTTGAATATAAAGATTGTGAAAGTGATGGAGCCGAAATAGCTCTATGAACGATACGTTTAAGTTTTTCTCGAATGAGTGAGAATTATTAGTGTTCCAGATTTCGTTAGAATATAATTAATAATTATTTTTTTGGGCTCGGTTTATAATCCGTTATTATAATATTATTTAAATTTATTTCATATGAAATAATTAATAATGAAAATATAAATGAAATTCTAAATATTTTTTTAAATATAAAGTCTTAGAAAGGAATAGCTTTACAAATGATGTGTGCACCCGAAATGAGTCTGAATATTAGTATGGTTGTTTGTATTAATTGTTAAATTAATAATTTTATATTCATTGTAATCTTTATTTATGGGCGCAGATTGTAAACCTTAATGATTGCAATCTTTAATTTTATTTCGTATGAAAATAATTAATAATTAAAATATAAATTAAATTCAAAATATTATGTTAAATATAAAGATCGAGAAAGCAGTGGGGTAGAAATAGCTTTATGAATAATAAGTGTAAGTTTTTCTAAAATGAGTTTGAATTGTTAGTATAGTAATTTGTATTAATTGTTAATTTTATAATTTTATTTTCATTGTAGTCATCATAAGTGTAGATTTTAATATTTAATAATTTTTATCTTTAATTTTATTTCATAAGAAATAATAAATAATTGAAATTGAAATTAAATTCAAAATATTACTTTGAATATAAAGATTGAGAAAGTGACAGAGCTGAAATAGCTCGATGAACGATACGTGTAAGTTTTTCTAGAATGAGTAAAAATTATTAGTGTTGTAAATTTCGCAAGAAAATAATTAATAATTATTTTTTTGGGCTCGGATTGTAATCCTTTATTATTAAAATATTTAAATTAATTTGACATGAAAATAATTAATAATTAAAATATAAATCAAATTCAAAATACTTTTTTAAATATAAAAACTAAGAAAGTGGTGGGGTAGGAATATCTTTACAAATGATGCATGCATATTTTCCTAGAACAAATCTGAATTATTAGTATGGTTGTTTGTATTAATTGCTAATTTAATAAATTTATTTTCATTGCAATTATTTTTCTTTTGGCATGGATTGTAATTTGTGAGGATTGTGATCCTTAATTTTTTGTTATAAAATTATTATGAATTAAAATGTGAATTAAATTCAAAATATTACTTTGAATATAAAGATTGAGAAACTGATGGGGCCGAAATAGCTCTATGAATGATGTGTATAAGTATTTTTGGAAATAATTTGAATGATTAGTATTGAAGATTTCATATGAATATAATTAATAATTAATATTTAAAATCTAAATGAAATTTAGAATATTATTTTAAATTTAAAGATTACGAAAATGGTAGGGCTGAAATACCTTTATGAATCACAAGTGTAGGTTTTTCAGATATGAATTTGAATTATTTGTTTAGCAGCTTATATCAATTGTTAATTTGATAATTTTATATTCATTGTAATCTTTATTTTTGGGCGCAGATTGTAAACCTTAATGATTGCAATCTTTAATTTTATTTCGTATGAAAATAATTAATAATTAAAATATAAATTAAATTCAAAATATTATGTTAAATATAAAGATTGAGAAAGCAGTGGGGTAGAAATAACTTTATGAATAATAAGTGTAAGTTTTTCTGAAATTAGTTTGAATTGTTAGTATAGTAATTTGTATTAATTGTTAATTTTATAATTTTATTTTCATTGTAGTCATCATTACTTTAGTGTAGATTTTAATATTTAATGATTGTGATCTTTAATTTTATTTCGTAAGAAATAATAAATAATTGAAATTGAAATTAAATTCAAAATATTACTTTGAATATAAAGATTGAGAAAGTGACGGAGCCGAAATAGCTCTATGAACAATACGTGTAAGTTTTTCTGGAATGAGTCAAAATTATTAGTGTTGTAAATTTTGTAAGAAAATAGTTAATAATTATTTTTTTGGGCTCTGATTGTAATCCTTTATTATTATAATATTTGAATTAATTTCATATGAAAATAATTAATAATTAAAATATAAATTAAATTCAAAATATTATGTTAAATATAAAGATTGAGAAAGCAGTGGGGTAGAAATAACTTTATGAATAATAAGTGTAAGTTTTTCTGAAATTAGTTTGAATTGTTAGTATAGTAATTTGTATTAATTGTTAATTTTATAATTTTATTTTCATTGTAGTCATCATTACTTTAGTGTAGATTTTAATATTTAATGATTGTGATCTTTAATTTTATTTCGTAAGAAATAATAAATAATTGAAATTGAAATTAAATTCAAAATATTACTTTGAATATAAAGATTGAGAAAGTGACGGAGCCGAAATAGCTCTATGAACAATACGTGTAAGTTTTTCTGGAATGAGTCAGAATTATTAGTGTTGCAGATTTTGTTAGAAAATAATTAATAATTATTTTTTTGGGCTCGGTTTGTAATCCTTTATTATTATATTATTTAAATTTATTTCATATGAAATAATTAATAATGAAAATACAAATGAAATTCAAAATATTTTTTTGAATGTAAAGTCTTACATGCATGTTTTCCCGAAACGAATTTGAATTACTAGTATGGTTGTTTGTATTAATTGCTAATTTAATAATTTTATTTTCATTGCAATTATTTTTCTCTTGGCATGGATTGTAATTTGTGAGGATTGTGATCCTTAATTTTTTGTTATAAAATAATTATGAATTAACATGTGAATTAAATTTAAAATATTATTTTGAATATAAAGATTGAGAAACTGATGGGGCCGAAATAGCTCTATGAATGATGTGTATAAGTTTTTCTAAAAACAATTTGAATGATTAGTATTGAAGATTTCATATGAATATAATTAATAATTAATATTTAAAATCTAAATGAAATTTAGAATATTATTTTAAATTTAAAGATTACAAAAATGATATGGCCGAAATAGCTGTATGAATCACAAGTGTAGGTTTTTCAGATATGAATCTAGGTTATTTGTTTAGCAGTTTATATTAATTGTTAATTTGATAATTTTATATTCATTGTAATCTTTATTTTTGGGCACGGATTGTAAACCTTAATGATTGCAATCTTTAAGTTTATTTCATATCAAAATAATTAATAATTAAAATATAAATTAAATTCAAAATATTATGTTAAATATAATGATCGAGAAAGCAGTGGGGTAGAAATAGCTTTATGAATAATAAGTGTAAGTTTTTCTAAAATGAGTTTGAATTGTTAGTATAGTAATTTGTATTAATTGTTAATTTTATAATTTTATTTTCATTGTAGTCATCATTACTTTAGTGTAGATTTTAATATTTAATGATTTTGAGCTTTAATTTTATTTCATAAGAAATAATAAATATTTAAAATTGAAATTAAATTCAAAATATCACTCTGAATATGAAGATTGTGAAAGTGATGGAGCCGAAATAGCTCTATGAACAATTCGTGTAAGTTTTTCTGGAATGAGTCAGAATTATTAGTGTTGCAGATTTTGTTAGAAAATAATTAATAATTATTTTTTTGGGCTCGGTTTGTAATCCTTTATTATTATATTATTTAAATTTATTTCATATGAAATAATTAATAATGAAAATACAAATGAAATTCAAAATATTTTTTTGAATGTAAAGTCTTAGAAAGCGTTGGGGCAGGAATAACTTTACAAATGATTTGTGCACCCGGAATGAGTCTGAATATTAGTATGGTTGTTTGTATTAATTGTTAAATTAATAATTTTATTTTCATTGCAATCATTATGTTTTTGGTATGGATTGCATTCTATAATGATTGTGAGCCTCATTTTTTTGTTATAAAATAAATAATAATTAAAATGTAAATTAAATTCAAAATATTACTATGAATATAAAGAATGAGAAACTAATGGGGCTGAAATAGCTCTTTGAATGATGCGTTTAAGTTTTTCTAGAAACAATTTAAATTATCAGTATTGAAGATTTCGTATGAAATAACTAATAATTAATAATGCAAATGTAAATTAAATTGGAATATTATTTTATATGTAAAGATTAAAAAAGCAGTGGGGTCAAAATAGGTTTTTGAATGAAAATTGTAGGTTTTTCTGATATGAGTCATAATTATTTGTATTGTAGTTTTTATTAATTGAAAATTTATAATTTTATATTCACTTTAATCTTTATTTTTTTGGGCACGGATTGTAAACCTTAATTATTTCAATCTTTAATCTTGTTTTCATATGAAAATAATTAATAATTAAAATATAAATTAAGTTCAAAATATTATGTTAAATATAAAGATCGAGAAAGTAGTGGGGTCAAAAGAGCCTTATAAATAAGAAGTGTAAGTTTTTCTGAAATGAGTTTGAATTGGTATTATAGTAGTTTATTGTAATTGTTAATTTTATAATTTTATTTTCATTGTAATCATTATTTTGTTGGTGCAAATTTTAATCTTTAATGATTGTGATCTTTAATTTTATTTCATAAGAAATAATAAATAATTGAAATTGAAATTAAATTCAAAATATTACTTTGAATATAAAGATTGAGAAAGTGATGGAGCCGAAATGGCTTTATGAATGATATGTGTAAGTTTTTCTGGAATGAGGCAGAATTATTAGTGTTGTAAATTTCATAAGAAAATAATTACTAATTATTTTTGGGGTCGGATTGTAATCCTTTATAATTATAATATTTAAATTAATTTCATATGAAAATAATTAATAATTGAAATATAAATCAAATTCAAAATATTTTTTTAAATATAAAGACTGAGAAATTGGTAGGGTAGGAATAGTTTTACAAATGATGCATGTATGTTTTCCTGGAACGAATCTGAATTACTAGTATGGTTGTTTGTATTAATTGTTAATTTAATAATTTTATTTTCATTGCAATTATTTTTCTTTTGGCATGGATTGTAATTTGTGAGGGTTGTGATCCTTAATTTTTTGTTATAAAATAATTATGAATTAACATGTGAATTAAATTCAAAATATTACTTTGAATATAAAGATTGAGAAACTGATGGGGTCGAAATAGCTCTATGAATGATGCGTATAAGTTTTCTGGAAACAATTTGAATGATTAGTATTGAAGATTTCATATGAATATAATTAAAATTTAAAATCTAAATGAAATTTAGAATATTATTTTAAATATAAAGATTACGAAAATGGTAGGGCTGAAATAGCTTTATGAATCACAAGTGTAGGTTTTTCAGATATGAATCTGAATTATTTGTTTAGTAGTTTATATTAATTGTTAATTTGATAATTTTATATTCACTGTAATCTTTATTTTTGGGCACGGATTGTAAACCTTAATGATTGCAATCTTTAAGTTTATTTCATATCAAAATAATTAATAATTAAAATATAAATTAAATTCAAAATATTATGTTAAATATAAAGATCGAGAAAGTTGTGGGGTCGAAATAGCTTTATGAATAATAAGTGTAAGTTTTTGTGAAATGAGATCGAATTGTTAGTATATTAGTTTGTATTAATTGTTAATTTTATAATTTTATTTTCATTTTATTCATTATTTTTTTGGGACAGATTTTAAGCTTTAATGATTGTGATCTTTAATTTTATGTCATAACAAATAATAAATAATTAAAATTGAAATTAAAATCAAAATATTACTTTGAATATAAAGATTGAGAAAGTGACGGAGTCGAAATAGCTCTATGAACGATATGTGTAAGTTTTTCTAGAATGAGTTAGAATTATTAGTGTTGTAGATTTGGTAAGAAAATAATAAATATTATTTTTTTGGGCCTGATTATAATCCTTTATTATTATAATATTTACATTTATTTCTTGTGAAAATAATTATTGATTAAAATACAAATCAAATTCAAAATATTTTTTTAAATATAAAGATTGAGAAAGCTGTGGGCCCGTAATAGCTTTACAAATGATGTGTGCATGTTTTCCCCAAATGAATATGAATTATTAGTATGGCTATTTGTATTAATTGTTAATTTCATAATTTTATTTTCATTGCAAATATTATTTTTTTTTGGCATGGATTGTAGTTTGTAATGATTGTGATCCTTAAACTAAATTCAAAATATTACCTTGAATATAAAGATTGAGTAGTTGATGGTGCCGAAATAGCTCCATGAATGATGTGTATAAGTTTTTCTGGAAACAATTTGAATTATTAGTATTGAAGATTTCGTATGAAAATAATTAATAATTAAAATGTAAATTAAATTTAGAACATTATTTTAATTATAAAGATTAAGATAGCAGGGGGTGAAATAGCTTTATGAATGACATGTGTAGATTTTTTAGATATGAGTCCGAATTATTTGTGCAGTAGTTTATATTAATTGTAATCTTTATTTTTTTGGGCACAGATTGCAAACCTTAATTATTCCAATCTTTAATTTTATTTCATATGAAAATAATTAATAATTAAAATATAAATTAAATTAAAAATATAATTTTAAATATAAAGATCGAGAGAGCAGTGGGGTCAAAATAGCTTTATGAATAAGAAGTGTAAGTTTCTCTGAAATGAGTTTGAATTGTTAGTATAGTAGTTTGTGTAACACCCTAGTAATTAACTAGATACACCTAGGTTGAATCTGATTAATGACTAGACTTTACTCCTTGCTTTGGTTCTTTCTTCATAATTTGAAAATACTTAGTGAAATTATGAGCCATTTTTTTTTTTAAACACATAATTGAAAACGTGACCCGAGTACAACGTGAACGAGTAAGCGGAGTATAATAAGACGTTTAAGAATATATCACATCATATCACTTAGGCTCCATCATATAACATCCATAAGCACATTATAGCATATATTTACATACAATAACCTCACTCAAAGGGTGGGTTATGTTCATACATCATTATCTTATGCAAACCCATAAAAGAAAATATACATAAGGAAATACATGCCCCTAAACTAGATAACTCCATAAGCCGGGAAGGTTATCCTAAAACTAGGGTGCATGATCACACATAAATCTACTAAGAACCCTCTATGGCCACTGTCCTGGAAATGGGGGAATAAATCCGATCCACTGATGAGCTCCCTCAGGAGGGGACACATGAGATGCACCAGGCTGGGGTCGCATGGACGGCCTTCTTGCTAACCTCGGTTGAACAACTGTTTCCTCACTACCCTCTCTTACACGTGTGGGAGTAGGAGCAGAGCTTTCAGAATATACATGAGTAGGAGTGTCCTTTGAAGGATCAGTTTCAGAATATCTCGTCTCGGGAACATACTCTGAAAATCCATGGACAGCAGATGAAGCGGGATAAGAACGTAACATCCTTTCATCAAGTGGACGTGCATGTTCGAAAACCATTTCATCGCCATAGGGAGAAGTAGGAGAAAATCGATAACTAGGGACAGGATGTGCAAATGGACGACCTATGTAAATAAAAACATGAACTGCGCACCTCCCTTCAAAATGATACGAGCGATGCACCGGATCATAGTGAAATTCCCAAGTAGGGGTATCAACGAACAGGATGAATGTCGCCATCTAAATCTGGAGACAATGACGGAAATAAAGAAAAGGGAGTGAGAATCTTGCTAAAGAATTCTCAGTAAGGTACCTCCTTCTACAGTGTCATCATCAAAGTCCCCAGGAACCTCGGGATTATTCCAAAATAGTGAGCATGCAAAGATTCATTTTAAGTTCGGACAAATACATAACCGAGGTTCGTCAATTTTTAATCATGCGTCTTATAATGCATCATAATCTTAACATGTCATATTTATAATGAACTTTTCCTTTATCATTACATCATTTTCCTCATCATCATTATCAAATAACATGCATAAAAAAACGTCATATAATATTAGCTACACGTGGACATAGTGCACATATTTCATTTCTTTAGTGCCTTAGGTGACTTAA
This sequence comes from Dalbergia cochinchinensis, assembly GCA_031216125.1. NCBI lineage: Eukaryota > Viridiplantae > Streptophyta > Magnoliopsida > Fabales > Fabaceae > Dalbergia > Dalbergia cochinchinensis. The sequence continues at coordinate 13,814,868 of CM062374.1, read as the reverse complement.
AATCTTATCATCATCATTATTTTCCTTAGGCCGACCTATACTCCACCCTTTTGGGAGTAATTTAGGTTATGAGCTCATACTTTACTAGTCGTCACTAGCATATACTTATCCCTTTTGATAAGCTAAAGTCTCGATTCTACCCTTTTGAGAGAACGGGTTAGGGGGCTAAAATCACATTTTCACCACCTATAGTCTGATGGTTCCAAAGGATCATTTTCTTATAAGTTTAAGTCACCATTAAATCTTTGCATGTTATATCATAATACAATTCATAAACATCATAACATTTTCTCATTTATACTCTTAAGCTAGAATAATATATATCAACTGTAATCATGCATATGGGAGATTCCCAGGAAAGAGAGGTGGGTCACAATGGACACGCTTAAATACCAAGTCTTTCCTTAACCAGAATCTTTCCAAATTACACTTTTACAATGATACACTTTCTTCTAGCAACAAAGGTAAATTTTACATAATAAAGAACATTTCATGTATAAGCATTCTCATTATTTGCAACAGCAACTATAACATGCAAGCCAGAAAATCATTCAATGATATCAAGTACTTAATAAGCATCTAATCCTTATATAGAATTATCAATTATAGAACTAATTAGTTACTAAACCAATTATGAATCATTCTCTTAACAATAAACCATAATTATCACAACTTCAATCATATCAAATCATTATCACACATTGATACTAAACTCAGATCAGTGGCCGAATCATGAACCTCATGCAATTACATAGAATCATATTTTAAGTGCATATAAAATACTAGTTCCCCGTAAAATCCTTGCAAAGCCTTAAAACTCATTTAGAAACTAGTTCTTTTGTCAAATTTGGGAGGATCTTCACAATTAAAATTCTCACTTAAGATAAAAGGAGTAAGTCTTGAGCTTTAGAGATTTAGGTAACATCTTAGAATTATAAATATGCTATGCAACCTTATTTTAATCTTATCTTTATAAGGTGATAGCTTGGAATTATAAACATGATATGCAATTCCATTTCTTTATCTTTAAGATTTAAGGTGATGACTTGAAAATTAAACATGATGCAAGAACTTGAAATATAAACATGATACAAGAAACTGGAGCGCGGTAATCCGCACAGACCAAGAGAGGAGAAGAGAATATTAAGAAACCTGAGCGGTAGTCCGCACAGGACCAGTAGAGGGAGAAGAGAATTATTATTACATCTTTTTAAGCTCCAATCTCAAGACTTTTTAAAGAATAAATTCTTTAACTCCAATAATCATATTTCTTTGCTTGTGATACATGGGCAAGTCTTTGAGCTCTAGGATCTTTAGGTGATGGCATAAAATAAACAGGCCATGCGTTGATTCTTTTAGCCATTATAAAATATAGTGAGAGCATAAATTAAATATGAGATGCAACCTCTTTATTATCTTGAAAGATTAAGTGATGACTTGAAACATAAACATGAAATACAAGCTTGGAATTTAAACATGAGAAATGCAAGTTCATTTATTCATTCTTGAAAATTTAGTGATGACATAGAAGGTAAACATGGTTATGCAAAGCATAAACTTAATCATGGATGCAAATTCATTTTGTTTCTTTACTAGAGCTCCTTCAAGACTTTAAAAGAATTATAAATTCAACCCAATACATATCTTAACAAGAAATAAAACATAAAAGGAAAATACATCTTTCAAGTTCTAAACTAAAAATCTTTGTTTTAACATCATAAAGCATTATTCTTTAAAGTTTTGCATCAAGTGAAATTTTCAAGCTTTAGAGGCCTAACTTGTGATGGATTTACAACCCACCCTCAAGGTCCTCATCATCAAGCCATCATCTTAGTTCCACCTAGGCCATATGGTTGAATTGGTTAAAGAAAAATTGAAGAGGAAAACCAAAATGAAAAGCTAAGGTAAGTTCATAATTTCATCATTTTGAGCTAAAAACACAACTCCTCAAAGCATAGAAATAAATTTAGAAACTACTCCCTACCTAATCTGAGTTGAAGAAGAGGAAGAGAACTTGGTTTCTTGAAGTGAAATGAAACAAAATCTCTTTGAAAAAATTGAAGAAAGAATTCAGCCAAAGAGAAGGAAGAAAGAAAGTTTTTGGTGCTCCTAAAAACTACTTATGAACCAAGCATTCCAAGACCACTCAAGCAAGCCTATTTATAGAAGATTTTGAGGCTTCTAATTGGCCAAAATGATGAGGTAGTGGAAGAAATTTTGCAGGAGAAATAAGGGAGGAAAAATCATTTTAGACAAAGTTGTATGAAATTAAGGAATTATGTCTCTTATGGTGACATTTTGGCATTTTCTTTTAGTGCAACTTTTGGCAATAATTCAGTTGCATAATGGCATCAATAATTTTGTCCATTACAGCCCAAAGAAGTGAAATTTGTGTGTTCCATGCATTATTTAGGTGTAGGCAAGGTATTCATGTAATTTAGAGAATTTACGGTTAAGGGTTTAAGTGAATTAGTAAGCAATTTGGGTGTTTTTGAGCAATTTTGGGTGTTTTTGAGCAATTTTGGGTTCTAATCAATCTAAATACATAATTTTGACTCTAGTTTAATATTTAGAATTTAATAAGCTTTAATTTGAGCCTAATATTGCTTAGGTTTCGGTATACGAATCAAAAATCCCGAAATTCGCAAAACTGCCCAAAACAGGGGTAAAATCGTACTTTCACTTAAAAACTGCCCGAGGCCACCCGAGCTTAACCAATGGTTAATCATGGCTTAAAAACACATTTTAAAACATTTTAGTGAGGTTCGGGCTCAGTCGGCACGCACATCGGAGTTAAAACAATCATGAGGGCATTTTGGTCATTTCGCGGCGGAACTCAAAATTGAGATCCTTTTGCTCTATTAACACACATAACACAAACAATCCCTTATTATCCTCAAAATATCCCCTTGAGAATAGGTGGGGCCCACGATCCTCATTTTCCGAGTAAAATAACTTCAGGGGCATTTTGGTCATTTTATACGTACAGAAATTCGGGATTTGCGACTCTCGCATGAATCGTTCCTAACCTCTCTTCTAATGTTATATTCCTTTATTGAGGATTGTTCGGCCTCAAATCTTATGTAATAATTACCTACGGTAATTCGGTAATTGAGTAATTTCTAATGATAGTAAAAATTACAGTAAATGGGCGTTACATTACTCCTCCTTAAAAAGAATTTCGCCCAGGAAATTGCTACACCGAGAACAACTCGGGGTATTGTGCTTTCATGTTTGATTCCAGCTCCCATGTAAGTTCTTCGGTTTCACCCTATCCCATGCTACTTTGACCAGGGGTACAGCCTTGTTCTTTAACTGCTTAACTCCTCGGTCGACGATTCTCGTGGGTGGTAAGTTAAATGTCAGGTTATCTCTTAATTGTACATGTTCTGGCTCTAGTACATGACTCGGGTCAGATTGATACTTTCTTAACTGAGAGACATGGAAAACATCATGAAGGTTGGATAGACTCGGGGGTAGGGCTATATGGTAGGCTACAGGTCCTACTTGGGTAAGGATTTCAAACGGACCAAGAAATCTGGGGCTCAATTTATTTACTTTTATTGCTCGGCCTATGCCTGTGGTGGGGGTGATCATTAGGAACACGTGGTCCCCTTCTTGAAAATCTAGCGATTTTCGCCGCTTGTCCGCAGAGTTTTTCTGTCGACTTTGAGCAATAAGAATCTTATCCTTAATCTTCTTGATTTGTTCCGTTGTTTCCCTCACAATATCAGGTCCGAGTAAACTTTGCTCTCCGAGTTCATACCAACATAAGGGAGATTGACATTTCCATCCATAGAGGGCCTCATACGGTGCCATACTGATACTTGCATGATAACTGTTGTTATATGCAAATTCAATCGATGTGTGTACTTATCCCAACTTCCCCTTTGATCTAAAACACATGCCCTTAACATATCCTCCAAGGTTTTGATAGTTCTTTCAGATTGACCGTCTATTTGGGGGTGATAGGCCGTGCTTAAACACAGCTTTGAACCAAACGCCTTTTGAAAGGCTCCCAAAATCGTGACGTAAACCGCGGATCTCGGTCCGAGATTATCGTCGACGGCACCCCATGTAACCTTACTATCTCCTGAATATATAATTGTGCTAACCTATCCAAGGAATAAGTCACCTTAATAGGTAAAAAGTGGGCTGACTTCGTCAATCGATCCACGATTACCCATATGGTATCATGATTCATTTGGGTCCTTGGTAATCCAGTCACAAAATCCATGGAGATACTATCCCACTTCCACTCAGGGATCGACAGAGGTTGTAGCATTCCAGAGGGTTTTTGGTGTTCAATCTTCACCTTTTGACACACCAAGCACTTACTCACCCATGTGCACACATCTTTCTTCATTCCAGGCCACCAGAACATCTTTTTCAAATCTTGATACATCTTGGTGGCACCAGGATGAAGGGTAAAATGGCTCTTATGGGCTTCCTCCAAAATATCTTTTCGGAAGCCACCACTAGCAGGTACACATATTCGACCTTTAAACCTCCACAAATCTTCCATTCCTTGGGTAAAACCTATCAACTTTCCTGCCTTTACTGCCCCTAAAGTCTCTTGAAACTCAACATTGTCCCCTTAAGCTTGAACAATCCTTTCTTTGAACTCACTTGTCACTCTAAGATGACAAGCTCTGATGCCCTTAGTGGTCAAAGTCATTCCTAGGTTTAAGTCCCTAAATTGCTCAATCAATTCAACCTCTTTCACCATCAAACGGGACACTTGTAAGGACTTCCTACTCAAAGCATCAGCTACTACATTAGCTTTACCAGGATGGTAGTTCAATCCAAAATCATAATCTTTCAAGAACTCCATCCATCGCCTTTGCCTCATGTTTAGCTCTTTTTGATCAAAGAGATATTTCAAACTCTTGTGATCGGAAAACACCTCAAACTTAACTCCATATAAATGGTGTCTCCAAATCTTTAGAGCAAACACGACGGCAGCTAACTCAAGGTCATGGGTAGGGTAGTTTGCCTCATGTGGCTTGAGTTGTCTTGATGCATAGGCCACCACTTGCCTATCTTGCATCAATACACAACCTAAACCCTTTTTTGAAGCATCACAATACACCTCGAAAAGCACATTGGGGTCGGGTAACACTAAAACAGGGGTCGAGGTTAGCTTGTGTTTTAACTCTTGAAAGCTCTTTTCACACTCCGGGTCCATGAAAAAGGGGTGTTCTTCCTAGTCAGCTTGGTCAAAGGTAGGGAAATCTGGGAAAATCCCTTGATAAATCAACGGTAATAACCGGCTAAACCTAAAAAGCTCCTTACTTCAATTACCGTGGTTGGTCTTTCCCAGTTTACTACCGCTTCTACCTTACTAGGATCTCTGACAATTCCTTTCTTAGATACTACATGCCCTAAAAATTGCACCTTATCCAACCAAAACTCACACTTGGAAATCTTGGCATATAGTTTCTTTTCCTTCAAGATCTCCAGTACTATGGTCAGGTGGCATTCATGCTCTTCATGGGTCTTAGAATATATGAGAATGTCATCTATAAAGATAACTACAAACTAATCTAAATAGGGTCGAAAGATCCTATTCATGTAATCCATAAAAATAGCTGGAGCATTGGTTAACCCAAAGGACATTACTGCAAACTCAAAATGGCCGTATCGAGTGCGAAAGGCCGTTTTAGGTATGTCTTCATCTCTCACTCTAATTTGATGGTAGCCTGACCTCAAATCTATCTTAGAAAACACTACCGCACCTTTCAGTTGGTCCATCAAATCATCGATCCTAGGCAGAGGATACTTGTTTTTCATCGTTACTTTATTCAACTGCCTATAATCTACACACATCCTCATACTCCCATCCTTTTTCTTTACAAACAACACAGGGGCTCGCCAAGGTGATGCACTAGGCCTAACAAACTTTTTCTCCAATAAATCTTCCAATTGAGTTTTTAACTCGGTCAATTCTAATGGGGACATCCTATATGGGGCTATGGATATAGGTCCCGCACCCGGAAGCAATTCTATGGAAAACTCTATCTCTCTCTTGGGGGGAAACTCTGGTATCTCATCTAGAAATACTTCAGGATAATTTTTTACTATTAGTATCTCATCGATACTTTGCTCAAAGTCTACATCACTAGCGGCTAAGAAAATGTAACCTTTACTCTCACCCTTACCACAGTCCATTTCCACAGCAGTTATGTAAAGACTTATGGGTTTCTTAGGTTCAATAGGAACAGGAAGAAAAGTGATGGTTTTCTCATAACAGTTTAATAGTACACGGTTAGCCTCAAGCCAATCCATGCCAAGAATCACATCTAAACCTTGCATGGGTAAGCAAATAAGATCTAAAACAAAGGATCTATTATCTATAATAAAACTACAATCTAAACAACATTTACAAGTCCTAACGGGTTTTCTAGTCGGGGTAGAAACAATAAGGTCAAAAGGAAGCTCAGTCATAGGTAAATTAAGACTTTTAACACATGAATGGGAGATAAAAGAATGAGAAGTGCCAGAATCGTATAATACAATTAAGTCTTTACCATGCATATTACCCTTACCTTCCATGAGATTTCGTGACTTCGTTGTTTCTTCAAAGATTAACAAAGAAATACCCTTCCCTGGTATTGCGGCTTGGGATTGGGGGTTGGCGGGTTCCTTTCCGTGCATTCTCGGGAGTAATGACCTGGTTTTCCACACCGATAGCACATGTTTGTTCCGGCTCGACATGGCATGCTCCCATGATTCTTGCCGCACTTGGGACATTCCATGGATGGCGCAGGCCGTGGAGGTACTGCTGGACCTCTTTGTGGTGCTTTCCCTTTATTGTTGTTATTGTTGTTGTTGCGATTGTTACTGGGGTTATTGTTGTAGCGGTTGTTATTATAGCGGTTGTTGTTGTTTGGCCTTCCTTGTTGAAAATTTCTTTGTGTCCCTTGTGGTCTTGATTGAGGGGGAAATGGAGGTCGATTCTGCCTCTTGAACTACTGACCTTAAGGTGTCAACTTTTTGGTAATATTATCTGACTTTGGGGTGTTTAGTTTTCTCTGACCTTCTTCAATAATCCAACATTTGTTAACTAGGGTAGAGAAATCCCTAATCTCCAAATGTGCAACTGCCACATTAAGTTCCGCCTTCAACCCTGACTCGTATTTAATGCATTTCCAGTACTCATCAGGATTTCCTTGGTACATTCTTGAGAACTTAATGAGTTCTTCAAATCTGGCAGTGTACTGGGCCACATTCATATTCCCCTGGACAAGTTGCATGAATTCAATGTCCTTGGCATTTCTAACTGACTCTGGAAAGTACTTTTCGTAAAAATGGACCTTGAATAGTTCCCAATCAATGTCCACGTCGGTCGTCTCCAGGAGTCTTCGAACACCTGTCCACCAGAAACTGGCATCACCCTCAAGCATATGAGTAGCGAAGGTGACCTTTTGCTCCTCCTAGCATGGGACTACAGCAAAGACCTTCTCAATATTCCGAATCCATTCATCTGCAATATTTGGATTCAGTGTCCCCTTGAAAACTGGTGGGTTTGCCTTACGAAACTCCCCGAAACAGGCATGTTCAGGAATCTCATGTCCCTGATTCATATTGGCTTGACGATCCTGATCCATTCATTCCATCATCATTCTCATGGTCCTTGCTATGTCGCGGAGTGCTTCGGCTGTCTTGTTGTCTTGATTATTCTGTGCTGCACTCCTAGTCTGTTGTCGACGTGCCATTAGTCCCTATACAAACAAAACAGCAACACTGAGGTGATCAGGCCCAATATTCCATGCAAAGTGAGCAAGTTACCATGGCACTTTCAACATACAGTAGTCATGTATTTCTAATCCTCAAGCTCATCCTAATGATAAACATCTACACATGACGTCACTAACGTATTATGCTTTAGAAGCATAGCTAGTCCAATCCTCAGGCTCCATGAGAATCGAATCGCTCGATACCAAAATGTAACACCCTAGTAATTAACCAGATACACCTAGGTTGAATCTGATTAATGACTAGACTTTACTCCTTGCTTTGGTTCTTTCTTCATAATTTGAAAATACTTAGTGAAATTATGAGCCATTTTTTTTTTTAAACACATAATTGAAAACGTGAGCCGAGTACAACGTGAACGAGTAAGCGGAGTATAATAAGACGTTTAAGAATATATCACATCATATCACTTAGGCTCCATCATATAACATCCATAAGCACATTATAGCATATATTTACATACAATAACCTCACTCAAAGGGTGGGTTATGTTCATACATCATTATCTTATGTAAACCTATAAAAGAAAATATACATAAGGAAATACATGCCCCTAAACTAGATAACTCCATAAGCTGGGAAGGTTATCCTAAAACTAGGGTGCATGATCACACATAAATCTACTAAGAATCCTCTATGGCCACTATCCTAGAAATGGGGGAATAAATCCGATCCACTAATGAGCTCCCTCGGGAGGGGACACACGAGATGCACTAGGCTGGGGTCGTATGGACGGCCTTCTTGCTAACCTCGGCTGAACAACTGTTTCCTCACTACCCTCTCTTACACGTGTGGGAGTAGGAGCAGAGCTCTCAGAATATACATGAGTAGGAGTGTCCTCTGAAGGATTAGTTTTAGAATATCTCGTCTCGGGAACATACTCTGAAAATCCATGGACAACAGATGAAGCGGGATAAGAACGTAACATTCTTTCATCAAGTGGACGTGCATGTTCGAAAACCATTTCATCGCCATAGGGAGAAGTAGGAGAAAATCGATAACTAGGGACAGGATGTGCAAATGGACGACCTATGTAAATAAAAACACGAATCACAAGACCTCCCTTCAAAATGATACGAGCGATGCACCGGATCATAGTGAAATTCCCAAGTAGGGGTATCAACGAATAGGACGAATGTCGCCATCTGAATCTGGAGACAATGACGGAAATAAAGAAAAGGGAGTGAGAATCTTGCTAAAGAATTCTCAGTAAGGTACCTCCTTCTACAGTGTCATCATCAAAGTCCCCAGGAACCTCGGGATTATTCCAAAATAGTGAGCATGCAAAGATTCATTTTAAGTTCGGACAAATACATAACCGAGGTTCGTCAATTTTTAATCATGCGTCTTATAATGCATCATAATCTTAACATGTCATATTTACAATAAACTTTTCCTTTATCATTACATCATTTTCCTCATCATCATTATCAAATAACATGCATAAAAAAACGTCATATAATATTAGCTACACGTGGACATAGTGCACATATTTCATTTCTTTAGTGCCTTAGGTGACTTAAAATCTTATCATCATCATTATTTTCCATAGGCCGCCCTATACTCCACCCTTTTGGGATTAATTTAGGTTATGAGCTCATACTTTACTAGTCGTCACTAGCATATACTTATCCCTTTTGATAAGCTAAAGTCCCGACTCTACCCTTTTGAGAGAACGGGTTAGGGGGCTAAAATCACCTTTTCACCGCCTATAGTCTGATGGTTCCAAAGGATCATTTTCTTATAAGTTTAAGTCACCATTAAATCTTTGCATGTTATATCATAATACAATTCATAAACATCATAACATTTTCTCATTTATAGTCTTAAGCTAGAATAATATATATCAATTGTAATCATGCATATGGGAGATTCCCAGGAAAGAGAGGTGGGTCACAATGGACACGCTTAAATACCAAGTCTTTCCTTAGCCAGAACCTTTCCAAATTACACTTTTACAATGATACACTTTCTTCTAGCAACAAAGGTAAATTTTATATAATAAAGAACATTTCATGTATAAGCATTCTCATTATTTGCAACAGCAACTATAACATGCAAGTCAGGAAATCATTCAATGATATCAAGTACTTAATAAGCATCCAATCCTTACATAGAATTATCAATTATAGAACTAATTAGTTACTAAACCAATTATGAATCATTCTCTTAACAATAAACCATAATTATCACAACTTCAATCATATCAAATCATTATCACACATTGATACTAAACTCAGATCAGTGGCCGAATCATGAACCTCATGCAATTACATAGAATCATATTTTAAGTGCATATAAAATACTAGTTCCCCGTAAAATCCTTGCAAAGCCTTAAAACTCATTTAGAAACTAGTTCTTTTGTCAAATTTGGGAGGATCTTCACAATTAAAATTCTCACTTAAGATAAAAGGAGTAAGACTTGAGCTTTAGAGATTTAGGTAACATCTTAGAATTATAAACATGTTATGCAACCTTATTTTAATCTTATCTTTATAAGGTGATAGCTTGGAATTATAAACATGATATGCAATTCCATTTCTTTATCTTTAAGATTTAAGGTGATGACTTGAAAATTAAACATGATGCAAGAACTTGAAATATAAACATGATACAAAAAACTGGAGCGGCGGTAATCCGCACAGGACCAGTAGAGGGAGAAACCGGAGCGGCGGTAGTCCGCACAGGACCAGTAGAGGGAGAAGAGAATATTAAGAAACCGGAGCGGCGGTAGTCCGCATAGGACCAGTACAGGGAGAAGAGAATTATTATTACATCTTTTTAAGCTCCAATCTCAAGAATTTTTAAAGAATAAATTCTTTAACTCCAATAATCATATTTCTTTGCTTGTGATACATGGGCAAGTCTTTGAGCTCTAGGATCTTTAGGTGATGGTATAAAATAAACATGCCATGCGTTGATTCTTTTAGCCATTATAAAATATAGTGAGAGCATAAATTAAATATGAGATGCAACCTCTTTATTATCTTGAAAGATTAAGTGATGACTTGAAACATAAACATGAATTACAAGCTTGGAATTTAAACATGAGAAATGCAAGTTCATTTATTCATTCTTGAAAATTTAGTGATGACATAGAAGGTAAACATGGTTATGCAAAGCATAAACTTAATCATGGATGCAAATTCATTTTGTTTCTTTACTAGAGCTCCTTCAAGACTTTAAGAGAATTATAAATTCAACCCAATACATATCTTAACAAGAAATAAAACATAAAAGAAAAATACATCTTTCAAGTTCTAAACTAAAAATCTTTGTTTTAGCATCATAAAATATTATTCTTTAAAGTTTTGCATCAAGTGAAATTTTCAAGCTTTAGAGGCCTAACTTGTGATGGATTTATAACCCACCCTCAAGGTCCTCATCATCAAGCCATCATCTTAGTTCCACCTAGGCCATATGGTTGAATTGGTTAAAGAAAAATTGAAGAGGAAAACCAAAATGAAAAGCTAAGGTAAGTTCATAATTTCATCATTTTGAGCTAAAAACACAACTCCTCAAAGCATAGAAATAAATTTAGAAACTACTCCCTACCTAATCTGAGTTGAAGAAGAGGAAGAGAACTTGGTTTCTTGAAGTGAAATGAAACAAAATCTCTTTGAAAAAATTGAAGAAAGAATTCAGCCAAAGAGAAGGAAGAAAGAAAGTTTTTGGTGCTCCTAAAAACTACTTATGAACCAAGCATTCCAAGACCACTCAAGCAAGCCTATTTATAGAAGATTTTGAGGCTTCTAATTGGCCAAAATGATGAGGTAGTGGACGAAATTTTGCAGGAGAAATAAGGGAGGAAAAATCATTTTAGACAAAGTTGTATGAAATTAAGGAATTATGTCTCTTATGGTGACATTTTGGCATTTTGTTTTAGTGCAACTTTTGGCAATAATTCAATTGCATAATGGCATCAATAATTTCATCCATTACAGCCCAAAGAAGTGAAATTTGTGTGTTCCATGCATTATTTAGGTGTAGGCAAGGTATTCATGTAATTTAGAGAATTTACAGTTAAGGGTTTAAGTGAATTAGTAAGCAATTTTGGTGTTTTTGAGCAATTTTGGGTTCTAATCAATCTAAATACATAATTTTGACTCTAGATTAATATTTAGAATTTAATAAGCTTTAATTTGAGCCTAATATTGCTTAGGTTTCAGTATATGAATCAAAAATCCCGAAATTCGCAAAACTGCCCAAAACAGGGGCAAAATCGTACTTTCACTTAAAACTGCCCGAGGCCACCCGAGCTTAACCAATGGTTAATCATGGCTTAAAAACACATTTTAAAACATTTTAGTGAGGTTCGGGCTCAGTCGGCACGCACATCGGAGTTAAAACAGCCGCAGGGGCGTTTTGGTCATTTCGCGCGTCGGAACTCAAAATTGAAATCCTTCTGCTCTATTAACACACATAACACAAACAATCCCTTATTATCCTCAAAATATCCCCTTGAGAATAGGTGGGGCCTACGATCCTCATTTTCTGAGTAAAATAACTTCAGGGGCATTTTGGTCATTTTATACGTACAAAAATTCGGGATTTGCGACTCTCGCATGAATCGTTCCTAACCTCTCTTCTAATGTTATATTCCTTTATTGAGGATTGTTCGGCCTCAAATCTTATGTAATAATTACCTACGGTAATTCGGTAATTGAGTAATTTCTAATGACAGTAAAAATTGGGGCGTTATAGTTTGTATTAATTATTAATTTATAATTTTATTTTCATTGAAATCATTATTTTTTTGGTGTCGATTTTAATCTTTAATGATTGTAAACTTTAATTTTATTTCATAAGAAATAATTAAAATTATATTCAAAATATTATTTTGAATACGAAGATTGAGAAAGTGACGGAGCCGAAATAGCTCTATGAACGATATGTGTATGTTTTTCTGGAATGAGTTAGAATTATTAGTGTTATAGACTTTGTAAGAAAATAATTAATAATTACTTTATTGGGCTCAGATTGTAATCCTTTATTATCATAATATTTAAATTTATTTCAAATGAAAATAATTAATAATTAAAATGTAAATCAAATTCAAAATATTTTTTTGAAAATAAAGACTTAGAAAGCGGATGTAACACCCTAGTTATTAACCAAATACACCTAGGTTGAATCTGATTAATGACTAGACTTTACTCCTTACATTGGTTCCTTCTTCATAATTTGAAAATACTTAGTGAAATTACGAGCCATTTTTTTTTAAAAAAAAAACATAATTGAAAACGTGAGTCAGTACAACGTAACGCAGTAAGTGGAGTATAATAAGACGTTTAAGAATATATCACATCATATCACTTTGGCTCCATCATATAACATTCATAAACACATTATTGCATATATTTACATACAATAACCTCACTCAAAGGGTCGGTTATGTTCATACATCATTGTCTTATGCAAACCCATAAAAGAAAGTATACATAAGGAAATACATGCCCCTAAACTAGATAACTCTATAAGCCGGGAAGGTTATCCTAAAACTAGGGTGCATGATCACACATAAGTCTACTAAGAACCCTCTATGGCCCAGCCCCGAAATGGGGAATAAATCCGATCCATCGATGAGCTCCTCTGAGGACACACGAGATGCACCATGTTGGGGTCGCATGGACGCCTTCTGCTAACCCTGGCTGAACAACCTGCTTCTCACTACCCTCTCTTACACGTGTGGGAGCAGGAGCAGAGCTCTCGAATATATACATGAGTAGAGTGTCCTCTCAAGGATCGCTTTAGAATATCTCATCTCGAACATACTGAAACTGTGGGACAGATGAAGCGGGATAAGAACGTGAACATCCTTTCATCAAGTGGACGGCATGTTTGAAAACCATTTCATCACCATAGGGAGAAGTAGGAGAAAATCGATAACTAGGGACATGATGTGCAAATGGACGACCTATGTAAATAAAAACACGAACTGCGCACCTCCCTTCAAAATGATAATGAGCGATGCACCTGATCATAGTGAAATTCCCAAGTAGGGTATCAACGAAACAGACGAATGTCGCCATCAACTGAGACAATGACGGAAATAAAGAAAGGGGAGTGAGAATCTTGCTAAAGAATTCTCAGTAGGTACCTCCTTCTCATGTCATCATCAAAGTCCCCAGGAACCCTGATTATTCTAAAATAGTGAGCATGCAAAGATTCATTTTTAAGTTCAGACAAATACTTAACCAGGTTCGCTAATTTTTAATCATGCGCCTTATAATGCATCATAATCTTAACATGTCATATTTACAATGAACTTTTCCTTTATCATTACATTATATTCCTCATCATCATTATCAAATAACATGCATAAAAGAACGCTATATAATATTAGCTACACGTGGACATAATGCACATATTTCATTTCTTTAGTGCCTTAGGTGACTTAAAATCTTATCATCATCATTATTTTCCTTAGGCCACCCTATACTCCACCCTTTTTTGAGTAATTTAGGTTATGAGCTCATACTTTACTAGACGTCACTAGCATATACTTAGCCCTTTTGATAAGCTAAAGTCCCGACTCTACCCTTTGAGAGAACAGGTTAGGCTAAAATCACCTTTTCACCACCTATAGTCCGATGGTTCCAAAGGATCATTTTCTTATAAGTTTAATCCACCATTAATTTTTTGCATGTTATATCACAATAGAATTCATAAACATCATAACATTTTCTTATTTATAGTCTTAAACTAGAATAATATATATCAACTGTAATCATGCATATGGGAGATTCCGAAAGAGAGGTGGGTCATAATGGACATTTAAATACCAAGTCTTTCCTTAGCGAACCTTTCCAAATTACACTTTTACAATGATACACTTTCTTCTAGCAACAAAGGTAAATTTTACATAATAAAGAATATTTCATGTATAAGCATTCTGATTATTTGCAATAAAGAACTTATAACATGCAAGCCGTGAAATCATTCAATGATATCAAGTACTTAATAAGCATCCAATCCTTACATAGAATTATCAATTATAGAACTAATTAGTTACTAAACCAATTATGAATCATTCTCTTAACAAAAAACCATAATTATCACACATTGATACTAAACTCAGATCAGTGGCTTCTAATCATGAACCTCATGCAATTACATAGAATCATATTTTAAGTGCATATAAAATACTAGTTTCCCCGTAAAATCCTTGCAAAGCCTTAAAACTCATTTAGAAACTAGTTCTTTTGTCAAATTTGGGAGGATCTTCACAATTAAAATTCTCACTTAAGATAAAAGGAGTAAGTCTTGAGCTTTAGAGATTTAGGTGACATCTTAGAGTTATAAACATGCTATGCAACCTTATTTTAATCTTATCTTTATAAGGTGATAGCTTGAATTATACACATGATATGCAATTCCATTTCTTTATCTTTAAGATTTAAAGTGATGACTTGAAAATTAAACATGATGCAAGAACTTGAAATATAAACATGATACAAGAAACTGCAGCGCGTGAACTGCACATTGTGACCAAGAGAGGGAGAAGAGAATATTAAGAAACCGAGCGATGTGAGTCCGCAGACAGGACCGAGAGGGAGAAGAGAATATTAAGAAACCTGAGCGGTAGTCCGCACAAGTGACCAAGAAAGGGAGAAGAGAATTATTATTACATCTTTTTAAGCTCCAATTCAAGACTTTTTAAAGAATAAATTCTTTAACTCCAATAATCATATTTCTTTGCTTGTGATACATGGCCAAGTCTTTGTGCTCTAGGATCTTTAGGTGATGGCATAAAATAAATATGTCATGCGTTGATTCTTTTAGCCATTATAAAATAAAGTGAGAGCATAAATTAAATATGAGATGCAACCTCTTTATTATCTTGAAAGATTAAGTGATAACTTGAAACATAAATATGAAATACAAGCTTGGAATTTAAACATGAGAAATGCAAGTTCATTTATTCATTCTTGAAAATTTAGTGATGACATAGAAGGTAAACATATGGTTATGCAAAGCATAAACTTAATCATGGATGCAAATTCATTTTGTTTCTTTACTAGAGCTCCTTCAAGACTTTAAAAGAATTATAAATTCAACCCAATACATATCTTAACAAGAAATAAAACATAAAAGGAAATACATCTTTCAAGTTCTAAACTAAAAATCATTGTTTTAGCATCATAAAGCATTATTCTTTAAAGTTTTGCATCAAGTGGAATTTTCAAGCTTTAGAGGCCTAACTTGTGATGGATTTACAACCCACCCTCAAGGTCCTCATCATCAAGCCATCATCTTAGTTCCACCTAGGCCATATGGCCTGAATTGGTTAAAGAAAAAAAAAAGAAGAAGAGGAAAACCAAAATGAAAAGCTAAGGTAAATTCATAATTTCATCATTTTGAGCTAAAAACACAACTCCTCAAAGCATAGAAATAAATTTAGAAACTACTCCCTACCTAATCTGAGTTAAAGAAGAGGAAGAGAACTTGATTTCTTGAAGTGAAATGACACAAAATCTCTTTGAAAAAATTGAAGAAAGAATTCAGCCAAAGAGGAGGAAGAAGAAAGTTTTTGGTGCTCCTAAAAACTAGTTATGAACCAAGCATTCCAAGACCACTCAAGCAAGCCTATTTATAGAAGATTTTGAGGCTTCTAATTGGCCAAAATGAGGAGGTAGTTGTCAGAATTTTTCAGGAGGAATAATGGAGGAAAAAATCATTTTAGACAAAGTTGTATGAAATTAAGGAATTATGTCTCTTATGGTGACATTTTGGCATTTTGTTTTAGTGCAACTTTTTGGAAATAATTCAGCTGCATAATGGCATCAATAATTTCGTGCATTACAGCCCAAAGAAGTGAAATTTGTGTGTTCCATGCATTATTTAGGTGTAGGAAAGGTATTCATGTAATTTAGAGAATTTACTGCTAAGGGCTTAAAAATGAATTAGTAAGCAATTTGGGTGTTTTTGAGCAATTTTGGGTTCTAATCAATCTAAATACATAATTTTGAATCTAGATTAATATTTAGAATTTAATAAGCTTTAATTTGAGGCTAATATTGCTTAGGTTTCTGCATATGAATCTAAAATCCCGAAATTCGCAAAATCGCCAAAAATCCGGGGCAAAATCGTACTTTCACTTAAAAATCGCTCTCGAGGCTACCCGAAGCTTAACCAATGGTTAATCATGGCTTAAAACACATTTTAAAACATTTTAGTGAGGTTCGGGCTCAACTGGCACGCGACATCTGAGTTAAAACATTACAGGGGCGTTTTGGTCATTTTCTGTCAACTCAAAATTGAGATTCTTCTGCTCTATTAACACACATAACACAAAACAATCCCTTATTATTCTCAAAACATCCCCTTGAGAATATGTGGGGCCCACAATCCTCATTTTCTGAGTAAAATAACTTCAGGGACATTTTGGTCATTTTACACGTACAGAAATTCGGGATTTGCGACTACCATGAATCGCTCCTAACCTATCTTCTAATGTTATATTCCTTTATTAAGGATTGTTCGGCCTCAAATCTTATGTAATAATTACCTATGGTAATTCAGTAATTTCCAATGACAGTAAAAATTACAGTAAAAATTGGGGTGTTACAGCGGAGGAACAAGAATAGCTTTACAAACGATGTGTACTTGTTTTTCTAGAATGAGTCTGAATTATTAGTATGGTTGTTTGTATTAGTTGTTAATTTAATAACTTTATTTTCATTGCAATCATTATTTTTTTTGGCATGGATTGTATTCTATAATGATTGTGATCCTCAATTTTTTGATAAAAAAAATTAAAAATTTAAATTTAAATTATATTCAAAATATTACTTTGAATATAAATAATGAGAAACTGATGGGGCTGAATTAGCTATATGAATGATGTGTATAAGTTATTCTAGAAAGAATTTGAATTATTAGCATTGAAGATTTCATATGAAATAATTAATAATTAAAATGTAAATTAAATTTAGAATATTATTTTAAATATAAAGATTAAGAAAGCGGAGGGGCTGAAATAGCACTATGAATGATGAGAGCAGGTTTTTCAGATATGAGTCTGAATTATTTGTATTGTAGTTTATATTAATTTTTAATTTTATAATTTTATATCCATTGTAATCTTTATTTTTTTGGGCGCGGATTGCAAACCTTAATTATTGCAATCTTTAACTTTTTCACATGAAAATAATTAATAATTAAAATATAAATTAAATTCAAAATATTATGTTAAATATAAAGATTGAGAAAATAGTGGGGTCGAAATAGCTTTATGAATAATAAGTGTAAGTTTTTCTGAAATGAGTTTGAATTGTTAATATAGTGGTTTGTATTAATTGTTAATTTTACAATTTTATTTTCATTGTAATCATTTTTTTTTGGCGTAGATTTTAATCTTTAATGATTGTGAGCTTTAATTTAATTTCATAAGAAATAATAAATAATTAAAATTGAAATTAAATTCAAAATATTACTTTGACTATAAAGATTGAGAAATTAATGGAGCTGAAATAGCTCTATGAACGATACGTGTATACTTTTCTAGAATAAGTCAGAATTATTAGTGTTGTAGATTTCATAAGAAAATAATTAATAATTATTTTGTTGCACTCTGATTGTAATCCTTTATTTTTATAATATTTAAATTTATTTTATATGAAAATAATTAATATTTAAAATATAAATCAAATTCAAAATAATTTTTTTAAATATAAAGATTGAGAAAGCGGTGGGGTCGCAATAGTTTTTCAAATGATGTGTGCATGTTTTCCTAGGAATAAATCTGAATTATTAGTATAGTTGTTTATATTAATTGTTAATTTTATAATTTTATTTTCATTGCAATCATTATTGTTTTGTCATGGATTGTAATATGTAATAATTGTGATCCTTAATTTTTTGTTATAAAATAATAAAAAAATAAACTGTAAAGTAAATTCAAAATATTACTTTGAATATAAAGATCGAGAAACTGATGGGATCGTAATAGATCTATGAATGATGCATATAAGTTTTTTTGGAAACAATTTGAATTATTAGTATTGAAGATTTCGTACGAAATAATTAATAATTAAAATGTAAATTAAATTTAGAATATTATTTTACATAAAAAGATAAAGAAAGCGGTGGGACCAAAATAGCATTATTGTAACACCCCAATTTCGATATACTAATTATTTTGGTTAGTTAATTGATAATTAGTCTTTCGTAATTAATTTTAACATCTTAGTAAAATTGGATTCCCTCCATCTGTGTCCTTTTGAAATTAAACTCCAAAATGGATGATTTAAATAATTTTTCTTTGGAATTAGAAGTGTGTGAAATAATATTTTATAGGTATTTCATATTTATTTTAGTGATCTTGTATGTGAAATCCCTAGACTTATCCTCATTTATATATACTTAATCGTCAAACTATCCTTCTTATACACACCTACACTGTCAAAAAAAAAAAGAGAAAAGAAAAACCCAAACCCCATTTTTCGGTAAACACACATACACATTCCACAATATCTTCTCTTCTTCTCCTTTCCTTCTTTCTTCCCTTTTTTCTCTCCAACTTCCTCCATCACTACCACTAACCTTCCCAAATCTCCAAACACACCAACATCCCTCCATTTAGCACCGCACTTCTACTCCTTAGCTTCAAAAATCCAAAACCCCATCCTTGGTGGCCTTTAAATCTGTGGCTACATCCTTAAGGAGGGGAAGAAATCTTGCTCATCTTCACCTCTTGGGAGCTTCAAGGACTCTTATTCTCTCTAGTTTTTAAGTTGTGGTAGGGGTTTCTTTGTCTCTTTTTTTTTTTGTTTTTGTCACGACCCACCTAGAGGACGTGATCGACACGTGAGGACTTGGATCTCCACGGTAGCCTCTGATAACGTGATTTGCTAATATGCATAAATAAATCGAATATATTCAAAATATCTCAAACTCAAATAAGTTTCATAATTTTGAAAATGTTTCCAATCATAAATACTAAACATAAAATTGCATAAAATCCATATTCTGGGCCAAAGCCAAACATAATTAAATAAGTTACTGAAATTCTAAAAATAGTCAAAACAATATAATGCATGTCTGGGATCCTGCTTATATAATTATTGGAGCATGACTAAACTGACATGACCAACCATAAGTTCCACTTCACAGCGAAGCTCACCAAAAGAAGCTGCAACATTACTGGGGAGGATCTTGTGGTGTAACTGAATCTGCAACTATATCTGTAAGGGGAGGAAAAGAGAGGGGTGAGTTCATCAAATTCAGTGAGTGAGCCTCCACTCACAACCTACATGGGACAATAACAAAGATACATAAGATATACATGCAACTTGAAGTAAAATATTTTATATATAATTACATATAACTGAAAACAATAAGTTAACTAAATCCATGGCAATAATTAATAGAGAAATAGGAGTTGTTCTATATATAAGTATCTGAGCTGAATAGCTGAATCTGAGCCAATGGCTAATCTGACAAGCACCTAACTAGGTCCCATAAATGGACACCACACTGGGTTCCTTCTGTGGGTGAGCTAATCTTCTAGCGGACCACTTGGTACCAAGGTTAACGATCAATCATGCAGCTGTTAACTCACTGATCTGTTTCTTAATAATTATTGGCTAAAAACTAATAAGAACACAATTCACTATTCTTATTATTTGTACAAAACTAAAATTCATGAAATATTCTAGCTGATCTAAATCATACATACAACAAGTATGGTCCCATGAGTTTTCTAAAATAATAATTTGTCATGACTACTGCAAACAATAATTTTCTAAAATTTCTATAATCCATAAAGCATATTTCTTGACATAAATCATTATGAAATTTCATAAATAATTTATATAATATAGGAAAATAATAATATTGACCAAAAGTATGGTTATGAGCTTAAACCCACTCACCGTTGGTAATTGGGAGTGTGCTTCCACTATCAACTTGACTCTGGGAAACTGGAATGGCAGCGATAGTGGAAGAGACTAATCTGAGAGAGTTGAGAGAAACCACTTTTCTACCTCTGGGGAAATATTCTTGGGTGGCTAGGGTACTTAGAAAAATATTTAGGAGTAATATGATGTGCCTAAAATATACTAGGAGTATAATAAAAGAAACTACAAAGAGTAAAGGAAAGAAAATGAAACTGAAACTGTGAAGCAGAGCAACATTTTGCAGCAGGCCTTCGTCATTTATATATAGATGTATATATAATAAAAAAATCAAGCTCGAGTACCTCATTTCTTATATTATATTAATTAAAAGAAATCATGCATCTTGTGTGGGCTCGTAAAATTCACTAGGATAAGCGGTATTATTAAACCAGACAAAGCAACAAGCAATAAAACCAAAAACAGATAAAGCACCTAAACTATAAGACAAATAAGCTTCTCCGGACCATACAAGTGCACGACGAGCCCACGCAAAAGGTTTTGTTAAAATATGCCAAATTCCACCAAGTATACAAATGGAACCCAACCATACATGCCCTCTAATTATATCTTCCAAATCGTCCACACTAACAATCCACCCTTCTCCTCCAAAAGGTGATTTTAGTAAATAACCAAATATAATACTTGGACTAAAGGTCAAGTTGGTAATTTTTCTTACATCCCCCCCTCGGAGCCCAAGTATCATATATACCCCCAAAATAAAGAGCCTTGAATACTAGAAGAAAAGCACCTATGCCTAGCAAGATTAAGTGAATACCTAAAATTGTAGTCATTTTATTTCTATCTTTCCATACATAACCGAAGAATGGAAAAGATTCCTCAAGAGTCTCAGGTCCCAGAAGTGCATGATAAATACTGCCAAAGCCCAATACGGCAGAGGAAATTAAGTGAAGTACTCCGGACACAAAGTATGGAAAGGTGTCTATAACTTCCCCTCCAGGACCTACCCCCCAACCTAGAGTCGGATCGGGGGATCGAATTGATTATAAAAACATGAGTTTAATTAGTTGGTTTATTAGTGAACAAGGAAAAATATTATCTACACGGGTGAATAGATTGACCTTAAAACAACAACGATTAATTACGATTGCTATAAAACAAGCTCGTATTTTATCTTCGTCACCTTTTCTTAATAATGAAAAAAAATGGAAAAAGGCGAGTCGACCGCTAGAACTACTCCTACTGGTCTTAAAACAAAAAAAAAAACTAGAGTTATTCTTCAATTGAATTCAAATTCAAATTGAAACTCAAATCCAATTTGAATTGATGTTTTGTTGGAAAACAATGCCAATCAAATTTGGGTTGTTGTGTTATAAGAAAAAATAAAATCGGTGAAGAAGAATAAATCTTCTTATATTGAACGTGGTTATTCATTTTGATGACTTTATTGAATCATATTTTTTCATACAAATCCCCACTCTACTACTTTCTATTTCATTTTCATTTTTTTTCTTTTCCATTTTTAGAATTATTCCTACGCACCAACTTGCGTGTTAAGAAATAATATTGATAGCCTCTACTTGCATCCTAGCTCGTCTGAGAGCTAGATTTGCCTCAATTATTTGTCTCTTGCCTTCAGCTTTACTCAAGTTAGCTTATGCTATTTCAAGAGTTTGCTGAGCTTCTTGTGGATCAATGTCATTACTCTTCTCCGCATCATTTACTAAAACAATGATCTTATTATTGCCTATTCTAGCAAAACCGCCCATCAGAGTCATCGTTAACCATTGGTCATTAAGGCGTATTCTCAAAATACCTATATCTACAACTGTGGCAATAGGCACATGATTTGGTAATACTCCAATTTGTCCACTATTAGTAGATAAAATGATTTCCTTCACTTCTGAATCCCAAACAATTCGATTGGGGGTCAGCACACAAATATTTAAGGTCATTTCTTTAATTTGCCCTCCATTTCTAAGTTCGTAGCCTTCGCAGTTGCTTCATCGATATTACCTACCAAATAAAAGGCTTGTTCGGGAAGACCATCTAATTCTCCGGAAGGACAGGATTTATTACCACTATAGCTACTTTAGCGGCTCAGCCAGTTACTCGAGAATCCCGATTATTCCATTCCCTGATGTTAGCAATGTATAGCGGTCAAATAGGACCATTTTCTTCTCGAGACATTTTACTTTTTTTCATCATGTGGGAATTAGAATTAATTCCAGTTTATATACTTTTATCCATGTGGAGAGGGGAAACATTTGTATTCCACTACAAAGTTTATTTTATACATTGTGGGAAGTTCTATTTTTTTATTAATGGGAATTCTAGGTATCGGTTTCTATGCTTCTAATGAGCCAACATTAAATTTGGAAACATTAACTAATTAATCGTATCCCGTGGCGCTCGAACTAATATTCTATATGGGATTTCTTTTGACTTTTGCTGTCAAATTGCCGATTATACTCTTACATACATGGTTACCAGACACCCACGGAGAGGCACATTACAGCACTTGTATGCTTTTAGCTAGAATCTTATTAAAAATGGGAGCGTATGGATTGGTTCGAATTAATATGGAATTATGAGTGTGGGGGTTTTATTGAAAACGTGAGAAAACATAGGGAAACGGACAATTTTTTTTTAGTTTTAACTCTACGGTATAGAACAAATAGAAAAGGATCATATAAAACGAGTTTGAATTTAAAATGGATTAGTACACCTGGTTTACGAATCTATTCGAATTATCAACAAATTCCAAGAATTTTAGGGGGGATGGGGATTGTAATTCTTTTTACTTCTAGAGGTATAATGACAGATCGAGAGGCTCGATTAGAAAGAATCAGAGGAGAGTTTTATGTTATATGTACTGGAAGGTGCGGCTGGATCACTTCCTTTTCAGGGAGAGCTAATACTTGTTGGGTAGTTTGGTTTGACACGACTTTACACCCAAAAAGAAGCGAGCTACATCTGAGTCAAATTTGGAGATGGAAGTCTTCTTTCGTTTCTCGAAGGTAAAGTAAGACTAAGCTTATGAGCTTATTATCCTAGGTCGGAACAAGTTGATAGGAGCTCCTTAATTGGACAGGTAAGGAAATTTCTCTTTGAGTTATGTGCTTACTTAAAAATGAATAAACCTCAATTCCAAGAAATAATATCTTCTACCAAGACATTCACTAGGGAAGCAGAAGTCCTTTTAAAGGAGGTTATTCAGGAGCAGATGGAACTCTTTTTACTCCAGGAACAAGTAGAAAATAATTGATTCAAAATTTAAAAGCTTTCTAATTCAACTGAAAAATTTGATTTTAATAATTATTAATATCTTTTCTTTGATATAAAAAAATCATAATATTAGTTATTATTCTAAATATTAGTTGTTATTCTAAAAGAAAAAGAGGCTCTTGTTTAATTCAAATCATTCAAAATCTTTTTTTTATAGATAATTTCAATTATATATAATGTACATAATTTGCGTCCAATAGGATTTGAACCTATACCAAAGGTTTAGAAGACCTCTGTCCTATCCATTAGACAATGGACGCTTTTCTTCTTTTTAACTAACTTTTTTAGTCGATTCCATGATTATAAGTTCATTCCATACCGGACCAGATCGGAATAGGGTTATCTACATTCTCATTATGAGAATCGGTCTCAATTGATCCCCTGTTACTGCTCATACGATAAGTACTAGTTAGGGATAGGGATGACAGGATTTGAACCCATGACATTTTGTACCCAAAACAAACGCGCTACCAAGCTGCGCTACATCCCTTTTCAATTGGTTTTTCCAGTGTCATTGGAAAGAATCTTTGTTTTCCACATTTTTATTTTCTCCGTTGATAGATCTATCTACTATCCTGTCATTTTTTTCTTATTATATTATAGAGAATTCAAATATTTTTGATTTTTCATATCCTTCATATCCTATAATTCCTATAATATATTCTATATAATATAGAATAAGAAAAAAAAAGTCTATTGAATAAATATTATATTGAATAAAAATGGAATATATATAGTAGAATAATTAAAAGAAATAATATTCTATTCTAGAATATTTTATATTATCTAGATATAGATATTATATGTAAGAAAATCCATGGACCGACCCCATCGTCTCCACCCCGTAGGAACTACGAGATCACCCCAAGGATGCCTTTAGCATCCAGGGGTCGCGGCCCGACCATAGAACCCTGTTCAAAAAGCGGAACGCATTAGCTATCTGCTCTCGGGCAAAGAAGGAAGATTTCAAGAGACTCTGCTTGGCAAACGGGTTGATTATTCAGGACGTTCTATTATTGTAGTAGGTCCATCATTTTCATTACATCGATGTGGATTACCTTGCGAAATAGGAATAGAGCTTTTCCAGACATTTGTAATTCGTGGTCTAATTCGAAAACATTTTGCTTCGAACATGGGAGTTGCTAAGAGTAAAATTAGGGAAAAAGAACCGATTGTATGGGAACTACTTCGAGAAGTTATGCAGGGGCATCCCGTATTGCTAAATAGAGCGCCTACTCTACATAGATTAGGTATACAGGCATTCCAACCTATTTTAGTAGAAGGGCGTGCTATTTGTTTACATCCATTGGTTTGTAAAGGATTCAATGCAGACTTTGATGGAGACCAAATGGTTGTTCATGTGCCTTTATCTTTGGAAGCTCAAATGGAAGCTTGTTTACTTATGTTTTCTCATATAAACCTTTTGTCTTCGTCGATGGGGGATCCCATTTCTGTACCAACTCAAGATATGCTTATTGGGCTTTACATATTAACGAGCGGGAATCGTCGAGGTATTAGTGCATATAGGTATAGTCTGCGTAATGGCAAAAATTGGAAAAATGAAGAAATTCATGATAATAATAACAAAAAATATACGAAAAATAAGGAGCCTTTTTTTTGTAATTCCTATGATGCAATTGGAGCTTATCGACAGAGAAGAATAAATTTCGATAGCCCTTTGTAGCTCCGGTGGCGACTAAATCAGCGCGTTATTTCTTCAAGAGAAGCTCCTATCGAAGTTCATTATGAACCTTTGGGTATCTATCATGAGATTTATGGTCATTACAGAGTAGTAAAAAGTATAAAAAAAAGAGATTCGTTGTATATACATTCGAACCACCGTCGGTCATATTTCTTTTTATCGAGAGATTGAAGAATCTACACAAGGCTTTTGTCGAGCCTATTTATAAGGTATCTAAGTTAAGTAAATTTATAATGTGGGTTTGAATTCAGGTTTCAACTAGGATCAGGCAGAATCATGGTCCTTTAATTTCTACGCAAATCAACATAAGTAAAAGGCAGTTTTAAAATCATTGATTCAAACCCATTGTTGAACTAAATCTCACTAAGCAAAATATGGAGGTATTGATGGCAGAACGGGCCAATCTGGTCTTTCACAATAAAGTTATAGGTGGAATTACCATTAAACGAATAATTAGTAGATTAATAGATCACTTCGGAATGGCATATACATCACACATCTTGGATCAAGTAAAGACTTTGGGGTTTTGTCAAGCTACTGTTACATCCATCTCCTTAGGAATCAATGATCTTTTAACAATACCTTCTAAGGGGTGGTTAGTCCAAGATGCTGAACAACAAAGTTTTATTTTGGAAAAACATCATCATTATGGGAATGTACATGTAGTAGAAAAATTACGCCAATCCATTGAGATATGGTATGCTACAAGTGAATATTTGCGACAAGAAATGAATCCTAATTTTCGAATGACTGATCCCTTTAATCCAGTCCATATAATGTTTTTTTCAGGGGCTAGAGGAAATCCATCTCAAGTACACCAATTAGTGGGTATGAGAGGATTAATGTCAGATCCACAAGGACAAATGATTGATTTACCCATTCAAAGCAATTTACGCGAAGGACTGTCTTTAACAGAATATATTATTTCTTGTTATGGAGCTCGGAAGGGTGTTGTAGACACTCTTGCATTTAACATCAGATGCTAGGTATCTTACTCGCAGACTTGTTGAAGTGGTTCAGCACATTGTTGTACGACGAATGAATTGTGGTACTATTCGAGGTATTTTTGTAAATAACCGAAATGGAATGATGCCGGAAAGAATTTTGATACAAACATTAATTGGTCGTGTATTAGCCGATGATATATATATATTGTAATGCCCCGATTTTCTGCTAGAGTGAAAATGACCAAAATGCCCCTGAGGTCATTGCTCGGCCGGAGTCGAGGAAAGCCAGGTGGCGTGTACTTGAAGAGCAAACTCAATGTTGGAAGGGATTGGATGACTTGTGTTTCTTTAGGGATCGAAAATCTCGTTTTCAAGTTTTGAGGTCAAAATGACCAGCAGCCCCTGCATGGCGTTTACCCTTTTGCAAGTGTTGGATGAACCCGAACCTCTCTAGATGGGTTTAAAGACTTTTTATGTATTCTGTGGTCGAGTTTTGGTCCCGGAGGTCCGGACAAAATAAGTGCAAAATGCAGTTTTGCCCATAGTTTAGTATGTTTACACCTAATCACATGGTTAGCGAAACCTAAGTAATATTAGAGCTCTAATCGAAGGTTAATTAATTTCCATAATTAATCTAAGGTCAAAATACTTTAATAAGGATGATTAGAACCTAAAATTGCTTAGCTAAACTTAAAACCCTATCTTTATATTCAAGGACTTTGAGTGTAGAATCAATAAATAGTGTGCAAATAGTGCACAAATAGTGTTTCTCTCTCTCTTTCCTTAAATCATGGGATTGTGATACACATTGTTTATTCACAAATGAGTTTTAAATTCTCTAATGATGTAAGAGCACTCTAACCTTGTCATAAAATTCCTAATACACATGCTTAGTTACCTAAACTTAAGCTTAATTACTCCTAACCTTGTATCACCTAAACTAACCTACACTTAATCCTATCATTAACACCCAATTACATGGAAGATTTTTCCTCTCTCCTTGCTGCCCAAATCTGACCAAAAATCATCCCCATTTTCATGAATTATTTCATTTCAAACTTAAAGGAAAATCACCTCAAATCACCTCACTTGTCATGCCTTGTCATAATTTCAATCAAGCTTGCTTTTCCAAATGAATAACCAAGTAAAATAAATCATTCTCTTCAATTATTTGTGGCTGAAAAACTTCCAGCCATGTTGGTCTTCTAGAAGCCTAATTTCATCCACAATTTAAAGAAAAGATCACTCAAAACCCATGCTTGAAGCCATACCTTGTGTCATGAGCTCCATGCTTCAAACCATGCTTGTATGACACCATCAAAGAGATATTTTCTCTTTCTTACCATCAGCCATGCTTTCCATTCTCTCACCTATCACTTTGTTTTCTATAAATAGGGAGCTTGTGTTAGCATTGGATGCACATTGAGCATTTGCTAAAGCTTAGAGTAGTCTTGCTAGTTTCTTTCTTTCTCTCTAGTCCCAAAGAGTTCCTTTCTTTTTTATCTTGATTTTTTCATCTCTTTACTTCATCATCATCATCATCTCATAACCTTCACATCACCCCATAACCTTGAATCACCATCAAACCTCTCAAATATTTCATCTCAAACACAACCTCACCTCAAACACAACTCTAACCTCCTTATCTCCCCTTGGCTGAAAACATCAAGCCTTTTGGAGGAGCTCATCATCTTGTTTTCTTCTCTCAAAGTTCAAGCTCTTTGTCTTCACTCTAGGTAGGAGTGTTTCTTTGCATCTTATTTCCATGAAAAATGAGTTTTCTCTAGCTACCTCTTGGAATATCTTTTAAAACTCTCTTGGTTTCCTTCTTGAGTTTTGGCCTTCATGACCTTTAAACTCATACATGATGGCTTGATGATGGGGACCTCTAGATGATGACTATGTGCTCATCATAATGAGACCCCTAAAGCTTGAGTTTTCTTTAGTTTTTATTATTATGCTATGAAGTTCACTAAAGTTTTCAACTTAAGAAAATAAGAATGATTTCAAAAAGGAATATGGATTACTTTCTCTTGGCCTCATGATTTCGCCATAATTCCTTTTCTTGAAAATATGGAGATTTCTTTTAGTTCCATTCTCTTGACTTGATGAGACTATGTTGGAGTTGTGAATAAAGTCTTGGGCGGGCTCTAGTTATTAAACCAAAATGAACTTGCATTCATATTTAGTTTATGCCTTGCATAGCATGATTTATTTTTATGTCATCGCTAATGCTCTAAGACTAAAATGAACTTGCATATTCATATTTAATTTCCAAGCATTGCATTTCACGTTTATTATTCAAGTCATCACTTAAAATCAAGATAATAACAAGTTGCATCTCATATTTATTTTGAGCTATTTACTTTTCAAGTTCTCACTTTATTTCCCTAATGAACAATAAAAATGAAGTGCATGGCATGTTTATGTTTTGTCATCACCTAAAGCTCTAGAGCTCAAAGATTTGTCCCAAGGTCTCAAATAAGAGTTAGACATGGAAAGCATTCTCTTAGAATGCCCACTTAACTATGTGAGATGAATGAACTTAGGATAAGTTTCATTTGATCACAAAATGCCTATAAGCTATGCTTTATAATTTTCTAAGTCTATGTGGATTCAAGGAACATATAGAACTAATTTTTATGAATTTAGGACCTCTTTGAAATAAATTCAACTTAGCTACTGCCCTTATAAATATCTTGATGATTTTAGATGTTAAAAATGTTTACAAAAGAGTTTTGAAGGTTTTAAAAGGTTCCAAGAGAAACTAGTATCCCTATGTGCTTTAAAAAGTATGTTTTATGCCTTTGTATGGAGAGTGTTGTTTTAGGTTCCGCTTGCTATGTTTGGCCACTGTATGAGCTGTTTTAATGATGATAACATGCTTATGTTTAAGTATGATCAATGGAAAAACTCATAAGTAAAAGATAAGAAAGGTTAGAAACTAGAAAAGAATTAATTTGAGAGTTCTAGATCCTTTAATGTTAGAATTTTCTGGATTCTGTCCAGCAAGGTTTAGTAATGATAATCATGGTTCTAAAATTAGTTTAAATGTGTAGAA
The DNA here is from genome assembly GCA_031216125.1 of Dalbergia cochinchinensis. Taxonomy (NCBI): domain Eukaryota; kingdom Viridiplantae; phylum Streptophyta; class Magnoliopsida; order Fabales; family Fabaceae; genus Dalbergia; species Dalbergia cochinchinensis. The sequence continues at coordinate 13,785,252 of CM062374.1, read as the reverse complement.
ATGACTCATAATTGGTTTAGGACTTGATCTTGGTGCCTTAGGAGCAAACCCGAACTTAGAAAGGGTCATTGTCGTGACTCCTAGGTACCAGTAAAGTTGAAATTATGAATTCTGCACCTTTGAGATTGAGAGATATTCTTGACCATAGTATGAAGAGAGATATACTTAGTCATAACCTCCTAAGTACCCGAGAGGTTAGCTTTGAATGATTCATAACTTGTTGTGAGTTAAAGACCATAGCGGTCAATGCATAAGACATTAAGAATATGAGAATGATATTTATATGATACTAAGGTATGTTAAGATGTTTTGCGATGATGCATATGTTATGTGAAGGATGATGGCGTTATTCATATGAGGAATTCATGAGGATATATGTTTATGTGGCATAAAACAAATTTGGAAGAAATTCGACGTGATGCCATCGTGCCAGAATTCAGGCAAATTTGGGGACTTAAAGATTTTGAAAATTAAGGTACTAAGATGGGTTCTAGGATGACACCGGTTTGGCGAGCACCTCCATAGAACTCATGTGACATCGGGTACCCATTTTTTTTTACTCTTAGGTGACACCGGTTCGTAGAGCACCCTAAGAGATTTGCCCTAACCCGTACTCGGATAGTCGGGATTTATGATTTATGATAAACGCTTATCATTAAATGGTAAAGTAAGAACTAGTGACGACTAGTTAAGGTATGAGCTCATAACCTAGAGATGGACACGTTCAGGGTGACACCGGTTCGCCGAGCACCCCACGATTCGATTGTCTTTTAGGGTGGCCCATAAGGAAGAGAAGTTTTATGATTATGATTATGTCACTAAGTTTGTCCCATATGAATGTGTTCTAATTGCCACTTAATACCACTAAGTATGATGATGATTGATGTATGTGCATTAAGTAGCGCATACGCATACATTCTTTATTATGTTGGATTCATGACATTAAGATCATCCTAAAATGAATGGACCTTGGCTAAAATACACTTTAGAACTTAAAATGAACTTGATATA